>JBBUKS010000001.1:378475-422515 GCA_038050645.1 Hedychium gardnerianum | reverse complement strand
CCGGAGGTAAAGGTGGCGTCGACCGCAGTGCCTGCCCCACAACTTGATGTTGCTGCTAGATGCATTGTTGTTTTTGCTACCACACTTCCTGTCTTTGCTGCTACGCCGTTTGTGCTGCTGCATGGCTTCTTGCACGGTCACCGCGATTACCTGGGCCAGTTCGCTCTGTGACGAGGGCAGGTTGGTTCTTCAATGTCATCCATCTTAGTCTCTGCTCAAGGTTTAAGAAATTCCCATAGATGGCGCCAATTTATTCTTGCGCGGAGACCCTCGAGGGATGAACCACCGGTGAGCTGGAGAAATGTTGACCAAGTCACCGAGCAGAATGAGCTCCCCGGTCTTCTGAACCACGTAGCCGGTCGAATGAATCGTCTGCAGAGTGGCGAGCGATAGGGACTCGCCTACTTTCTCAGGTTCGGGGCCTACAAGGGACAAAGAGAGAGCCGGAGGGTTAGAGGAGAGCTGGGGATCCCGCTCCGACGCTCAAGTTAGACCTGATCACCCGGAGGTAGCTAAAGTAGCTAGAGAACAGTAAGTAGAAAAGTATGAGATCAGAGAAAAAATTTCTTCTCCCACAGTGACATTCGTCTCTTTATATACTCCTTCGGGGCATGTACCACCAACATTAATGGCGTGTACTGTTGAGGCATGGGCGAGCATACCATGATGCAAAAGGTTCGTTGTTCTTCGTACTTCTCGAGGGTGTCTGGGGTACTAGTGGGGGTGTTCTGATCGTATTGTTGATGTCAGAGTTAAACTTTATAGATGTGTCAGAGGCATGAACCAATGGTAAGGTCGTCCCGATCGGTTATATAAGATACCGACCGGTAAGATAATTCAATCGATCGGGTGACGTAGGGCGCCTTCGATCGGTAATATAATATACCCGAGAGCGCAATTGATCGAGTGGAGTAGAGCACTTCCGATCGATAATACAATCTATCCGATAGCGCGATTTTGATTTCGACCGATAAGGTAATTCAACAGATAGAGTGACGTAGGACGCCTCCGATTGGTAATATAATATATCCGAGAGTGTAACCGGTCGGGTGGAGTAAGATATATCCGGTCGGTCATATAATATATACCCGACCGGAAGGATTAGAGACCCGGTCAAGGGGATATATTTTTTAATTAATCTTAATCTTTAACTATTCATCACGTAATATTTATTCGTACTACTACGAAGCTCGATCTGATCATCCATATCAGTTCCTATATCTAATTAATAATGATGTCTCTAATAATTAATGTCTAATATAAGGGATGAATAAAGCTTCTGTCAATGTAACATTTCGAAAAAGGATCAAAACATATTAGATGTATTATATACAACTTTATCTTATAAAAGACCGAAGAATCCGTGATCACAAAATAATAAGACAACAATTTTATAGTTGTTCCAAGCTCAATTAATGCCCAACATCCAACGTTAAATTCTTTGCCTAAAATTTTAGGATCCACTTTGTCCATGAACACTTAAATCTATCCAAAATAGAAAAGAAAAGTAAAGTGCCTTCTGTCAAACCGATCAACTTTGGTGAAATCCCTGAGACTTCATGGTGGAGTCTGGAGATTGGAGTATTCACTCCCTCCATCCGAGAATCTACTTTGCTTCTGGTCCAATATTTTCAAGCCACATAGAAACAACTGCAAGTACAATAACTAGCTATAGGAAAAAAGTACTAGTGCATTTTGGTTCCATTATAAAGGGAATATTCAATGATAAGGTACTCTTTAACTCCATGTTCACCGCCACAAAATATGTTTTTTTTTTAAAGATCAACAGAATATAAACTTATTTTAGAGAGAAATGATTTTTATTTAAAGTGATGGAACAAAAAAGTTTATCTTCTTCTAGCATTCACAAGTTGAATATATTGCTTTTTCCCCTTGATAAAAGTAGCTCACTGATTAGTCTCCGAGGTGGGGCTCTCTTCAACGGAGAGAATCCAGCAAAGTGGAAATAGATGTGGAATAACATCAACAAACAACATCCTTTTTCTTTTTTTTCTTTCTATTCTTTTGAGACTCTAATTTGAACTTTTTTTTTGTTTTTTTTTTCAAAAAATTTCCCCGTGCTTATTGCATTTGGATTCCCTGTCTTTATAGTCAAAGAGGTTTTTAGAAAGATGATGAGCCACAGCTCATCATCCTCGAGCATATATTCCTCCATCCACCAGCCAGAAATGTGTGTGTCGAGTAGGCCAGTACTTGTACCATAATTAGATGCTCTTCGAATGCGATTTATTCCTGTTCAAACAAGCAGCATCTTGTCCTGCTGTTCCTGATGGATTCAATGGAAGTTCCTGAACGAGCAAGTAGCGAAGGAATTGCTGCGAAACAGAGACTGAAGTGGACTCGACAGCTTCATGAAATGTTTGTCGTGGCGGTCTCTCAGCTTGGAGGAGCTGACAGTAAGCTAATCGATTCAACTCTCCTTTTGTAGTAGAAAGAAATTTCCTCAGATTCTAGCGTTTGATTCTTGGAGCTCACAGAAGCAACGCCGAAATCTGTGATGAGCAAAATGGAAGTTCCTGGGCTCACACTGCACCACCTGAAGAGCCATCTGCAGGTGATTTGTAGCCCAATTCATCTTCTTCTTTTTTTCCTGTACTTTTCTCAGCAGCTGATGAAAAGAATCTCTTAATTCAGAAGTATAGGTTAGCAAAAGATCTAGATTCAAAGATACTCCACCAAAACAGGCGACAACAAGGTCAGTAATATCTTGTTGCAGAATGTCCCTTTGGTCAATTAAGCATCTGCATGCATTTAAATGATCGATTTAACAGATGAGGTAAGCAGCCATGATCAGGAGAATGGAGCTCAACCGGAGTGCGAGTAGGAAGCATACTAAACCTTGTGATGCTGATTTATGCTAGTAGTTTTTTTTTATTCTTTTACAAAAATTGCGCTGTTTGTGTTGCAGAACTATGCTAAGAATGCAGATGGAGATGCGGAACAAGCTCCAGCAACAGATTGAGGTGAGCTCGAATCCTATTAAAGTAGTAGAAATTGAGTAGTTGATGGAGATGCTCTGTTTCCATCAGGTGCAGAGGCACTTGCAGCTCCGAATCGAAGCTCAGGGAAAGTACTTGCAATCAGTACTAAAGAAGGCACAGGAAACACTTGCAGGATACAGTGTGAACAACAACACCACTGCACTCGAAGCTGCGAAAACAGAGCTCGCGGAGCTGGTCTCAGCTGTGGAAACAGGGAACCTGCGGTACCTTCACGGCGAGAGCTCCAACGAGAGTTGCCTGACTTGTGTATCGAATTTGAGTGGGGAATCTGACGAACTCAATTCCAAGAGCATGAAAAGAATGCAGAGGGAGTGGAGCAGTGAGCTCTTCGCAGTGAAAAGAAGCTGTAGAAATGCTGATGGTGAAGACGAAGCCGAGCAGCACAGCATGCAAGAGCTTGACCTTAATCTATAGTGAGAGATCAGTTTCAAGCAAGGCGAATGAAGCAATTCTCTTGATTGAGAGTTCATGTGGAATAACTACTATGCATTCTGCTAGTTATTGCAGTTTTATGAAATTTATAAGAACTTTGGGTAGATATATGCCACACAAATTAACTGATAAGAAAATGATACCATAAAATAGAAACAAAACAAATCTCTCTCTCTCTCTCTCTCTCTCTCTTTCATTAATTTAAGCTGTGAGTTCATAGAGAACGTGCAAAAGTTCGATGATGATCTACTGCCCAAGGAAATGCTTCTATTTATAAACTTGAAATCCTAATAGTCAGTAATCCTACCCCTTAATGATGTTGACTGACTTAAAATAGAAACAATTGTTTAATGGTTGTCGATCATTAATGTGTCTATTTAAAATTTGAGCTAGTAAAAAAATAATCCAAGTGACAAAAATACGAACTGCTATCTCGACTACTAGTTCGACATTCAACATGGATAAGTCGTGCTCATCAACTGAGTTTAATACAATTCGAATCATGAATTTAACCCAATTTTCATCCATTTTATTTCAGTTTTGCAACAGTCAGGTTGTGAGCCCAAAACCAAACGGGAACAAGGGGTCGTAATTCGGGTCGCCGACGTTCATCGGCAGCTGGGAGACCGTCTTGAACCAGGTGCGTGGAAGCTTCCCGGTAAACCCAAAGTCTCCGAAGAGGACATCGGCCACCCCTTGGCCTTCGGAGCCCGGGAGCCACGCGGCCACAAGCGCGTCCATCGCCGGAAGGTACGGTTCGATGACGAGGGGTCTGCCAGAGATAAGGACCACAACACACTTGACGGCGCCGCAAACCGTTTGGATTATGCTCGGTCCAGGTGCGGGAACGGTGAGGTTGAGGTTGTCCCCGAACGTCTCGACGTAGGGTACCTCCCCGACCACAACAATGGCGTAAGAGAATCCTTGGCTCTGCACGAAGTTGCCGTCAGGATTCTCCGAGAAGACCACCTGTGTCGAAGGATCAACTGTGGATTTAATGCCTTGAAGGATCGTGGTACCTGTGCATGCAAAAAATAAGCTTTCAGTTGTGCTGGAATCGATCACTGCTGTCATAATCTCCCATGCTTGATTCTCGGACACTGGGAATCATACACATACCGGCAGTGGTTTGTCCACTGCTCCCTTGCCAAGTAATCGTCCAACCACCGCACTGGAAACCCAAGTTATCAGCATGAGTTCCGGCGACGAGGATTTTAGGGGCGTTCTTTTGTAAGGGCAGTAGAGGTTGGGAACCAGGTTTTCCATTTTTCAGAAGCACGAGTGATTTCCTCACGGCTTCTCTAGCTATGTCTCTGTGCTCCTGTGAGCACTTAGTTAAACACATCTGTAATGAAGCTGATGAACACAGATAATCAAGATACCTGTGATCCAAGCTGATTAGCTAAGGTCGGATCAGGAAGAGGGTTCTCGAACAAGCCCATGATGAACTTTACCCGCAAGATCCTTTTTACTGCATCTCTAATCCTTTTCATGGGAATAACATTGGCATTAACAAGGGACTTCAGGGTGTTGAAGAACCCTGAATAATTATATGGAACCATCACCTGCAAATCAATCACAGTGCAAATGGAATGTAAAATCAGCATCTCGAAGTAAAATATTGGGTATAAAAATTTAAAAGATTCTGAAATATATCCTATTTATGAATATGGAAGCGACATACAAAATTTCTCATGACGACGTTGCCATTTTTTTTGCACTTATAGATAACTGTGACCTGTAGTTGCACTCTATCCTTTGGGATATTTGAATTTGGACTCATAAGGGGATACACCTAACTAGATTTGCTCAGGTTGTAGGAACATATATATTCTCGTAGTCTATGAAATGAATGACAATCACTTTGATTCTTCAACACTTAATATTCAAACAATCTATTAAGAGAATAATAAATGTGTACTCGCTACTCACCATGTCCAGACCAGCATTTATTGAAGCTTGAACTGAGTAAGTGTAATTTGCACCAGGAGGATAGGTGATCTTGTCAATCCCCTGCCAGTCTGAGATTACGAATCCCTAGTAATATATCATAGGATCATATATAGTTCGTAAATAAGGCAGGTAAAATCAGTTAAAATATTATAAAAACTGGCTATGCTCATTGTACTTTACCTTGAAACCAAGCTTCTCTTTGAGGTAGCCAATGATAAGGTGACGGTTGGCGTGCATTTTTTTTCCATTCCAACTTGAATAAGAAACCATGACGCTGGCCACACCCTTGGCAATGCTATCAACGAATGGAGGCATATGGATGCTAATAAGACCTTCATAATCAATAATAGTATTATTCTCATTAATTCCTTTTTGCGTGCCACCATCACCAACATAATGTTTGGCGCAAGCTGCTACATTGTTCCTGAAGATAAGATGGCATTGAGAAAGTAATCGAGGTTGATGCAGTGCGAGAAAACTTACAAAACTAACCAAACAATCAAAGTCCAGTCCTACAATCTGCATTGTTGGTTTGAGAAAAAGAAGATATTGGTGGTACATCAGTCTCAAATAAACTATTTGGATCAACTACATTTTTTACTTTTGGGGCATTGGGTTGTATTCAAGGCCATATCTCAGGTTCATTTACATCTCTTTTAACAGTTTGTTTTCAGCTTCTTTTGACCCCTCATACCAATAATCTCATTCGTGAAGACTTTCAAACCTCTAAATTTTGCATCATCTTTGAGTATGTTATGTCAATATCCTTAACCTATTTACCCTCATTATTTCATATATGGACTGTGATTACTTGCTTGTGAATGAATAAGTCCAACATTGTTAAAAAAAAAAAAAGAGAGTGGATGCAAGAGAAGAGGATAAACTCCACACTTTAATTCACATTTCAAAAAGAGGGTTCTCAAAATAGGCTTGACTGTGAGATCTTCAACCTAATTATCTTGGTATTCTGGGTTTGATTGGACTCTCTCTTAGTCTCACATTCCAAAAGGAGTGTTCTTAAAATATGATTAAATGCTAGGAGATCTCCCACTTAATTGCCTTTGCATTTTGGGATGGATTGAGATCTCTCTTGAACTTCAACAAATATGACATTCTTATTTGATTTGATAACTGATTGGATTTGCAATACTTACTTTCCAGCGACATAAGGAAAGTTCCTTGGGTAGTCTCCAGGGATATCTCCTTGTAAACCAAGGACACTGTCTGTCATTGCCTGTACAACACTGTGATCCTCGCTATAGCTCTCATAGCACCGTCCCCACCTTGGATCTCTGCAAATCTGAATTTGGACCAAGTAATAACAAGAAAAGAGAAATTATCCTTGTGTTTTGAAAATGAGTTTTAGATTGAAATTTTAAGACAGGAATCTGTCTTATATTTTCTTAAGATAGGGACTCTCAAAATAAAAAACGTATCCGCAAGTGTTCTAGATCTACTTACTGCAATACAGGGTGCAAAAGCATAAGGAATGCCTGTAGCTCTCGTTTCAAGTGCCGTTGCAGCACCAATCCTCTTTACGAGATAAGGATCCCTGCAGATTAAGATATAAGGTAACAAAAGTAAGAGAGGTTGAATCTGCAGAAAATATATGTTTATGTTCGCAAAAAAGTAATACAATTGGCAAAAATATTTAAAAGCAATGGAGTAAAAGGTAAACAAAATAAAATCTATGACAAATGAAGGAAAAAAGTGTCCGAAAACTAGAGTGATTCGTACATTAAGTATTACATTCAAAGGGATTATAACCGTGAATATATGAAGATATCTAAATGGAAAACTAAATTTCAAATTGTTGTCACAATATGCATACCTTGTGGCCCCAAGACCAATGTTATGCGGAAACATAGTTGCGCCATAGGCATTATTGTTTCCGTGAACAGCATCAACCCCATAAATCATGGGAATTCCCAAGCGTGTTGACAAACTAGCCTTCTGGAAATTGGTTACCATATCTATCCAAGTCTGCGCAGAGGCATTCGGAGCAGGAGCACTTCCACCACCACTTAATATGCTACCTGTAACATAAGATGTTGATTTTATAAATTAAGTTGGCCACAAGCATGCATACTTTCTTATGGCTGATCATACAGATAAAATAATTTTTAATACTGCTTGACTGGGATGGATTTCAATAGTCTTGATTGAGAGGAACAAACTGGTCCCAGGGAAACAACTACTCACCCACTGACCCCAAGTTGGCTAAACATCCTAACGTTGTGGACAAGCTGGGTTCCACCAGCCAAGCAAACCAAATATGCCAATGCAATTGGAAATCTTAATTCCATCTGTTTCCTGAATGATAAGTGTTGCTTTTGTTCTTTTCACTCTTAAGGGTCCAATTACTTGGTTGGATGGGAGATATGAGAGAGAGATAAATGTTAAATTTTCATATGCAATTTTATTCTCTCCCTTATATTTTTCATCCGGGTAATCAGAAAAGCCTGAGGCATTACTGCTTAATTTTTAGATTATACATAATTCAACATTTGTACTTGGACTAATTGTAAACTCTTAATGGGAGAGTTACTAGCTCTGTTCCTTGTGTTCATGTTTCTAATGTGAATACTGCTGAGTGGGTAATCTTACCTATCTTTTCCTTTTTAAAAAAATAAAATAAAATAAATAATGAATAATGTAAGAATGCATTTGTTAGCAACTTACCAATGAAATAGTCTTGCAAGACCTGAGGTGTGGCTACTGTCCTCTCAATTTGTGTCATTTGGCCTATCTTTTCCTCAAGAGTCATGCGCTTATATAGATCTTTCACTCGAATATTCACTGGTTGACTGGGATCTTGGTATGCCATATACAAAGATGAACGTGCTTGTATGGTTATTGCCCAGGACAATAGTAGTAGCACACCCAACAATTGCGTTTCGCATGTTCCCATTTTCAGAATTCTATTCTAACCTTCTTCAATTGTTGCAATAAATTATAAACCTGACTCAACATTCACAAACTGATTAAAAGTCTGGATTTGAGGGTTTAAAACTAAAGAAAGTAAGAAACATTTGAAGACAGATATACATCAAAACTAGGTAACTTCAGCACATGCATCACCAATTCACTTGATAAAGCAACGTGACTACAATTACCATGCAAATAGGGGGAAAATGTAGTTTCAAAAAGAGATTAGGCAGGAAAAAGTGCTAAGAAGAAGAAAACAACCAAATTAGAAACACTAGTCGATTAGTAATTTGTTTCAGAAACAACAACAACAACAAAACAAAGGGTACAACTTCCAGAGAGGTGGAAGAAATGTGCAGGTGAGCTGCGCAGAATACACATGCATAAAAAGGAGTTTAAGATAGAGATAATATCAGTATGGAATTATCCCTTCTGGCAACTTGCTCATTTGTTCGGGGAAAGAACAATGTCGCCCAATACTTGTTCATCCAAATTATTGAATTAGCTTTAGATTGAGGAGGCTAGAAATCTTTGGTAGAAAGGAGCATTGTTAAATGCAATAACAAATCAGATAAACTAAAGAAAAAATGCATGAAAGTCTCACGAAATTATTAGTAACATTAAATATCTAATCTTTTCAATTTTTTGCTCTATTCAAAGAAAAAGCAGTTTGATTAAACAACTAGGGAACAATGTGAAGTCCAATAAAAGCCCTAACGCCCAATTGTCTGCTCAGAAATACCGAAATCTTCTGCCCAACAAGGAAAATGCAATCAAACACAACGAAGATGCAGAAGTAAATATGTCGTCTTACAAACCCGAGTAATTAAAACTCAAATCTTGCTACCATATTCATGAAGAACGAGATCATCAACACATGACGTGGGAGGAGATGTAGGAGGAAGACAACTCACATGGAAATTAAAATGGCGGATTCATCATGCAAGGGAGTCCTTGCCAGGCTTGCGATCGATCATGGGGGAAGTCGAAGCTTTATATAATGGCGTAAACGACCGATATTTAGAAATTGAAAGCTTCCGAGGATGGAGGAGTCCATCAACTTTCAAGAGCGAATGAGACGGAGATGGCGTTTAGGAAATGTGTGAGAATGGAAGGCAGCAATGAGAGTCAATCAGGAGGTGTGGAGTGGGAGGCGGAGGAGCGAGGATACCAGGATTTTTGCAATTACGGCGCAATTTGCAATTTTGCAGCACAGAAAATTTTCTGTTCAAAGTTTTACAATGATCACAGCGAATGAGAACTGAGAACGATATTGATAGCTGAAATAAAATGGCATAAACTTATAACTTTGGAAGCTAATTTGAAACTTTAGAAAATAATTTAAAAAATATGTAAATTTTGGATGTTAAAAAAAAAAAGTTTATCTTTTAAATGTGACTTTGAGTGGATAATACGCAAAAATATTTATGTTCATATTTTCTTATGTATGGAATTCCAGAAATTTTTATAGTTCAGATCTTTTATTTTCGACAGATTTCATAATCCATCGTAACTATATTTGATTATCCAGCTTTCAGAAGCAGTCTGCGAACACATGCTACTGATATTGAAAATGCTATTCCCGTGTAAAAGATTGATGTATTAAAGAGGAAAAAAGAATCCCGCAAGTGATATCTTAATGAATTGGCAAAGGCCTCACCAAAAGCAAAATGTATATTAGAAACAATATCACTTTCTTCTGTAAGGCAAACATTAAAAAAAATCAATGTCTTTAAACATAAATTTAGAACCAATGAATCTTTTGGACATCCCCGGGCTCTTTAGCAGAATCACGACTGATGAAAAGGAAATGCTGCAGATCTTCCACGGGCTTTTCCACAGTGAACATGAATGGCAAGACTTCACAAAATAACAGTTGCTGCTGTTGTCCCTCAAATTCAAAGATTTAGAGAGAACAGATTGAGTAGAATGTTTAACCGGATATTGTACAAGCAAATGTCTAAACAATTGATAAATGCCATTAACAAATCGATAATATTTTCAACTCGATGCAAACTATAAGAAAGAAGGGTACTGCAGAAACAGTCATGCTCCGACTGTCTGGTTAGCCCTTTAGATACCATGCTTCCTCTACGAATTACAGAGAAAACACAAGCACTTATAAATTCCGGCACCATGCTTGCTTCTCTGCTGTAAATACTGATTCCAATGAGGAGCACATAGCCGTGCACTCCCTGCGGTTACTCGTGTAATCCGTGGAATCCAGACTTGCCTCTATTAACTGGCATTACAAACAAGGTAGGCTGTTAGTGGATAAATAAAACATACATGGAAGCTTGGCATAACTTAAATGTAAACTCAATTTCAACCTACTGGGCTTGTTCTCCCATGCCTCTGCAGCATGCTGCTTTTTCTGCCCTGGCATAAAAGCAGGAGGCAAGCCTGCTGCTGTTCTCCCTAGGCGCTCCAACTATGTCCTGCCAATGTTCAAATCACATGCTTACCGGCCCGAATGGTCAGGCATCTCATGACCAATCGAGATTTCTGTGAGAAAATTTGAAAGGCGTGTGCATTTTTTGACAGAAAAGGCTTCTTGGCCTTTCAGAATTATCTGCGCAAAAAAAGAAATGCCAATAGGTGTTGACAGCAGATTATCTCTCTCTTCTAGAAACCCCAGAAGGATTCTGCCTCTTGGTACTGCCATATTGAGAAGCATCTCTAGCCTTTTCATTCAAATACCCCATGTCTTCTACATTTCTAAAGCTCCCGTTCCTTGATGGAAAGTAGTCGGATTTATTTTCATTTTCAGACTGTGTTCCAGACTTGGGTTCTGAGGGCATATCCAACTGCTGTTGCCTTTGGCTGCAACTTCTTGAACTCTTCGTGCTATTCAAGACCACTTTTGCAGGAGAGGAAGTAGATCCTTTTATCAGCAAGAATCCCTTTGGGATACTTTCCATGTTAATAAAACACTTTCTTGATTTAGCATCAGCTATCAAAGCAGCCCAGTCTTCAGATTGCACGAGAGCATTTGCATTGCCAACCACCTATAATAATCCAATGATTCATCAATGTTATTTAACTAACTCAATGGTCCAAGTAAAACAGAGTAAAGTATGAATGCTTACCCATAGTGCCCTCCTAGCTCGAGTAAGTGCAACGTTCATGCGTCGAATATCAGCAACAAATCCCACTCCATGGTTTGAGGCACGAACACATGACATTATAATTACATCACGCTCTTGACCCTGAAATGCATCAACAGTGTTGATATAAATGTCCTTGCCTTCTTCAGTGTCAAGAACCTCCTCAAATTCTCGTCGTAGGCACTTCAACTGAAGTTTATAAGGCGTAATTATGCCAATGGATATTTTCTTCCCACCATTTAATTTGACAAAGTTTTGTAGATGTTCATACAACCTCAAAGAAAATTGGGCTTCATGAACATTCTGGTAAGAGACAGATCCTCCCCTATGGGACTCCCTCCCATGTGTAATATCATAAAAGGCATAGGGGTGTAACAGAGGATCTCTGTAGTAAGCCTCATCATCTAAGTTGGCAATGCTCTTGCTGTCAGTCAGGCGTCCTTGATAGAAATATCGTGATGGAAAATCACGGATTTGAGGGTGCATTCTATACTGTACGGACAGTAACAGTGTCGGGCATCCTGTTTGTTGAAATCTCTCAAAAAGACTTCTGCTATAAAGCAAAGTTCCAGCAGCTTTACTTATAACAGTTGCAGGAAGTTGCTGTGGGTCACCTACCAAAACACATCTTGCAGAACCAAGTGATAGTGGTGGAAGGACTGCAACTTCACTGGCTTGAGCAGCCTCATCAATAACCACCATATCAAATCCATGAGTAAGACGAGAAAATATCTTGCGGCCACTGCTTGACACAGTTGTAAAGACAATCTCAGCTTCATTGGTAAAACTTGCTTCAAGGCTGGCTCGAGCATCTTCCATATTAAAGCTAGTTCTTGCACGAAACTTGCTTTCCAAAATAATAAAGCGTGACATCTCAACTAGAACTTTGTCCCTGTTCTCTAGAGCTGCAGCTAGATACTGTAGTAACATATCGCGGTTTTGGTCCCTAGCAGCAAGAACATCAGGATCAACACCTACAGATCCTTGTGACCTACCAGCAGCTGCTGCAACACAGAGTTCTCTCTGCAAACGAGATATTTGCTGTGCCAGTTCAGCTTCACGACCTTTCAAATCATGCAACCATTTAATTACTTCTTCACGGCCCTTCTGCAAAAGTTGCTCAGTTCTTCGCTCGACAGACACTGCCTGGGCAGCACGGGTTTGTGAATCGACTCCAACCCGAGCTACGTCGGGACGATAAACCTTCATCTCCCCATCAATGAAGCCGCGATCAAGAACACGCGCTAACAACTCATCTGTTGCAGCATTTGAAGGAGCACAGACTAGCATTCTTGGTTTAGGACAAAGTTTTGGCAGAGTTCTTAGGAGACTTTGATCCATATTCTGCAAGACTTCATCTATTGATCCGCTACCGACACTAACCAGATTGCTCTCAGTTGTTAGCTTATAACTTTCTGGTGCAAGCTTCTTGAGAAGTGCAGTGTAGTAGTGTTGATATTGGACCAAATGAATCACATTAAGCATTCCCCAGACTGTGTGCGTCTTCCCAGTTCCTGGTGGACCTTGAACAAGTGTAAAAGGCCAAGGATCTTGTCTCTTAGTCCCTCTGTTATTTGTACCTGCAGCAGTGTGCATAGCAGCCCACTGAATTGCTGCCAACTGTGGAGGATTAAAAGTTCTATGCAGATGATCCGCAAAATTTTGAGTAAAACAGTCAGGCATAGCAGGTGCCCCCTTTTCATATTTGGGAAAATGTTCTGGACTAGGTTTCAATATTGCTGTTTGCATCTGTATATCTTCATTACGTTAGCATCAGCAGAAGTTAAAATAGATTTTCAATGTCATAACATTTCTTTTGTCACCTGAATGTTAAGACGACGAAAAGCATGAAGAGCTATGTATTCACGCTGAGCAGTAGCAAGGGCTCCAAGAGTGGTTAGATACCAAGCAGTCTTGGGTTCCAGTTTCTTAAGGATATAATCGTCATCAAACTTGCTGCAATGTCAAATTACTGCAGTTAGCATATGCCAAGTTGGTTTCAGGAAAAAATATTAACACATCAATGTTGAAATTAATACAAACAGCTAGGCACAAATCTCAATTTCAACTTTTATTTTGAGACATGCATTTTAAAATGCTATCTAAGGATGGATATTACCTACTAGAATCATACAAGTCCCCAACATAGAAATGAATAATGGCTCCAGTCTGGTCACGTGGGTCAATAGGAAAATGCCGCCTTATCGTACCAACAACACGCCCAGCCGACTCACGCTTACCATCTTCATTAGCACCAAAATTATTTCTCCTACCAGATCTCGCTGTGCCCAAGACCACAAATAACAATAGTAAGAATTAATATAGACTGCCTTATTCCAATTCCCTGTTTTATAATCCAAACTTAACTGGCAGAATTGCATGCCTATTGCCCGATAAATAAAAAAAGAACATCATACAAGGATAAATTCAAACCTGCACCAGGCCTTGGGTATGCCAAAACTGCTACATCACCTTCCTTAAAAGTCCATTTGAAGTCATGAACAGTAAGAACAATAACATCATACCACCCTGAAATGAACATATAAGATAACATTATTAAACAAAGATTGAATGAAACAACAACCACCATTTCTTGTAAATCAAGCGTAATCAGAATGCAGAACCATAAATTTCAGCAAGCTACTGATGTTTGGATACAAAAAATGTTTTCCCCATCACTAAGCTCTAAGGCTGTATTTTTTTGCTAGCTATTTTTTTTACTGTACTAAGCTATCGCCAGCACCTTTCTCCTCTCTCTCATTTTATCCAGTGTTCAGGTTATATGCATCACACTTAATTAGTTGCAAATGTACGTTTTTATCGTCCATTAGACATCCCAAAAACCATCATTGTCAACCATGGTTGGCAAAATCAGACAATCCTGATTTGCCAAGTTGGATCAGGATTGGCCAATGCTAATCTGAGTTCGAGCAAGAAATCAAACACACTCCAAGATTTGTGAAATTTGGAAATTGATATTGAATTCATATTAGTCATTGGTAATCAATGGAGATATAGTATAAATCAGCTGAGTTTGAGAGAAAGAGAGCTCAAGAAGATAGAGATTCGACAGAGGTAGAAAAGTCAAAGGCTAATACATGGACATTGTCTATTTTCATATGTTCTCTAAGAGAAGGCGAGCCATTCTCTTCGTCCTCTTCTTGAAGAAGATGGGCAATGTTCTAAGATTAATTAACTTAAATTTACTTGATCTAGTTATAGTAATTTAAATAATTTTATTAATTAAACTAATTGATTTTAACTTTTTTTTAATTAAATTAAATTATAGATTTTAAATAAATAAATTTTATTAAATTAGTTAACTAATTTCAATAATTAAATTAACTTCTAATTTTAAATTAATAAATTTAATTCATACAGATTTTTAAACTAATTAATTTACTATTAAATTAATATAATTTAAATGATTAATATTAATAAAATTAGTTCCAATTTATTTTAATCGGATATTAAAATCAATTCAAATGAAAAAATTCGATTATATTAATAAGAATTAATTAAAATTAAGTTAGAATTGATTTAGGTAACTAACATTAAGTAAATTAATTAAAATTAAAATTGATCTGATTAAAATTAAATTAATTAAGAAATAAATTAATTTAAATAGGATTAAAATTGTTTAAGAGAATTGAATCAACTAAAATTGAATTGAATCATATTTTAAATTTGCTTTAATTAAAATTAAATCAGTAAGTAAGGATGCACTAATTTATTGATAATGTAAACAAAGTAAACTTTAGTAAGTTATAATATCGTGTCATTCTTTTTGTATGCATACTTCTTGATCGCTCCATATTCTAAACCAGGAAAAGAAATTGAAGAAGATGATATCTCATCCAAAGACAGGAAGAATGGAAAAGCAAAGCAATAGACTGAGTTTTCTCTTAGAATGTTATAGTTATTGTTGGCGTCCATAAAAGAATACAACAAATACTAGTAAGATCCATGCTTACGAGTTTAGAGTTTAGAGACTAAGGAATCCATCAGCCACTACTCCATGAATATTTGAAATTTAATGCAACCACAAGAATTTTTTAAACTTTTATGTAAATCATAAAAAGGATAGAAAAACCACTAGTAGGAATTCATACAATCACTAGATTAAGTTATTGCAAGCTATGTTGTTGCAAATTTATCCTAACAATGATTCACTTATGGATCACCTTGCGCTATGTTGTTATATACACTGACAGGATCTAAAAAAAGAAAAACTTTACAAAGAAAGGAAAAGAAGGTAAAGCTTTACTGGAAAATGGAAAGTTGAACAACAATTAGTCACTACTATGCATGAACATATATTTGTTGATCACGCCCTAGAAATCTTAGCCTATGAAGAAAAAGACATAAATTTTCCAGATTCACAAGTAATCTTCTTATATTTGGTTTCTGAATTGCAAACAGCAGTGTAAAAGGAGAAGTAAACAACTTGACAATCTCTAAAACGAATGCAATGTGCACACCTCTTTCCCGTTTCTCAACTTTCTTTACATGAACCATTATATGTGCATCCCTTGTTACATTTTCCTGAAGCTCCTCATAGGTACTGTACAGTTGTGCTCGACATTCCTCAAAAAGCAAAGGCTCAAATACTCTCACATACTCTTCAACAGACTCGAAATGACCTGGCACACGCTGTAACTCCATCTCTTCTGAAGAAAGGTAGAATACTTGGCATAATAAATTAAAGAAAAAAAATTCAATGTCACCTAATACAAACCCTCACAAAACTTTGTCCTACTGAATTCTGCTAATAAAGATATTATGTATGTTGTCAATGAATTGAATATTGTGCATGCTATGCGCTGGCAAATAATATAGAAACCTTATATATAACTAAAATTTGAGATAGAAAACACTGTGCATCCCATGATCACAGTGATATTACCAGTGTGCCACATTTAAATAAAGACAGCATGAAAGGAATTACAAGCAACAGGTATCAAGTAGTCAAGTTTTACATTGTGATAATTCAAGCACTAGTAGCAGCAACCTGTGTTTGAGAAACGAGGCATGGTGCTTCACATTCTAATTAAATTTCAAGCAATTCTACCTATAGAATTCTACAACATATCTTTGTACTCCCTTTCTTCAAGACTAAATTTGGAACCTATCTAATAGCATAAAGCATCTTATATCAAACCCTATAGGAACCAAATCCACAATTACACTAACAAAAGGGAGGTCAGGAAAAAAGGAATCAGCAAAGCATGTGCTAACCTGGATTATGCCAAAATTTCTCACTTGTAACCTCCCTGAGAAACCGTTCAACAGATGTATCTTGGTACCGAGGATTGCTTGAAGTCTGCCTCTTCAAAGAAGGATTTTTTTTGGTGTCCAACTTTTGATCTGTGTTGTTTTGTCCAACAGGAAGCTTCTGAGATGGAAGAAGGGAGCTTTTAAATTGTCTGGGGTCTGGAGATTGCTTCCAAGAACCCTGCCTAGGAACTTGTGGATATGTTTCTGAAAAGCACTCGTGGTTCAGCTTCTTAAGGCGAGTAAGACCTCTTGGAATTACATCCCCATTTGGTTCGTTTTTCATGTCAGTTATTTCTATAATCGAACTGCCTTCATTGCCAATGATATCTGCTTGCTTTTGATCTTTAGTATTAGGCCATTCATTACCCTGGTCAATAACAGGAGTATGAGCATGGGTGGTATCCCTAATAATATGGGGAACAATTGGTGCTGGAAAAGAAGTTTGCCTCCTAGGCATAGTTTTCATAGAACTAGCCAGCCTAGCATCCTCCACGTTAATAAAGACAGTTTGTCTGGGCCTTTTCTTACCTAACATTGCCTCCTTGTGCTCATCAACTTTAGGCCTCTTAAGAGGATTATTTGCAAATCTCAGAGCATGACTAGCTTCAAATCCTCTAACCTTTTTTGGTTTTCCATCTGAAGATTCCTCCAATCCATCAGTTGGCACATCTACCCTAGAGCTGCAATCCAAACTTCCATGGTTATCTGAGACAGGACCATCAACTTTCAGGTCTTTTACTGCTTCACCAATTTTGTCAGTGGTAATTCCAAGAAAACTATAATTGTTGTGGCTGTTCTCATCGGTTTTAACAGCACAAGGCTCATTTTCTTCATTAACAATCTGCTTTTCTGCAATTTCCCCATTGAGTATCTCCTGCTTATTGCTTGAAATTCTTGCAATACCATCTATGTTCCCATCCATATCAGACCACTCCCCTTCTTCTCTTTCTGTTGCATGGCCACCCTGACCACCTGAAAGCCCAGGTGTTCTAATTTTATTAGCAACTTCAAAATTTGTGGCCATAGATACCGAAGCTTGGGCTATATTTTGCTCACTTTCTGATTTTTCTTCTTCTTTTAGTTTCTTTGACTCTTTTTTTCTTACAAAAGGTTGAAAAACATAAGCATTTGGTGCATGTGTAAAAGCATGTTTATTCAGGATCCTATGGCATCCTTCAGATGATGAAAATAGATTTGAACCAGTGAAATTGGCAAGTATAAGAGATTTCTGGGGCTGATAAATAATAGGGCTGTCATCCTCATTTACCTCTTCCTCCGGAGGTTCATTAAGATCAAAAAGTGTCCTTCCAATGGCATACATAAAAAAAAATTGAATTGACACTATATATACAGCTTCATACCGTAGTCTTCGTCAAAATTATCTTTCATCTTCTACAGATTTTAATGGTGGAAACTAACTTCCTGAGTAACTTTTCTGCAAACCAAGTACCAAATTTAAACATGATGTTATAGTGACACATAGACATTTATATAATAAATATTCTCAAATTTAATTAATGTGCACATGAATGAAAAGATAGAATTATCTTATTTACTTTGACTAATGTTGGTTCACATGCAAGCAGTAAGTTTGTAAGGATAGGTAACATAATTGTCATTTGAGATTGTCTAGCTGGAAACCAAAAAAAAAGTCAAGAGAAATTTCCATTGCTAGGACTAACTTTCATGGGAACATTCAAAAAATTCAACCCAAGTGTCTAATATATATTCTACAGCATCCTAGTTAACATTGATAAAAAAACTGTACAACAAATTTTCGTTGATACTTTAAAAAAAGAAATAAAAGATGTATCTCATATTGAATGTTCCTAGATTTGCTGCATTAAATCAAAGAATGTGGTATTGCTCAAGATTTTACAAACTGACTGCCTTTTGATGAAAGACAGACAATGAAATGTAGGGTATTGAATGAACACCTCAGGTTACCCTCTACATGTTTTCCTAAACAACTGCCTTACCCTCTATGTATCGAAAAATCAACTTGCCATCTTATAAAACTAGACATCAGATAGTAAATTACCCTCTTCATATTCACAAACAACAAGCACCAGGACAAATCCCTTAAATGGTCTCAGAATCTATAAGACAAAAATTAATCTAATTAATTGAAGTAATACAAAACTCATTGTTGTATCATTTCTGGCATTACTTTGAAGCAGAAAATATGGAACAAACTAAAACAACAGAGCATAGGCATATCTACTCCTTTGTGAGTTTGTGGTTACTTGAAACATCCATGCTCCAGAAGATTGTCAACTACAAACAGGTGTCACCTGTTATTGTGTATAGATACGCAGATCAACCAAACAAAGTGTCACCGACACTACGACTCCTATCTGGAATATATCAAGTACAAAAAGCAATTATGGCAGCAGAAAGGATTATCTACTCTATATAGTCAAAGGCTATTAACATTTGGGAAATGCATAGTCATGGGTTTTGTGATGACACAGCAAACAATTTTATTCACAATCATATTGCGAGAATCATATGGGAAATTTTAAAAAGTTAATCCAGGTCATACACTAGCAGCAAAGAGGAACAAATAAAATTTTACATAATGCCCTCAATGTTTTTGATCATACAGCGCAGAAGAATCCAGGTCTAACTAATTTAGGTCTTTGTTGATTTTTTTTTAAAAAAAAATAAATTACTAATTCCGATCATAGTAAAAAAGGAATATTAATTCTAAATATTGACTAGAGCTAATAGACTTCACTGATGGGAATTCAATGGTATCAGCTCCCACTACGAATCTAACCATCAACTCCAAGCCCCCGGGAATTGGAATCATCCTCTCAGTCACAACTCATAACATACATCCTGTCTACTTGACAAGCCATGAAACGGGGGCTTCTAGAGCCAATGGCAGAGATCAAAATATGTTGTCCTGTTGTCGATCTACCGCACAGATGACAAATTGCTACTCATGACTTTTGTAAATTAAAAGCAACGTTTAGAGTTTTCAAAGCCAAACGAACAACTAGCAGTCCTAGGGCTTATTGTAGCCATCAAAATCATAAAAAGGAAGTAATTGTCGCGAGATCTCACCAGATACTCGCCGAAAAGGGCAAAAAAAAAAGTTTGAATGAAAGCGCTTCTGCTTGCTAGTGCTCGAGAAAGATGTTGATAAATAAAGAGATCGATCGCTTCGAGGTCGCGATCCCAGACTTAGGAGGTGGTGGTGGTGGGAAGGAGAGGCATCGGCCGACGGCCGGTACTTATAGACTCGTCGGTCACCAACACACCTCTATAGACACGTGCTCCGCACGCGCACATGCTACGAACGGCTGAGATTCAGATGCGCTCTTTTTGGACGCTGGATATTTGCCATGCTATTACTACGCCCTTTACTGCCATTTGCACCCCTTGTGTCACTTGGCGACGTGCGTGGATCTCACCAAATCTGGTGAGGTGTTTGGACATTTGACCATGCGATACGTTCAAAGCACTTGGAACGTGGATCGGATCATTTTCATGCTCGGGTTTGGGTCGACCCGAATGTATTAAGGTCGGATTCGGATCTCGATCACGCATGTAATGAATGGCGTGCCATATTACGTAATCGAAGTGTACGGTGTTCTACATCTGACAGAGAAGTTGTCTATGAATTGAAGCTGCTGCTTCTCCACTTGATCTTTCTTCTCCTGTATCATTCCGCGAGTTTGATCCTCGAGTTGTTCAATTCTGGCAGCGCGATCCTTCTCATCCACCTGCAATTTTTAGCAATTGATTTACTGAAGATGTTTTTAGCAATTTTTTATTTAAAAATTAAGTCTTCCCGGAACCGCTAAACCCTAACTTGGGGACTTCTTCTCTTTCCATTGCGTCAATTTTCCGACTTGCGTTCCGGCAGCGTTGGCGTTGGTTGCCATGCCCTCATGAAATAATGCATCGTGGAATAGGGTATGGTGTCGGTTTGCTTCTGAGGTGTGAGCGGTCCTCAGCAACACTACTGAATCGCAAGTCTGGAGCTTTATCTTTCCTCTTACGGCGCTCGACCTGTGCGAGTGCTGGTGGTGTTACTTCTCGATGCTGCATTAGATGGGATAGGGGTTTCTGCGGTTATGCAGTGGAGCAGTTCTCAGACGACGAATATGAGTGCGAATTCGATAGCCAAAAGGTAAAAAATTGCTGTTATCGCAAGTAGTCTTTGAGGCACATAGGCAAGTTTAAGTTTTTAGGAAATTCTGGTTGATTTTGGTTGATTTATATGTTTTGAGTATTGGCCAAGTTCAAGTTTGCCTATCCAAAATCCTTTTCTGATGGAATTTAGGGTGTATAACATCTATGGGCACTTAAATTTGTACTTGTTTAATTTATTTATTAGTGGATACTCAAATATATTTTATTCTTTTTAAAAATTTATTTATTTTATTAAAAAGCTGATCATTGTTGATCTAGCTACTAAGAGACTACACTTATCTGCAGCCTTCTTCAATGGCTAACGTTGATGAATGGAGATGGAAACTTAGTTTTCTTTTACGTAACCCGGAAGAGCAAGAGATCATTTCCAGAGACAAAAGAGACAGGCGAGATTATGAACAAATATCCAATCTTGCAAAAAGAATGGGTCTCTACAGGTTAGAAATGTTACACATGAGTTCTTTTACTAGTATTCTTTGTATGTTGACAGAAACTATGATGTTTCCCTATGCTGTTGCTAATGCATTTTAATCATTTGCTCAGCCAACTTTATGGAAAGGTGGTGGTTGCCAGCAAGGTCCCTCTACCTAATTATAGACCTGATATTGACGATAAGAGGCCACAAAAAGAAGTAGGTGCTGCACATTGTATAGAAACAGATATTCTTGTCTCTGAACTATCTAGCTCACTGTTTCAAGTGACATCTGTGCTTGTAATGCAGGTGGTGATTCCTCTTAGCTTGCAGAGGAGGGTCGAGGGCCTTCTGCAAGAACATGTTGATAGGGTGCTGTTAAAATCTAACAAGATAAACAGTGAATTGGAAAACAACTCTTCCAGCAAGGTGGTAGAAGATGTTGAACCATATGAAAACCAAGAACCTTTGGTTGATAGGTCAGTTATGGAAAAAATTCTACAGAGAAAGAGTAACCGAATGAGGAACTTGCAGATAACTTGGCAGGTTTATCATTTCTTCTTAGTGTGCCTATCAAATAAAATTGTTCCTTTATTTGACAATTCTCTTCTACCATTGTGTTTATCCAGTGTTTGTCCAGTACATCGGAATATGCGGGTGTTATGTAGTTGAGCCACTACATAACATATATGCAATATGCTGATGCATATTCAAGTGCACATGCAATCCACTTTTTTTTTAAAAAAATATACCTTTAGTTATTTTGAAATAATGTATAAAATCCTGTGCTGAATTTGCATCTACTGTATAATGCATCACTTCAAGTTAATCAACTTAAATAATCATTATACAAAAATTCCATCTGTCAATAATGAAATTAAGCATTCTAATAATGCAAGTCAGCGAACATTCAGAAAATTGACATGTTGAAAATATATATAAATTGTTGTCTATTTGTCAAAATTGGTTTAACCTAATCAATATTAACTTAAATACGAGTTGTTTTTAACAAGCTAGAGAGACTGGTTTGTCGATATGATCTTGTGCAATCATTAGCAGATATCATGTGGTCCCTCATTGCTTAAGCTTATGCCATAGTTTTCTAAAATAATGAGGTGTGTAATTAAAGCTGCAATTTTATTGGATCTTTAAATTTTCTTTTTTTAAACTTATTTCATAATTCATAGAAATTTATTTTATATGGATCTCAGGAATGATGTAATGACCAACCTTTGACAGGAATCACCTGATGGTGTAAAGATGCTGAATTTTAGAAAATCCCTCCCTTCATTCAAGGAGAAGGACAGATTACTGTCTGCTATCGCCCACAATCAGGTTTGAATTTTTGGTTAGTGTGCATAATAGGAAGCATTCTCATCATAATATTTCACAGTTTTATATTATTTTCAGTTTCTTATGTGTGGGTTCTGTGAAAAAAACTTTGTACTGCTAGATGATTTCTCATTGTAAATTTTCTTTCAAACATAACCAAATTTTACTTGGACAAGACATATCATTCTACTTCCTTTTAAATTTATAGTGGATTCAAAATGGTATCATGTCCTTCATATATATATATATGATTCTGATTTTGTATATATTTATTAATTGATAGCTGTTAATTTGATAGTGGTATTCTTTTCAACGAAAATAAGTCCGAAGTATTGTATTCCACATTTGAATGAGATATTAGGAGCATTTGGTTGCATTTAGTTAATTAGTAATGCCTTTGTGCTTGCAATTGACAATTGCACGTGAATACAAACATTGCCAAATCAAATGGCAGCTGTAACTTGGGTGTATTGTAGCCCGTAATGTAATTGTTTTTTTGCAAGAATGTTTCTAAGTGTGTTTTCAAGAATTGGGTCTGTGTACCAATTTTTTGGTGCTTATCTATCAGGTGATTGTAATATCTGGGGAAACTGGCTGTGGTAAAACCACTCAACTTCCTCAATATGTAGTAGATTCTGAGATAGAACTTGGCCGTGGAGCATTTTGTAATATCATTTGCACTCAACCACGAAGGATATCTGCTATGGCTGTTGCAGAAAGAGTTTCAACTGAAAGAGGGGAGAATCTTGGTGAGACAGTAAGTCTCTCTCCATACTTCCCTGGTTTGATTTGGCAAGAGATATTTAATGATTATTGTGCTTATTTTGAAAATTCCTTTACAAGCTTTGTTCTAGACATTAGTTTTTGTGATAGGTTGGTTACAAAGTTCGATTAGAGGGAATCAAAGGAAAAAATACACATCTACTTTTTTGTACCAGTGGTATTTTGCTAAGAAGATTGCTGGGGGACCGAAATTTGAATGGTGTAACTCATGTTTTTGTTGATGAAATTCATGAACGAGGCATGAATGAAGGTGTGTTTTCCACATTATACAAATGCAAAGGCTTTTGTCTTTTGCACAAGCTATTTCAGTTGTTTGTTGCAAGATTGTATGTACTTATTTGACATATGCAGATTTTTTGTTGATCGTGTTAAAGGACCTTCTTCGACGTCGTCGTGATTTGAGGTTGATTTTGATGAGCGCAACTCTAAATGCTGAATTATTTTCAAGTTACTTTGGTGGGGCACCAACAATCCACATTCCTGTAAGCTGTGTTGTGTTAATCTTTGGTTTTTGAATGTCCATCATTTTCTTTATCTCTATGAAGAATTGCAAAATACTCATACTGCTGAAACTTTCTTGGTCTCCCTTACTCTGAATTGTGATTCATTCTGAGGCTATGATTTAAGGGAACTGTTGTTAAGTGAAGATGGAAATATTGCATACTCAACTTTCAGCACCATAAAAATTAAGTAGATTATTTATGTCATTTTCTATAGAATTGTTTTCATTAGTATTTCATAAGTGTACTAAATATTAGCAAGAAACTGAGTTTAATTTTTTTTTTTTGAAAAACTTTATGAAGTGTATCAGAAAATGCGCACTTGGTAGTTTCTGCAATTTGTACTTTTCAATTTGTGAATTGAAAATTACCCAGCATTTAGTATTGATAAACCTATCCTTTTCTAAATGCAAATATTTTCTTTTTTTGGGAGGATGTTACCAATTATTTTCTAGTTCATAAGTTCATCAGCTGTGAATAAATATCTATATCAAAACATACTTCTCATGACATTTTTCAAGGAACAGCATGTTTGCTTTGTGTCTTTTAAAACCAAATTCTGCTTAGGGCTTCACCTATCCTGTAAGGGCACACTTTCTTGAAGATATTCTTGAGAAGACTGGATACAAGCTGACTTCTTTCAACCAAATTGATGACTACGGCCAAGAGAAATTGTGGAAGACGCAGAGGCAGCTAATGCCGCGGAAAAGGAAAAATCAGATTACTTCTCTTGTTGAGGTACTACACTACTACTACTGTTCGCAAAAATCTTAAGCAAATGCAGTTTTTACATGTTGCTGCATTCTGTTTGCAGGATGCTGTTAAAAATTCAAATTTTGAGGGCTACAGTTCTAGAGCACGTGATTCTTTGGCCTCCTGGACACCAGATTGTATAGGTTTTAACCTTATCGAGGCTGTTCTATGTTATATATGTCGGAAGGAGCAGCCAGGTGCTGTTCTTGTGTTTATGACTGGCTGGGACGACATTAGTTGCTTGAGGGATCAGCTAAGGGCTCATCCTCTTTTAGGAGATCCAAACAGGGTGTTGGTAATTGCATGTCATGGTTCAATGGCCACTTCTGAACAGGTGATTTTTGTGATCATGATTTTGTCTGTTTCTTAATTTTTTTTTTTTCTGTTTTGCTCCTTGTAAAATGTACATATTATTTTCATTATGTCTTATCTGAGTAATTGTTCACTTCATTGTCAAGGTGTTAAGAATGTAAATGCATTGTGTAGACACAGTTCTTACTGAACAAACTTTTTTATAGATCAATCACAATTGACATGGTATTGGAAAAGAGTTCTTGTGTTTGGATTGTGCTATGTTAGTAATAGATCTCCAATTAAGTTGAGTTAGTCAACATGTTGGGCTTGGCCCAGTTCACTCGGGCCCATCAACCTGGACTGAAGGAGAGTATTAAGATAATAATGTATAGTCTTCTAAGTTGTCAATGGTCAGTAAGTTGAATTCAACACCAATAATTTTACCATATATATGAGAATTTCTTTTTATTTTTATCTTTAAAATGAACATTACTGCCACTTAATTTCTGTTTCTGCATTTTTCTGTGTGTGCTCATGCAAGGTATTGTCTTTATAGTGTCGCAACTATTGGGTCAGGATTGGGTTGGAAATGAGAAATTGACGTAATTGTATGATAAGCCATCCAGCTTAAGTCAATTCTCTCATGGTTTTTAACTTTTTATGAACTCTCTACATGTAGGCCTTCACTTATAATTCTGCCCAATATTCTGTCAAATGTGAAGCAAGCTAGAAAAGTAATTGTGAATGAAAGAAGACATGCAGGAATGTCTTGGTTGGATTGAATTATCTCAGGGAGTCTTAGTGACACCCTTATTGAAGTTTACCAGGAGATCCTTATATGCTTCTATTGGCCTCCTGATGTAATATAGTTTTCCAATAGAAAACTAGGAGATCATATTTTGACCCTTTGTCTAGAATTGACTGATCAATTGGTTACATGTTTGCAATTCCTTCCCTCTTAATTGGTTTTATTAAATTAAGAGAATATTCCCTTCTCATTTTGATGCTGCATTTCTCTTCTAATATCATATTCTTTATTGATATTTCTAGAAACTCATCTTTGAAAATCCTCCACCAAATGTGCGAAAGGTAGTCCTGGCTACAAACATGGCAGAAGCAAGTATTACCATAAATGATATCGTCTTTGTTGTAGATTGTGGCAAAGCAAAGGAGACTACATATGATGCTTTGAACAATACACCTTGCTTGCTGCCATCCTGGATTTCTAAAGCTTCTGCCCGTCAAGTGAGATACTTTCCTTCAACATTTATCATTTTATGTCTCTTGGATATGTTTTATTTAATGTTTTTAAAGTTTAGATTATGTTCGTGATGATTTCCAATTTATTCTTTAATGAATTAAATTATTTATCTATCAGCAAATTTGAATTTAGAATGATAGCATATAATGTTCCACTTGGACCTGGATTTCCATGTTTATGGCCATCAAACGAGATATCCCACCTCAAGATTTGTCATTTTACATCTCTTATCTGTTATTTTTTTTTTCAGTGGGTTAGATTTGATGATTCCCATCCTAATCTTGAATTCATTAAAACTGCTTATCAGCAACATTTGGATTTTAAAATGACAGCATAGAATATACCACTTGGACTTGGTTTTAAAACCCCTCACCTATATTAGTTGTCATTTGATTCGTGAGACATTTAAATTGTTACGTGTATTGTGTTCTGCTTGCTTTAATTTGTTCTTTCCTTTCAGAGAAGAGGTAGGGCTGGACGCGTGCAACCAGGGGAGTGCTATCATCTCTATCCTAGATGTGTGTATGATGCCTTTGCAGAATATCAACTTCCTGAGCTGCTGCGAACTCCATTGAATTCATTATGTTTGCAAATAAAAAGCTTGCAAGTTGGTAGCATAGGAGAGTTCTTGTCAGCTTCTTTGCAGCCCCCTGAATCTCTCGCTGTAAGTATTGCAATTTGCAACTTAGCTACTGAAACTAAACAGGTGAAACCTGCATTTTAGCTGGAAGTCTTTCTTTTCCTTTCATTATTCTTCTGAAGTTATTTGCAAATACTAGTTCAATAAATTAAAACTCTCACTTGCAAAATCTACTACATTTGATTAGTTTTTAAATGCTGAGATTCAGAAAAATTAGTGTGCAATCATATTAATTATATTATTTATGAAGATCACTGAACTATACTTAAGACCTGTCCTCCACAAATTTCAAACTTGGAAGCCTGCTATGCTTGATTGCCCAACTGAATTGTCAGCTTCATTTTGTGTATATCTAGATCATATACATGGTCCCCAAATCCTGTGCACATTGAGTGTTCATTTAGAGTAATAGAGTCCTGAATGAACCAAAAGTACGGAGATTGCATGGCACTCTGTGATGATTTCCCCCGTTTTACTTTTTAAAAATATAATCTTATTGAAGATGTGTATTTTTTGTGCTCTGACAATCATGAACGGTTTTACTCTCTTCTGCAAAGTTTCATGGTTCTGAGTTCAGGCATGGCTTTTACCAAGGTAATCTGTACTCTGTACCATGATGAAAGTTGAGCAATGTTATCTTTTTTTTTCTTTTTGTTTTGTCTCTATTCATAAGGTTTGAACAATGTTTGTACTACCTAGTGTCATGTCTCGAACTGGTGGTTAATGCTCTTGCTTTCCAATATAAGACTATGGTTCCTTCTAGGTCAGTACAGAAGTGAGTTAAAATTCTGGATTAATACAGGTCCAAAATGCTGTTGAATTCCTGAAGAAGATTGGAGCTCTAGATGGGCAAGAGAATCTTACAAATCTTGGTATGAAGTAAAATGACATTATCTTGAGATTCTTTGGATTCCAAATCTCTTGAAATTCAGTTTTTCATTTTTGTATCATGTAGGTCGATATCTATCAATGCTTCCAGTTGATCCGAAGCTAGGAAAGATGCTTATTATGGGTGCCGTTTTTCGGTGTGTTGACCCAGTTCTTACAGTAGTATCTGGTCTAAGTGTTAGAGACCCTTTCTTATTACCACAGGACAAGAAGGATGTGAGTTCACTTCTCTAGTGGGATGACCAAAGATTATGATTATTTGGTTTCATGTTTTATATTTTAGCTATTTTTGGAATTCAACTAATCCTTGAAGCAATGTTTTTGTCAAATCTTATGGATTCTGCATTATTCTATAAGCACATTGATTGGTTTTTCTTTTTCTAATTTTATATAAATTGTTATTACCCCTGTGCATAGTAGAAAGATATTTAGTCCTCCGTGACTTTTTCTTAGTACACATGAAAGATGGATTATTCATGGTTGCACGAATGGTCATTTAGCTTCTTTTCTTCAGTTGGCAGGAACTGCAAAATCACGATTCTCAGCAAAGGATTACAGTGATCATATGGCTCTTGTTCGTGCATACGAGGGATGGAAAGATGCAGAGAGAGAAGGATCAACATATGAATACTGCTGGAGGAACTTTCTTTCAACACAGACTCTTCAAGCAATTCATTCTCTGAGGAAGCAATTTAGCTTTATTCTAAAAGATGCTGGTCTAGTAGATACAGACTCCAGCATCAGTAACAGCTTGAGCCATAACCAGTCACTGGTTCGAGCTATTATATGCTCCGGGCTGTTCCCAGGGATAGCTTCAGTAGTGGTAAATAAATTGTCACTTCTTTGGTAGATGTTTGTGCAATTTTCTCCTATTTAAGCTTCAGATATTTTTCTTCTTGTTATGCTCACGCAGCACAGAGAGAAGTCTCTGTCTTTCAAAACCATGGATGATGGCCAGGTTTTACTTTATGCTGTAAGTACAAAGCTTTAATTAATCATTTTTAAGCACATGATAAATTCAATTCTTTCAGCTTCTCAAGTTTGGTTTTGACGTATTTTAGGAACTCATGCGCATTCAGATATAAAGTTAAATGCAACATACTAATGCTTGTTATTGTTGACTATAAATAAGCAAAAAAATTATTATGAACCTTCTTGTTCTATTGACCTTAGACATTATTTTCTTTTGAATGTCATGTGCTTGCTTATGGAATCTAAAATTGTTACACAGAACTCTGTGAATGCAAAGTACCAGACAATCCCATATCCCTGGTTGGTCTTTGGCGAGAAGGTGAAAGTCAACACTGTTTTTATTCGTGATTCAACAGGCGTTTCCGACTCAATATTGATCTTATTTGGTGGATCTCTTGTGAGAGGAGAAGTGGTATTTCTCTTCCTGGATCGAAATTCTTTTTAGAGTGACCGTTTATTATAATTGTTTTTAGCTGATTGGAATTTTATGACTAACTAGTCCGGGCACTTAAAGATGTTGGATGGCTACATTGATTTTTTTATGGATCCAAATTTAATCAATTGCTACTGTAGCCTCAAGACCGAACTTGATAAGCTTGTTCTGAGAAAGGTATAATAACCCAAATTTAGCTGCTTCTCTAGTTGCCTATAATAGTTTATTATATTATAACTTGATAGACGAGATGTTTACTTTTATGCAATCACTATTCATTCCATTATTGCATTTTGTTATTCGTCAAAAAATTTACTGGTATATCTCTGATGCGTCCTTAAAATCTTCAATTCGATGCATCAGCTTGAAGATCCAAAAATTGATATCCACAAAGAAGGCAAGTTCCTAATGCTTGCCGTTCAGGAGCTTGTTTCGGGAGACCTGTGCGAAGGAAGATTTGTGTTTGGGAGAGAAACAAGAAGGATCAAATCTACCAGCAACGAGAATAACAAGCATGATCTCGTGAAGAACGTCACCAACCCAAAGAGCTTGCTACAGACATTACTGATGAGGGCTGGTCACACTCCTCCGAGGTACAAGACCAAGCACTTGAAGACCAACGAGTTCCGTGCGATAGTGGAATTTAAGGGGATGCAATTTATTGGAAAGCCAAAGAAATGCAAGCAATTTGCCGAGAGGGACGCTGCTATAGAAGGTCTGGCATGGCTGACACACACTTCTGACAAGAGACAACACCATGTAGGTGATGAAGACTCCGAGATCGATCTCACAGACAATATGCTGAAGCTTTTAAGCAAACCTAGGCGAAAGAAGTCGAAGCATCATCGCTAAGGCTATGATGGTTTGCATAACACTTGATAACAAATGCAATGTACAAGTGAAAGCTGCCAGGTTCCTTTCACCTTGGTTGCCCTATCATTATTAGTTTAGAAGGGCAGTTGTGATAGTAAATGGATAAATCTTGTATTTGGTAGCTCAAATAAGAGAAATACTATCATGTATTTGTTTATTTTTTCTTGTTCATTATAGTGTCTTATTATTTATCGGATAAATCTTGTATTTTAAGAATGAGATAGTAAATGATTCATATTGCAAATCTTCATATTAATTTCAAGATGAGTTCCATTATCTCATCTAATATCTGGTTATATTTCTTAGCAGACTTCATTATTCTTTATCACCTCGCCAAAGATGAAGCTTTATTGTGGAATTCAATAAGCACGAGGTGTGAATATCATATTAATTATATGATAATCATGATGTCATTAATATAAATTAATTAAATATTAAAGAAAATGCTTTTATATGGTCTATATTTAATTTTAAAAAATATATTTTAAAATTAGTTTACTTATTTCTTCAGTCATTTATATATATGCCTTTTTTTTTTGCTTGAGTAGGATAATATTTTACTTATAGGAATGTATTTAATCATGTTAATTATTAAACGGTAAGAGTTAGAGATTCGTTGCTGGTATGTTTGCAAATTTTAAAAGTACGAGGACATTTCAAGGAACATATAAACTACAGGAGCTAAATGAAAATTCTTCCAAAACATCAATTTCTCGTTTTTCCGCCCCAAGGAAATTGGAAAGCCTCTTCAGCAAGCCACGCATGTAACGGCGGCAATTCACAAGATTGCCATTTTCATCCCCTTTCCTTATCTTGAATTAATGGCAAGGGTGTGATTGTAAATTGAGAAAATTATCAGGGACTTTTTTAAAAATAAAAAGATAATTATATTCATCCAAACTCTTTTCAAATTACGTGAAAAAAAATAAATTATAAAAATAATTTATAATCAACCATAAAATAAGTTTGAGCCATTTCAAATTTGACAGGTTTCCAAATTTAATTATTACACCTAAAATTATATTATATCGAAATTGTCTAAAAAAGTATTATAAAAAGTAATTATTTTGATTACTAGGGGGGAATGTAGAAAAAAGCGTGCCGACTTGGGCACCTTCCTACTCTAATTATAATTATTTATTTATTTATTTTTTTAAGAACGCCAACGGCGTTCAGGCGCTCCGATGAAAGTGAAACCTCCTCCTCCCTCCTCCGTTTCTTTTCACCGGCTGTCGAATTCGGACCCTTGCCGATCATACGGCTCTTTCTCCCTTTGATCTCCAATTCATGGACGAAGAACCGACCTCCAGCTCCCCACTGAAGGACGAGGCGGACGGTCGCCGAGCGGTGGTCTCAGGAGCCCTCGCTTACTCCGAAGACAAGGCTTCTGTACGCTCCAGAAGCATTCCCTCCGGTGAGGACTTCCATTTCTTTAACAACTTTGGTGACTTCAAGTCCCCTCTAAAGGAAATCGGGGAATCTGAGTCCTCCTCGAGGGGTATCGCTGCATTGGATAATATTTTGGGGATCAAGAAGCCTCCAAGGTTCCCTGAGGATCTCGACGATGCCTCTGACTTTCTAGCTGTCCTCAACGACGAGTTTCGTGGTCGTCTTGCGATCTCTATGGACGAGTTCAAGAGGTCGAGCGAGGAAAAGGAAGCGGAAGGTGCGAAAGATGAGACCGTCTCTGCGTCAGGCTCTTCTGTCAATGTCTCCATGAAGGATAAGAGGACGACAGCGGTTCCTCCGAAGGTACCATTTCACATTCCCACCATTCCGCGTCCACAGGACGAATATAAAATACGAGTGAATAACAAGAACCAGCCGTTTGAACATGTGTGGTTGGACACGGGCGATGGAAATATGATTCACCCACTGGTTAGTCATCTGGGATTTTGTGTTTTTTCCCCCCATATTTCGCTTCTCCATCTTAGATAATTAGCATGTACTCATGAATATCAGTTTATTTTAGCACCTACTTATTCATTGTCTGGAAGTAAAACTTTCTAGTCTTATATCAGGGATTTTTTTTTTGAAATATATTAGAGTGCTTTATAAACCTCAAAAAAAAAAATCCAAGTGCTTTCAAATGTCTTAGTTTCTTACTTCGGATAATTCATGTGAGGTTTAGATAGTTAAGATAAATGTATTAGTTTTACCCAAGTGACTGAAACTTTGATTCTTATTTAACTAACATTTTTTGTTATGTTCTATGCCTGCTACTAGTAAATATTTGCACGAATATATTTTATTGGTTAATTACCAGCTATATTTTGTTTCATAGTTTCACTTTATTCCCCTATAAGCAGGTGAAGTTATCTGTTGTGGACTTTGTTGATAGAAAGTCTGAAAGTGAGCCAGTAGAACCGCTTCATCTCGAGTCTACCCCATTTAAGCTGGTGGAAACTCTGAATGACTTAATAATGGTAGTTGCTAAGCTTCGGGATGTAGATGAATTTGCGGTCAGTACCAGCCAGAAGTTTTCAGTGCGGTACTTTCCAATTGTGTAAAAGAAATTTTCTTTTTTGGTGGTCAGTGTGCTGTAGTTCCCATCCATATGTGTGTTAAAAGTGCCAATATTCTTTATCATTTAGGATGATGATTAAATTAGTAGACAACTGTCACAAATAATCTGTCCCTTCTCAGCTAAAAGTTCAATCATGCCAATTAATTATGGATTGTCCCTTCTCAATCTAACTCTTCCTAGCATATTAGCATTGTGTACTTAGCTTCAAAGGCCATACATGAAAACATGTTATTGGTTCTATCCTCTAGTTATTTCTACCAAGAAAATAACTTGAGTAACTTGGAGTTATATTATCTTCTTCTGAGAAAAACTAGCTCAAACTATCTCTACCTTGTTTGTGTTTAGGTAATTGAAGCAAGATTATATGTCTTAGCTTTGAAGGGACATATATGAAAACTTATCCTTGCTTCCGTGCCCTAGTTTTCTTTCCTTTTTAGAAAATAACTTTAGTATTCTTGGAGGAATGTTTAGACTGATAGTGAAAGATTTCTTTCTTGGTTTGTCTTTCATCTTAGCTTGAATAGTTTACTTTTACTTCCTTTTTTCTGAATGTATAAAAATGTAGCAGTTGTTACTGTTTCTCTTTTGAAGGCAAGTTTACTCAAGAAACCATGCACTAGACGATATGGGATTATCTGATGTTTTTAGCATTATATGTTCAAACATATGCTTCAGAAACAATTTTACTTTCAAAAACTGAAATTCAGTACTATGTTTTGAATGTGCTTTTACTGGTCAAACTTTTGAATTCCAGGTGGATTTAGAACACAATCAGTACAGATCATTTCAGGGGCTAACCTGTTTGATGCAAATATCTACAAGAGATGAAGACTTTGTAATTGACACCCTCAAGTTACGAATATATATTGGGATATACTTGAGAGAAGTTTTCAAGGACCCTTCCAAGAGAAAGGTAGTTTATGTTTTGCATCAAAAACTGATTAAACTTAACATCTTGGTCAAACTATCTGTTGTGTTTACCTTTCTTCCTTTAGGTAATGCATGGGGCCGATCGTGACATCATATGGTTGCAAAGGGATTTTAGCATATATGTATGCAACCTTTTTGATACTGGACAGGTAGTCATTTCACCAGTTCTTACATATTGTATTCGAAGTCTTTCATTAGAACTATGCACAACCTTTGCTTGGATATTTCTGTTTATCCTTACACCTTATGATCATAACCTTAAGATCATAACTTGGAGGTTAGATGTGCTTATGATTACGTACATGAAGTCCTTGCTCTCTAGGCAGTTACTCTCTTTCACTTTACACAGGCATCAAGGGTATTGCAAATGGAAAGAAACAGTTTGAAGTATCTTTTGCATCACTTCTGTGGAGTCGAGGCAAACAAGGAGTAGTTTTTTTGGCCTTCTATTTAAAAATTTTACATCATAGTTCCATAGTCCTGATAGTTATCCATTCACATCAAACAAATAAAATGTGAGTTGTTACTATGCAGCTACCAGAATGCTGATTGGAGATTACGCCCTATTCCAGATGAAATGCTCAAGTATAGCATGAAGTCTATCTTTCCATACCATTTTTTGAAATCTATCTTTCCAGACAATCTTTTACTTATTTATACTTGAACTTACCAGGATATAGCATTCAGATCATCATTTCAAAATTCTAACTATAGTTGTTTCATGTAGGTATGCTAGAGAAGATACACATTACCTTCTGTATATATATGACCATATGAAAAGAACATTGTTAGCTGAATCCTCAGATGAAAATGATCTTATATTGGAGGTATATTTTTTATGCGGAGTCATTTGTACCTGGACAACCAATGCTTAGTTTATTAAGGATTTATCCATGCACACTTTTTTGTTATATATCATATGGCACTTGTTACAAATTGTTCTTTGTTTAACATACTTCATTTGACTGTGGCTACTTACAGGTCTACAAGCGTAGTAGTACAATCTGCTTGCAACTTTACGAGAAAGAAATTTTTACTGATACATCATATCTTAACATTTATGGGTTGGCAGTAGAATTCCTACCCTCTCTTTAATTTGTAATTGCTGTCTTTTTGTAGTGTTAATGCAAAATAAGTCAAATTTACCTTCTTTGCAACCTTTTCAACAGGTTGCGAGATGCTGATTTAAATGCCATGCAGCTTGCTGTTGCTTCTGTAAGTATATTACTTGCTTGTATAAGATTGATCTGAAGATGCCAATTGAAATAGTTTCCGTAGGATAGAGAATCATGAGTATCCATGGTCTGCTTTAGGTACTAATAAAATGTTAGAAATTTTGTGTTTGTCGAGTCATGGCCTCAATTCCTCTAGAAACAGAACTACTTGTTATTTGTTTTGTTATTCAAGGTCTTAGTTAAAAAGAAGGATATGTTCAATGGCTTATATAGAGAGGTGGGTTGTTTTGGAGCTAAAAATTGTACACGCATTTGATATAAGAGACACATAGACATGTAGACACAGTGAACCAGCTAAATGACTTGTGCTTGGGGTATGAGACTCGCATTATTGCTTGTCATGTGCATGACTGATCTTATTCCGCAAGTTGATAACAATTCACAACCATGCTTCTTCAACAGGGTCTTTGTCAGTGGAGAGACAATATTGCACGTGTACAGGATGAGAGTACTGGTTACATATTACCCAATAAGGCCCTAATTGAGATTGGTAGATTATGATTTTTATTTTTTTTGTTATCTTTATTTTTGGTTCTTGCACTTGGCAACTTATCCAATGTGATTGACGCTGTTTGATTGAAAAGCAAAGCAGATGCCTCTTATTCCTGGAGCATTGAAGCAGATGGTGAAGTCTAAACACCCATTCGTTGAACAGCATCTGAATTTAGTCATTGCAATTATTAAGTGTTCAATCATTAATTCTTCTACTTTTGAGGAGATCGCAAAACAACTAAAGAAGGAGCGAATCGAAGCAGTAAGTCATAAGCTTTCTGGAGATTAAGAGATATTCAGTTTACAGAATTCATATTCAGGATGATATTATATATACTTGAACATTATTTAGCAATTCTTCTGAGAAATATCTCACCTCGATTAGTAAGACCCTTATTGCCCCAACCTTATGAATTGGATTGGATTAGTAGAAGGTGAAGTAACACCTCGTCGCACTAATCTTCCGAACCAGGATTTTACTAGTCCAGTCCGATTCATAACAAGAAGGATTTTACTTGTGGTAGAAATGCATCTATCATCTCGGTACCATAGTTTTGTAGTCACCCATAAATGAACATAAAAAGTATTATACCTCACAATCTATGTAACACAAGAAGGTTATAGTGGTGATGTCTTTGCACATTTTAACTCGTCTTTGTTTTTTTATTTTTTTTCTCTTTCTCCAGCAAGTAGAGCAAATTAAACAGTTGCAGCATTGTGCTTCCCCTCCTTCAGGGAACATAAGGATGCCATACCATTGATGTTTTCCCCTTCTACTGAATGTCTTTTATGTTCTTCTTAAGCCATATTACTGCTGCCATGAGTATACCATTCAAGTACAATTGAGGCCTGATTAATTCTGCAAGCAATCATCAAGATTGATAACATTTTCTGATGCACTTTTGTGTTAGTGACATTTTCTCCCATATACCCTTATTTTTCATTAGCTTGATTGTTGTACTGAGACACTAACTGTGAAATGAAACAGATTGTGTTGGTGACTTTTTTTGTATGGGTATTAAATGCAGTATATATATATTTTTTTACTTTAACAATCAAATCAAGTATATATTAATGTGTTAATTGATTTAGAAAAATGAATGCTTGTATATTTTTGTAGAAAAAATGCTATGCAATCTATTAATTTGATAATATGTTAAATTAATTATAAAAATTAAAGTGTAGGCATTAAATATTCCTACCAAATTTAGCAATTCACTATTAGAAAAATCGAGGATTTAAATGGTTAGAAGCCAACAAGATCTCGCTTACCCTTTCCCCCATTGCCACTTTGCTCCTCGGATCTCTTCCATTCGCTTCTCTTTCTCCCTCGCGCTTCGCAGATCCAGATCGCGATCGCTGACGCCTGCTGCGATGGCTGCCTCCTCCTCCACCCTGCGCTGCAAACAGCCACTCGTCGTCGCGCCTCTCCGCCCCAACCCCGTCTTTCCACCATCTCCTGCACCGCCGTCCGATCCCCACCGGCATCCACCTCCGTCGACACCGAACGGATCTTCAACTTCGCCGCCGGCCCCGTCACCCTCCCGGAGTCCGTCATCCTCAAGGCTCAGGGCGAACTCTACAACTACCATGGATCCGGCATGAGCCATCGGGGAAAGGAGTTCGATTCCGTCATCAAGAAGGCTGAGTCCGACCTCCGATTCCTCCTCGCGATCCCCGACGACTACGCCGTTCTTTTCCTCCAGGGCGGCGCCACCACCCAGTTCGCCGCCGTCCCTCTCAACCTCTGCGCCCCTGGTGACAGCGCGGATTTCATCGTTACTGGATCGTGGGGCGACAAGGCCTTCAAGGAGGCTCAGAAGTTCTGCAAGGCCAACCTGATCTGGTCCGGCAAATCTGAAAAGTACACCAAGATCCCCACATTTGATGGCCTCGAGCAGAACCCGGACTCCAAATTCTTGCACATATGCGCCAACGAGACGATCCACGGAGTGGAGTTCAAGAATTGCCCCAGCCCTAGCAACAAAGATGCAGTCTCGGTCGCCGACATGTCGTCCAACTTCTGCTCGAAGCCTGTCGATGTTTCAAAATTTGGCTTGATCTACGCTGGGGCGCAGAAGAATGTTGGTCCCTCGGGCGTCACGATCGTGATAGCGCGGAAGGATCTCATTGGCAATGCCCAGCCGATCACGCCTGTGATGTTGGACTTCAAGATCCATGCCGACAGCGCGTCCCTTTACGACACTCCGCCTTGTTTTGCCATCTACAGCGCGTCCCTTTACAACACGGCAGTGATTCTCAGTTTGCTTATATTCATTTTTTATATTACTTTTTGTCTACGAGTGTTTGATGATTTTAGAAGCTTCAAATTCATATCAAATGATTATCATTCCTTAAAATTTATTCATATTCATTTTTCTTGATTTTAAGCCAATAACTTTTAGCCTAAGACAATTGAAACAAACATTCAATTATCCAAAGGTACTTGACAACTCATAATGTTTAAGATTTATGCCAAATGAATATCATAGCACCCTTATTGTTTCTTTGAGTTTATTCATATTTATTTTTTAAATTTTGATCCTTAAAAATTTTAAATTCTTACTTTATTTTTTCTAATCTTGAGTTTTATAAGGTTATTAAACACTTTTTTTAAAAAGTATTTAACAACTATTTCTTATTAAAAATACGTCCAATCCAATTTTAGGTTGACAGAAGTGAACCCGGTCCAAAACACGGCTCGGTCTGTGTACGTTGAATCCGGTCCAATGACTCAATTTTATTTGGAGATTGGTTCGGCCCAACGATAGTGGCAATTGGATCGGATGGCCTAGAATTTGATGTACGTTGTGGTGTTGGGCGCGGACAGATGATTGGGTCGAACCCGAACCGGAATAGCGTGTGGAGCTCATCAGGAATTTCCGCAGATCGGTTTGGAAGTATTTGAAGCCAGCGAAGCATTGCGCCTGCCTCGAGATCATCTCATTCCTGTGCAATTCCAAATCGCGCAGCCGCTCACAGATCTCGAAGTCGATTGCCAGAACAGAACAACCGTCGTCGAATTTTTCATTCCCTTCTCTACCGGAGTATTTTCACCGATAGATCCGTTTTATTCGCTTCTGATTCATTCACGAGCGAAGATCAAGTGGGATTTTGGTTTAGATCGAGGGGAAATTTCAGATCCGAGGAACTCCATGGGCTTCTCTATTTGATCGGTAATTATTTACTTGCGAAAATTTTGTTCGCTCGTTTACTTGTCAGTTACGATCGATTTGAGAAGCTAATCGATTACCAGGTGTCTGTTGTTAAATTGGAGCTTACAGGGGATGACTAATTCAAGGAAGTCCGAATAAGAAAGCGTTTTTTTTGGAAGAGAACGGCCGGCAGAGGAAGAAGTTTCCATTCACAGGCCAAATCTCCAGAGATCTGAAAAGCTTTGGGCTTCTTCGGATCTCTGGAAGCATTTCCCTGATCTACTACTACAGTTTCTGCAACTAGCGGTAAAGACACACAATGGGGAAAGGAGGAGGTTGCGTCCCGAGCAAGAAACGGCGTCAAGCGGCCTCTTCGGAGAAAACCGCTGCCGCGAGGGATGCTCCGATCGCCATCGAAGACCGGAGCCGAAGCAGCGTCGAGACCGCCGCCGCGCCGCCCCCTACCAAGCTCAAGGTTTTCATTGTGTTCTACTCAATGTACGGCCACGTCGAGGGCCTCGCGAAGAGGATGAAGACCGGGGTGGACGGCGTCGAAGGCGTCGAGGGGGTCTTATACCGCGTTCCCGAGACGCTTCCGGCGGAGATCCTGGAGCAAATGAAGGCTCCACCGAAGGACTCGGGCATCCCAGAGATTTCCGCTGCAGAGCTAGTGGAGGCGGATGGTATCTTGTTCGGGTTCCCGACGAGGTTCGGGAGCATGGCGGCGCAGATGAAGGCATTCTTTGATACCACGGGGCAGCTATGGAGGGAGCAGAAGCTGGCCGGGAAGCCAGCCGGTTTCTTCGTGAGCACTGGAACGCAAGGAGGTGGCCAAGAAACTACTGCGTAAGAGTTTCACTCTTAAATTTCTACTAAGTTTCCTATTAATGCAGTGCTTAAAATTATCATCTGTCTCGTGATTAAGGAAAAAAAAAAAGGAACATGAATATGATCTTTTCATACTATTATGTTTCCATTTTCATGAGGAATTTGATTTATTGCTTCATTTTGTGATTAAATTCAAGCTCGAGTAGAAATTAGTGATAGTTACGAAAAGGATTAACATTAGATATGTTCAAAAATGCCATGGATGAGATTAAATATGGATAGAACTTGAGTGAAGCTTGAGATTGTTGTGGAACAAATATCATGCAACGAAGATACCCTTCACCAGACTGAGAGAAGGGAGCTTTGACCCAAGTTTTTTCCTCCCGAGACATGCTTTAAAATCTTTGAGTGGATTTCTTTGATTGCTTTTAATTATTGTGATAAATATATACCTGAAGTGAGTTTCAGACGATTAGATTTTTTGAAAAGAATGTAGGTTTATCTGTTATGCTGCATCCTTTCAGTTTCTTATTAAATTGTGCATGCATGAATCTCTTTATGGAAAGATTGAGAACTCAATCTGGTATACAGTAGTGTGGACTTTCTTTTTTCTTTATTGCATGGCTTTTCATTAGGTGACACTAGAACAGTATTCATCCTTGGTTGAGAAACTACAGATATCCTTAATATGATTCTGAAATCTGTCAACACAATGCTAGGACATTAGAGTTCATTAGTTTGATAGTAAATTTACTCTTTTACATTACAGTTGGACTGCCATAACGCAACTAGCGCACCATGGAATGCTCTTCGTTCCCATTGGATACACATTTGGGGCTGGCATGTTCAAGATGGATGAGATCAGAGGTGGTTCTCCGTATGGTGCTGGTGTTTTCGCAGGCGATGGCACTAGAACACCAAGTGACGTTGAGTATGCTTTTGCTGAGCACCAGGGAAGATACATGGCTAATGTAGTCAAGACTCTGGGACATCATTGATTCTTTTGTGTTGCCAATTCCATTTGCTTCTGCTGTGATTTCCCATGTATCTTCTGATCTCTTCCAATTTTTTACCCAAGAAAGAACCAAATTGTTGAATGCTTTTTGTTAGTTATTCTCCTTGTGTACCTGTCAAAACTTGGGGGTTTTATCAACATTTTTATTGGTTCACGTCTATTGGTTGGAACATCTTCCATAAATAGCAAAGTTAAGGTGATAAGAGCTTCTACTGGCAGGATCTTTCATTTTGCATGGTTATATTATGGAGTTGATTAGTGCCTCTGGAATGTCCTCAACTCTGATTCAGCCGACTTCTTTGTATGCAAAAGTAATATAACTTATAAAAGCTAATTTAAAAAATACTAATAATCTGGTTTCGGGGGCTAAAATAAGGTATATGTGACAACCAAGCTAATTTTGTAGAAGTTCAAAGATGCCCTTTGGTGTTCCATACATCAGTCATCACTGATTGATCTGTAGTTCAACACTAATTCATAAACTGTTTCTACTCCAAAACAAAAGAGCAAAAGGTAAGAAGAAGGCAAAAAAAAGGCAAAAAAGGAAGGAAAAAAATCTGTCTACGACAGCAAAGAACTTGAAGAAGTATTGCTCTATGCAAATCATCACCAAAGCATCAACCTACGAGCAGAAAGAAGAAAAAAGACCACATCTTACTCGGCTTACAGAGGGCGTGAGATCAAAACTAGCTGACTTGAAGGCAATGGAGCAGGCTGTTGGAGCCATACCAACTCACTGGCTTCCATTGGTCAAAATCCCATCACGCTTCCGAATCAACTGCAGTCTTATCAGGATTTAAACCAGTAACACCTGAGTGAGACTGCACTGATAATTGAAGCACATTACAGCAGCTACGCGAGAATAAGCTCAAGCGCCTTTTGCTACACGATTGACCAAGTCATAATCATCAAATGCAAGCTTCAGTCTTCAGTGCATCACCAGCATCCACAGCTGCAGTATGTTCCCTTAATACTACTACCTTTTTCAGAACAAAATTTGTTGGCAATCTCGGCACAATGTCAACTTCTCTAGCACCCTTTGAGGGTGGATGACTAATCTTCACATCCCAGACCTGAAACACAGGAGGGGTAATGGATAATTAGCTCACTCACATGCAGTTTCCACAAGTTAAATACATAGAAAAACAACTTGCCTGCTTCTGAAAGTGTTGGTTTGCTCTTTTATCTAGCATAGAATTCTGAGAATCTTCATAAAACTCAAAATCATCAAGAATACATGTGTTGCTTGAGTGTTCCTTGAAGATCTTGAGTATCTGGAGGCCCTGTTCTAGCATCACCTGCACAACAAAATTCAAAATATCTAAATCTTAGGTATTCATGCAGAGATATCGATTATAATCTCGCATTGATATTTACCTCCTGAGTGTCTCGACTGTTGGTAACTGGTTTGTTCTCATTGTTCTCAAGCGTGATGTGCTTCAGAATGCTATTTGGAACATCCTTAATAATATGCCATTTGAGAAGGAAGCACCCGATCCACTTATCATGTTGCCAATAATCAACAGTTTTGTTAAAATTGACTGGACCAACCATCTCTGCAACACCAACAAATTGCCCACTCGCATTTACCTGAGTTAATAACAACTCAGTAAGTTATCTTCTAAGAAAAACAAACATATTTCTTATGTGTGATTCTCATACTTACGGAAAAAAAAAAAAAGACAGGACAATCGCCAGCTTCTTCTTGAGCTTCCTGATATCCCGCATTCAACTTCTTACTTCCATTGAGGTGCTGGTCCACACGTTGTATTTGATACTTTTGTGAATATCAACCTCGCTGTATGATTTTATGATAAAGAATTTTGCGTTGGAGTATTTATCAGAAAAGTCTTGTCGATTGTACTGTTCTGTGTCCAAAGGCACACTAGTTTGACTCTTCCCCAAAATAACCATAGTAGACTGACTAGTCTTTTGATTACTGTAGTGGCTGGCTCTTGGACCTCTGTTTAGCTCATTGAATCGACGTTGGCTTGCATCACTGAAGACATTTCTTTGGTTCCTAGGATCATGCTTCCTGTCCCTAAGTATATGCCCTTGTCCGTATCCAAATCTGTTCCGCAATCCACATATATGATTTGTTTGATACATTCTGCTAACAAGAGGTGCACATGGAAGTATTCCAGATGCTGATCTATGGGCATTCATTTCCTGGAAATTGCATGAATACAATACCATGAGGAAAGCATTAATGAGATATTTGGTCTCCTTTGGTGAGCAAAATAATAGACCACAATGGTAAGCAAACAGTTTTACTAAAACAAATACATCTTAAAAAAACATAAATAATGATTGCTAAATATGCATACCATGCCACGGGCAGTAGGTTGTTGGTACTGATTTCTTGCAGACCAGTTATTAGCATTGTGCCCTGAACTAGTTGAGAGAGGTCTGGCTGTAGCTGACATGGGATGCCCATTGGCATACCATGCTTCAGACGACCACATTCCATCAAACCTATAACAAGAGTCCTGATAACCTCCATTACAATGTGGAGCATTTGGCAAATTTTGGTGGTTTGACCTCCCATTAACTCCATTGGGGTTCGTAGGTGCATCCAAAGAGATTGAGGTCTGATCAGCAGTAGAAGCTTCTCCCTGGTCAGTTGAACTAGTTGGAGTGTGTGACTCAAAAAATGGGAACTTGATATTGATGCTGTCGCTTGCCATAAAGTTGGCCATCATGCCCCGTTGTTAGAGCTGCTGCCCCATTAGAAGGATAAGCATTGCAAGGAGCATATCCATGTCCTCGATGCAAGTCACCATAGAATCCCTTCAACAAATGAAAGAAAAAACAAATAATAATGTGCTTTGCATTTAGTTACACGCACTGAGTTCTCTTTATCAATTAAAGAAACTTACTTTACTAGGAGCAAACTAGAGTAAGTACAGTTAACCCACCAACAATACATATAATTTTTTTTTTGCTTAGTGGAGATATTATGTTAGTCACCTGCCCAACATCTTGATATACATATCTGGGGTAATCTTTCCAGTCATTGATAGCATGATCATAGCCTGAAAAATGCATCACAGATAACAGTAAAATAACTACGCATATGGAAGCAATTAACCTTTAGTGGCAACTATTGCAAAGTAGAATTCACTACCTCCATAGAAATAAGCAGGACGTGCATAACCAGCAGGCACATAGTAGTTACCAGAATCCACGAATTCAGAGAGAACAGGTGTCAATGAACGTTCTGAAGGAATTGGCATGTTTGAGGCATCAGTATTACTTGAACCATTTTGGATTGAAGAAACCTAGCAATCAGATAAAATAGTTATCAACACAAACTCGAGCATCCGGAAAACGCTCCAAGAAAAAAAAAATCGACGAGTAAACACTATCACCTGTTTGGTAGCCTCAACGGCACCTTTGAACTTCTGCTGAGGATGCAAAGACAGCTTCTGTAATAAATTTGATGTTTCTGCCCAAAAGCGTCAAGGATAATATGAACCAGACAAACCAAAAATGCGACTAAACTCCTCCATCAAAATCGTCCCTGATCACAAAAAGCAAGAAGCTCTAAATGGATACAATAAGCCATGTTCCATAACCAATGGTTCCCCATTGGAAGTTCCACCATGCAAGACAATAACCCTAGTCAAGCCCTGAGAAGCATAATGTACACACAAAAAAAAAGATCAACGCGCAGATCATCTAGCCCCAAAACCTCATACGCATCGAAAGTGAAAAAGAACGACGAAATGAAAAAAGATCAATCATTCATAGTGATCCTGCACCGAAGCTCGTGGATGATCTGCTGGAAAGCTAGGCCTGCTGACTGGACGACCACCTGGCAGGATGAG
>JBBUKS010000001.1:338067-364342 GCA_038050645.1 Hedychium gardnerianum | reverse complement strand
AGAGGAGATCAGAGAGGGAGAGGGGAGATCCAGCGGCAGCGGCGCCCACGGAGTGGTGGCGGTCGGCGTGGCGGCCTCGATCGGCGTGGCAGCCGCGATCGGCGTGGCGGAGGTTATCGTGTCGACAGATGCATCGTGAGAGGCGGCAGCCTCTTATTTTCCCCTCGTCAATTCGAGAGATCCTCCTTCTTAAGACTCGCGTCACCCTTTTGCCCTTGTGGGCCCCACCTCCAAACCCACATCAACATATTTATAAAGATTTTTAAATAAAGCACGCAATTATGAAATGTTAAATTTTTATATCATCTATCATGAACAGTTCTTGATTTATTCTAATAAGGAATAAGAAATTTGTATATGACTAAATCTCTCGTATTAAATATTAATTCGTTCATCATTTTTTTTAATTAAATAATTATCTTGAAAATTTTAAATGGGAAGGAACAGAAAAGAGTTTTTGCTCATCATTTCACTCTTATTAATTAACGCCATTAAATGTGCTAATAAATTACTGTAATGAAGGACCGTGCACGGCCCCACCTCCAAGCTCTCTCCTCTTATCGTCTCTTATTTTGCATTAAAACCTGATATGATATATATAATCCAACTTTCTAAAGTGCTTCAAATTTATTCAACAAGTAAATAAAAAAAGAAAGATGATTTAATAAAATTTAAACATCTGAATTATTAAAAAAAAAAATTAAGAAGATGTGTTAACGTTATCCAGCAGAAAATAGCAGACAACTGGTAGTTTAATGACAGCATTGGGACTTAAACCCTACCCTGACGCCAAATTTCGAGGAAAAATATTATTAAATCCACTCGCTACCCAATACCTAAGTTCGGGATGAATTTTCTTTTAAATTTATATATTCTTGGCTAGTATCTTGTCCTTTTAATCTGATCTCTTTGATTTGGTTGTACTAGTACAAGTATTGTTCATCTATGCTCTCTATTATTGCCTTAAAGTCGCAATCTCTTCAAAATGATGGTAAGACCAGAGTGAAAGGAATTCTTTTCCTTGCTAAATATGCCAACCAATTAATGCACTGCCCCCTTCTTCACTATCAGCTGGCCATCATCACACCACATTCTTTGTCGACTTACTTACGATCGTGATATTTGTATAATAATATTCATCAAAGATCTCATTAATAATAGACCAGGATCAGATCAATTTGTGAGCAGAAGAAGATTAACCCTTTGTTTCTGGAGACGAGATCACTCGACAAATCAAAGTAGCTAATTTAGCATTACATAGAAATCTTTTGTACAATTAATGTTTACAAAGAAGCTGTTTTCATAGCGGCATCTTCTTCTTCTTGCTACACTAAAAATGGTCTCCTGTTTTTGATGAACTCTGAAGTACTGTTGATGTCTTCTCATGGCGTGAAGAGCTTGTTGCCGCATTTGCATCGCCATGCCTCAGGGTAGTACTCGAGCGGCACGGTCCGGCCGGGCTGGATGGCGACGTGCACCGTCACGCAGGGGAGGCAGCGGCCGCAGCGAGCCCTGCAGGTCGGCGGCCACGAGCCGGGCCCGATGAGTAATCTCCGGCGAGCCACCAAGATTAGCTCCCTGTTGCAAGACCGCACCGGCTCTCCCGCTTCCTCAAGGATTCCAGCTAAAGCGATACCTGCACATCAAGACCGGGAACATCAACGGCGAGAAAGAATCCTTCTTTTTCCTCTTTTGGGCGACATGGTGGTGGTCGTGGTAATCATTTCTCCCTTCGGGGAGATCGCAAGCAGAGAAATGGGTTCTTTAGTAGAAACCATGGACCACAAGTAGGAAAGATCAGAAGAACAAGTGGCAGAAGGCACTCAAAAGCAAGAAAAGGAGAGATTTTTAGTACGAACTAGAACGCAAGTTTGGATTTTTAAGCTGAATAACTAGTTAAAGTAGGCAGAAAGAGAGCCCAAAAAAGTATAGGTAAGGTAACTCAAAAAAGCCAGAGACAGAGCAAAAATGGGATCTCATTACTCTCACCGAGGGCGGCAGCCAGGACGAGGAAGGCAAAGACGGTGGAGAGGCGGCGGTGCCGGTGGTGTAGGGTGTCCATTGCCTCTCTTACAGACGGCGGTGAAGCAGACCGTGGAGCAGAGATGGTGGAGGGGGAGAAGTCCTGCAGTGAGCTTTTGGTGGCGAAGGCGAAGGCAAAGCGAAGGGAAAGAGAGAGGACGAAGGAAGGTGACGCTTGTGTGTGCAGGCTGCCTCTTTGGCGGTTTGCATGGGTGTTTAACTGGGACTAATAGGACATGCTTGCTGGCTGAGAAAGATGCAGCGTGAGCGTGGAATATGGAAACTATGGGTTTTTTGTTGAATTAAAAATATGATTTTTTTTTAAAAGTTTTTTTGGTTTGTTCTCAAACTATCTCATTGTGGGACCGAATTCGATGGCAGAGGACTAAGTGTCTATGAAGAATAGACCCGAAAAAGGAAGATTCAAATCATTATGTACTCTTTGAATAAAAGTCCGTGATTACACACACAGTTGTGGTGTTCTTTGAGCTTGAACAAGTTGAATTGGTCATCGGAGGACCCTAGTTTATGCTTTCTTTTGTGTGTAAAATCCCAAACGATCCACTTATGCTGTCTGTCCTCTTTGGAACTCTTTCCTTAAGTCGTTTGATAGGACACGACAAGCGGTGTCGACCCCAATAATTGTATCTTACAATTTTTTACCGAGGAAGAAAAAGAAAACTTACCTAGTGGCTACCATTGCAGTCTTGGAAGCGAGGAGGCGATCACGGCATTGATGGCAGACCATATTTATAGTACAGGATACTAAAACTCCTTTTTTTTATTTATTGATCGACACTTTGCTTAATGAATCATATTCTACTTCAGTTTCAGTTTAAAAAAGATGATCTTTTTGCAGAGGCCAGTCGGTTCGCCAGCAAAACGTCATGTCCTCAAGAGGTGAAGAAGTCTTAAAAATTCAGTGAACCAAACAATTAAGAAGTAGGCAGCGCGGCTGAAGGAAACAGAACAGAGGAGAAATCATATAAAAATAGACGAGACCGGCATGGAAGAAGAAGAAGGAGAGTAGCCATATTATATAATACGAAATATACTAATTTGTAAGCAGAGAAGATTGAGCCCATGGACAGACAATTAATGAGTGGGTGGCTTTCGGGGACGTGCATGGCTGTATCGTCCTTCACCTGCCAATGGAAAAGTCAGAGAGCCAATGGCTTGCAGCTACACGCAACAAGCATATATAGCATAGAGCTCTTCTTATTTTGAAATATTTTCTTCAGGTTCCTCTTCCAAACAGTGGCCGCCGCGTAGGTCGTTCTTCTTCCTCCCTCTGTCCCTGCTGCCCATCGATCGCCTCAAACTTATTTAAAATTCTCTTTTATCTTTTCAAAAAAGGAATTGTTTCTGCGCAGCGAGTGAGGGGAAATAGCAAGGAAGGAATTGGGAAGGGAAAGACGAGTAGTTTGACTCGTGTTGGGTTTGCACGTGGAGACGGTGTCAGTGGACGCAGAGGCAGAGAGGCATGCAGAAGGAAAAGAGGAAGGAAAGAAAACGACGATTTCACGGGCGAGGGCGACGACTGGGCTAGTTGCACTGAATGAGAGGGTCCCGCGTGGGCCCGGCTCACCTGCTCCTATATAATGGCCGGTCGCCGGGGCTCTCAGGGGTGCATGGCCCCATCAGATTCATGATATATTTATATGGTAACATGAGACTCATCGTTGTAGCTCAGTGACCAAGAACATAATGTCTGATTGAAAGAAGTTTGTGGCTACGGCTGCATATAATGTAGCTCAGGCGTAGGCATTCAAAGTTACTGTACATCTATTAATTCCGGCACTTTGTCCTTGTCCCTTATAGGCCTAGGTTGATCCCTAGTGGAAAAGAAGAAGAGTAATTTTGCCTTTGCCACTTTTTTAGTTTTTGGACCTTCCAGATTTTTGAAGAAGAGAGTATTATATATATATATATACTAGTGGATAATTGTAATTATTTGATGATCTTTGCACATTCCAAATGAAACATATATAATATGTGACAATAGAATTATAGTGCAACAATATATTTTGAACCCCAGCGATTCTTTTAGAGTATAAATAAAGGTGCATGGTACAAATCCTAGCGAAGTAGCAACGTACCTTTGCTGTCTTGGTGTTTTCTTCCTCTGTTAAAGCATGAAAAACTAGAGAGAGATATTCCGCTGCTCTTTCTCTCTGCCATGTTCATGGTCTGACTAAATATCGTGTGCTTTCTATCACTGATCACGTCCTCATGTGAATTTGTTGTCGTGTTCATCCACGAACAGAAGAACATTAATGCATATGCATACTGTTGCTGCGTACATGGAAGATGCAACTGCTGCTAGGCGATGGCATGCAGTTCCAAACTCCACGCTGATCGGTTTCCATCTGAGTTCCACAGGGTGAGCTGCGTTTAGTAAGGTGGAAAGGGGTAAATTGAAGTTGCAGAAAAAACCTGCTACACAACCATGCTAACTGTTAGTGTGGTCATTTCATGGTCGTCCTCTCTCCTTCGTGTTTTGTCTGCACCTGAAGCTCTGAAGGGAAATAAGAACAACTCCTTTTTCTCATCCATGCTTCATATGATCTCTGGAAACAAGAACCTCTACAGTATTAATTAATTAGCTTTTATTTGTTTTGAAAAATAAGTTAATTAAAGGGTTTATCAGTTCATCAGGCTTATTCTTCTGGGCTGCGAATGCTAGGCCGGTCACTTGGTGAGCTCAAAATCAGCGAAAGAGAAAATAGCCCATATATATCAAAGTCAGATTTATGTACTGATAATAATCTAAACTTGAGATTTCTGTTGAATCATGTGCAATTTAAACTGTTAATCAATCTGCCAAACACGGACAAATAATTATATTGGGGGTGTTTATTATCGAGTGTGTCATACTAATAATTAATAACATCAATTAAATGAATGCTATTCTAGATCACAAGATCTTTGGAAAGATTATGACACCTACTTTGTCTCCCTTGGCCTTTTCCAACTTCAGAATTATAATATGAAGTGTGCAACCGCATTTCATTTAGCTATTTTTCTTTCAAAAAAGAAGAAGCAAGAACATAGCTCACAACCATTGATAGATATCAAAGCCGTGTGATTTCTTATATATCATATTCGCAACGATTAAGGTGTATGATTCTCATATATTTGTATATACGACAGTAAACGTTGCCCAAAAAAAATAGCCCATCAGTGAACATTAATGAATATTGTTGAGAATAATTTGTTCACGTTGCCCATTGCTTTCTGCAAGCTATTTTTTTGTTTTATTTATTTATTTTTTTACTATAATTTGTTTGTGAAGTAGCTTTCTGCAAGATACATCATAGGACCACGAATAAGAGAAATAATTGAACAAGAAGAAGGAAAAAAAAAATGAGGGTGGGGTTGAGAGAAATGCGAAGGAAAAGATAGAGCATGCAGCGACAAAGTGAAATCACTACATTGCAAGAAAAGGAGTGGACGAAAAGTCAGATAAAGATAATTTGTTGAAAAATATATTTGACAATATTTATAAATCAGCATGCAAGCAAGAAAGAGTTGGTTTCACATGGTCAAGTCACTTGGTCGCCAACTCCATGCATGAGTTAAAGCTACATAAGCAGTGCACACTTTGCTTTGCAGTTCGCGCATTCTCATGCTCAGTATGCAAGTTTGATGATGATGGAGACTTGTCATTTGATTCTTTGTGGAGAATTACTGTTACATATGGCGCTGTAGATAGTCTAATGCCATATCATTATATTTCATTTTTACATTAAAACTATATATATGCATTCACTATACTGTATATATAGATAATTTTTTTGAGAAAAAAAAAATAAATATTAATGGACAGCTAGCTAATGCTTCAAAAGAATTCACGAGCAGTGCTGTCTAATTACACATCATGAAGCAACCAATGGATCAGAGCCACTCCACATATAGTTTATTGTATAGAATTTTAGGTGATGGTGAGCTTTTTTTAGGGACCACTTCTGCATTATTCTGTCTTCTTTTTAACCAATTGCATCACCTTAATTATGGCTATCATCACCCCCACATCGCCATATCTCTTCTTCTTCTCCTATTTTTTTTTTTTCCTTCTTCTTCCTCTTCTTCTTCTCCTTTTTCTCTTGTTTCTCTCCTTTCCTTCATGATCGATACCAGTTTTATGCTTCAATTTGACTGCATAAGTATTATGTGTGTACACATATGGATCTAATTACTCCATGCATGTGCACCGAAAGTAGCTGAAGCTGCCAGCATGATCTCACGATGTCCTTCTTTTCTTTTGATTTTCAATCTCTCCGTTTTAAGTTTGTTTTCCGAAATAATAGATAAATCTCTTTCTCTCTATGTATATCTATAACTAGGTTTAGATGTGAAGGGATCAACGAGATCATTATGGCAGTTTCATCTGCTAATGGGGAGCACAATCAAACCCTACCTAGCTGATCCTTAGCTAGCTTATATATATATATATATATATATATATATTCTGTACATGTCTCAAGGTTCAGTGTTTCTGATAAATATACCTAATTTGTTTCTGAAAGGTGCTTAACAGGAGGAAAAGAAGAGAACCCCAAGGGTTTGGTTTGAAATGAACCTAATGGGGATGATCAAGTTCTAGGTGAGTAATTGGTGTTCCTGATTGATCATCTCACCTTCTCGGTGATGAGTTCTCAATCTTATGTTTCTTTTACAGCTTCAATTAATTTCCAGTCGAGAGATTTCTTCTTGGCATGCATTTCCACCAACCGAATCAGAATTGCCATTATTAATGGATCGTTGATGGTGTTGTTGGGTGCTTGACATGTGAATTATGTGTTGCCATGATAGTGATCCAAGTTCCTTTGTTTCTTTCCCTGCCTATATACTTAGTTTAGCCTGAAAAGATCTATGCTTCAATTCATCTGAATAGTTTGTTAAGATTAACTTAAAAGAAATCTCCTCTCTGAAACCTCAATCAGTGAGATTGATTAATTATATTGCATATCATAGAGAGGTATGTCTGTAATATTTCTTCATATGTATATTTGATTTCTTGCGACACTTAATTAATCTTAATATTAGTGCCTTGTAGTGCATGCAACAGTCAAAACCTAATTTCGGTTACTATTTGGATTAAGCTTCAGTAGGATATTCTTACATAATGTAGATTGCAGTTGTTGTTGTGGCACTTCTGTTTGGAAGAATTACTAATAAGATGTGTCATGAAACCTTAACTATGATATATACACAGGCCTAAAATTTTCTGGCTTCCTTTCTTATTCCATGATCATTGATATATGATTTGAGGCACATGCTTGATTTTTGAGTTTAATATCTGAGTTATGAGTCTGGACATTAGATTGGAGGAAAGCCAGGAGAAATGTCTGAGTGAAATTGGGAGAAGATGAATTGGCAAGCTTGTGGAATTTTCAAACTGTACCTTGCTAAAGAACAAAAGTATTTTGTTATATATTAAAGAGATCCAACCAAGAAGTTATGGAAGAAGTTTGGAAGACAAGTATGTAACAGAAAAGCATTGAGAATCAATTCTACTGAAGAAGTTTACGACTCGTAACTGCTACATTTGTTTGTTAGTATATATATGACGTCATTCTCTATCTTTCTTTTTTTTTTAATTTTCCAAAGTCGATGTGTTGGCCATATATATATTCTGTAGTTGTACGATCATCAAACGTTAGTATAGCCGAAATGGTTGCGACTGTTGAAGCTCCTTGTTCGAATCACTCAATAAACGCAAGCAAGAACCATTCTTTTTGTCTTTTCTAAGAGTTTTGAGTTTCAAGGCTATGGAAATTTGTCATAATATCTTATTCAAATCACTCAAAAACTCAGATCAAAAGTTATTATGACCAAATGAAATAGCGTTTTGTTCATCAAATGAATGAGAGTCAATCGATCGATCTCAAGCTTTGACGTAACGCCGGAGTTGAAGCAATGGATTTTCGGCCACCGGCATAAACTTCACGAGCCACCCAATTGGCCACGAGATCGATGCGATGCCGACGCAGATCCCCCACTGTCCCCATCCCAACCTCACCGTGCCAGCGAACTTCCTCAGAAACTCCACCATCATCACCTGCAACACCACCGTCACCACCACGATGCCCAAGAACAGCTTGTTCTTGTGCATCCCCTGGAACACGTTCTTTTTCTCCAGCTTCCTCGCGTTGAACTCGTTGAAGACTTGGCAGAGAACGAAGGTGTTGAAGATCACCGTGTTGTTCTCCGCCTCGCTCCATCCCATCAGCGACTCCCCTTGGAACTCGAACACCAGCAGCACCGCCACCTGGAACAGAGCCTGCGCCAACAGGTTGCGCCACATTACGCTGGTGATCAGCGGCGCCGTCCGTCCCACCGGCGGCTTCTCCATCAACTCCCTGGTGGGCGTGTCGGTGGCAAGAGCCAGCGCGCCCATCGTGTCCATGATCAGGTTCACCCACAGGAGCTGCACGGTCGTCAACGGCACGGCGCCGGTGGCCACTGCGGAAACGAAGTTGATCACCAGGGCCGCGACGTTGACCGTAAGTTGGAACTGTAGGAACTTCTGGATGTTGTTGTAGACGCACCGCCCCCATCGCATGACCGTCACCACCGTGTCGAAGTTGTCGTCCATGATCACTATATCGGAACTCTCCTTGGCGACCTCTGTGCCTTGGATGCCCATCGCCAGACCCACGTCGGCCTCCTTCAGCGCCGGCGCGTCGTTAGTTCCGTCGCCGGTGACGGCCACCACTTGCCCCTTCTGCTTCAGACACTGCACCATCAGGAGCTTGTCGAAAGGGGACGACCTCGCCATGACCCAAATCTGGTCGACCTTCTTCAGACGCTCCTCCGGCGAGTAGTTCCTGAACTCCTGCCCTTCCACGACCAAAGCCTCCGAGTCATCTGATCTAATTATCCCGCATTCGATGGCGATGGCCCTGGCCGTGAACACGTTGTCCCCTGTGATCATCTTGACTCCAACTCCGGCATTTCTGCAAGCATCGATCGCGCGCGCCACCTCCGGGCGACACGGGTCTTTTAGACCGACGAACCCCAGAAGGGTGAGCTCGGTGTCGTCGAGCCTTGGTGCTTCGCCTCGGTTGGCCTCGAAGCCCTCTGCTCGGGTGGTGTTCTTGTAGGCGAAGGCAATGCAGCGGAGACTCGAGGCGGCCATGTCATGGATGATCGCTTCGAGCTTGGATTTTGCCTCGAGATCTATACTTTTAACGCTCCCGTTCGTCTCTGTGTAATGAGAGCATCGGACCAGAAGCATCTCGGCGGCTCCTTTCCAGTGCGTGATCATCGCTCCGCTCGCTTTCTCTTCCACAAAGATTCCACTCCGCTTCTTCTCCGAATTGAAGGCTTCGACATGGATGACGACGCACTTCTTCTTCATTTCTTCCGCAACCATTCCGAGATCCGAAATTGACCATGAAAGCAGAGCCTTTTCCGTTGGGCTTCCGGTAATCTCCGGCTCCGACGCCGCGGTAGGCTGGAAAACGCTGCCGGTGGTATTCAACCCGACGGCTTGGTATAGCAATGTCAGAACGCCCGGCGAAATCGAAGTTGTCGAGGTGCATTGCTCATTTCCGATCCAGAATTGGGTGACCTTCATCCTGTTCAACGTCAAGGTCCCTGTTTTATCGGTGCAGATGGTGGTGACAGAACCCATGGTTTCGCAAGCCGAGAGCCTCCGGACCATGGCGTTGTCCTTCATCATTCTTGTCATGGAGAAAGCCAGCGTCAGCGTGACGGCGAGCGGCAAGCCTTCGGGGATAGCGACCACGATGATGGTGACCGCGTCCTGGAAAATGTTGACGAGGCCGCTGATGACGTTAGAGGCGTTTGCATTGTGCTTGTCGAACTTGGGCCGTCCGTCATCGCCCTTCGTGCTTCCGGTGAAGTAGCGGATCACGAGTACGGCGAAGACCATGGCGGCAACCACGATTCCGATCTTCCCGATGCTCGACGTCAGCCCCTGAAGCCGCTCCTGCAGCGGCGTCGGCTCCGACGTCTCGCGGGTGATGGAGCCCATCATTTCGCCCCACGTCGTGTCGGTGCCGACGGCCGTGACGAGCATCGAGGCGTAACCGTCAATGACCTTGACGCCGGAAGTGAGGAAAGGGCTCTCGACGGCGTCGACGTCTACCGGGTTGCTCTCGCCCGTCATGCTCGATTCGTCGACCTGCAGAGAATGCCCCTGAAGGAAGACTCCGTCGGCCGGGACCTGGTCGCCGATATTTAACATGACGACATCGCCAACCACGACGTCGAAGATGAACACCGTATGTCGTCGGCCGCTGCGGACGACGGTGGCGCGGATGTTGTCGCATTCCGCCGACAGCTTGTGGAAACGCTTCATCTGGCGGAAGTTGCTGACGGCGGAGACGACGGAGACTAGGAAGACAGCGAGGAAGATGCTGGTGCCGTCGTACCATCCGTCTTTGAGACCGTGCTCCTTGATACCGAAGGCGAGGGAGATGGCGGCGCAGACCATGAGGATGATGATGAACAAGTCGTTGATCGCCTCGAACACGAAGTGGAAGAAACCCTTGGGCTTCGGTCGGGGGTAAGTGTTGGAGCCGAACGCCGCCTTGCGGGAGCTGAGGTCGTCGCCGCCCCCGTGAATGCCAGCCTCTGCGTCGGAGGCCAGCGCGATAATGAGACCTGCGGATCCGCCGAGGCGGTGGAGGTCCTCGAGGCGCCGCTCCTTGACTAGGGACCTAAGACTCCTGGTATCCGCGACTTTGGGAAAAGTCAACGGTGCAGAGTCGCCGTCGACATCGATAGCGACATAGGAGGGGACCCAGCGGATGGCGGCGAACTGCTTCCTGACGAGGATGCTCATGGCGCGGCAGGAACAAATCATGTGGTAGGCAATGCGCCACCGCCGCAGCGGCGACGATGTGGCGAAGCGCCGGTCGGGGAGGATTAAGAAATCTGCAGCATTATCCATTCGATCGATTCGGGCGGCGCTACTCCAAACTAATCAAATCAGAACGCTAATTGAAGAACGAACAGCAGAGATTAAGTGAATCACGGAGTCAATAGTAGATTTTGATCTGTGATGATATTGAAGAACGCTAATTCATCGAATTTATACGGATAATTAGTAGGAAGCCTGAGAATTAATTAAGGAATGCAATTACGTCAGGATGAGAATTTGCAACGAAGGAACCGCCCGACAGAAGAGGAAACATATAAATAAATTTGCGAAGTAGCAAGGAAGTTTCTTATATTCCTACTATAGAAAAACCTTTAAAGCAATTGATTGTTTTATTAAAGGTAGGAAGGATTTAGTCAATGAATCCTATGAAATTTAGTAATTTTTCAAATTGTGTTTTCTCCTATTGAATTGGTTAATTATTTTATAATTAACAAAAATAATTATCTAAATGAATATTTAAGAGCATCTCCATTATTATATGTTATCTTTTCAAATAATATGTCACATATTCATTATATTAATATTTCTTTTTTATTAATATATACTCAGATTCATTCTAATATTAATATTTATTATTTATAGATCTCATTATTTATTTATTTATTTATATTTAATATTTATTTTCTTATTGTTATTATAACACCTATTCACATTAATTTATAATATCATTAAGATATTATAACAACGTATTAATATTGGATACATCAGAAATTAAGTATTTCATTTTAAAATACTTAAATAAAACGCGTTTCTATCCTCATCTCATCGTAATCGAATATCTTTTATTATATATTTAATTACTTTAATCAATTAGATTATTCGATAAAACAACTTAATTTAATATATTACTTCATTAGTTAAAAGAAAAGGGAATTATAAAATTAAATGTGCATTTATTTATTGAAAAAATAATAATTTTACAAATTCTGATCCTCATCAGCCCAGATAAAATGAAATTGATTATTTTCTTTATCTCTGTCTAAAATTTTAAAAATTTGATTCCTTCACTAGGAAGGAAGGTTGATGTAGACAATTGTCCAAATATTATATAAGTTTTTTTTTTGAAAAAAAAATTCATTATACTCATTAAAAAAATATTTTAATAATTGACAAACTCTTATCGTTTTATCTCAATCACCAACATTTTTAATGCCAAGAATTTTCAAACGTAGGTTATTATTATAATTTGGAAACTCTGAGAGGTGTTTTACAAAATCGAGTAAATCTAGAGGGTAAATTAAAATTTAGCTTGCATCTTGTTGACCTGTTCAAATACTTTGGACAAATACTCAGATTGGCCCTCGGGGATGCAGAACTTCAAGTTCCCAATCAATTTATTTATTGTGTCAGATCCGAATTCCGAGGACTTCCAGTCAAAATATAATATTCTTGCAAAGCAACATATAAATTTATGAAACCGAAATTTATACAAGATTGGAGACTTTAGTAGAAAAAGTCATGCAAGAAATCCGGAAACTTATTTCATTCTGCCATGAACTTGATTGATGATCATGTAATATAATTACTGCTAATTAATCGATTCACCATATCTCGAATCTGCCATTCACAAAGTCGTAGTGTGCCCCGATCAGCTTCAAGGAGCCCTTCTCCACTGCTTCCTTCACGAACGGGTAGGTCTTCAGGTTCTCCAGGGAGACCTTCACAGCCGCCTACAACAGAAAGGTCAGAGTTTTGCATGGCTTCGAAGATTTTCATGATTAAGAGGAGAAGGAGAAGAAGACCTTCTCACACTCGGTGCACTGTTCAGCAAAAGGCAAGGACGCGAATTCTTCCTGCACCTTTTCCTTGGCTGGCAAACAAACTTTCACCCACTCCTCAATGAAGTCACTGAGTAAACCAAAGTGATCATTCAGCAAAGGTCTTATACTATTGTTAGTAGAATCATATGAATTCGATTTTAATATCAAAAGAAACAAAAGAAAATCAATTCTGTGCCACACAAAGTGTTGAGAAAGCTGTCTGCAACTAGTGATGTGATGGCCCTTTCCCTTTTTTGTCAAAGAGAAGAGAAACATAATCTTATTTCAGTATGTGGAGATAAAGGCTGGTGGCCCAGTGATTGTCTATGAACATGTTACAGGGAATTAAGCAGAGGAGTAAATAAATGAACCCACACAATTCCCCCAACCTTTTCGGAAAACAGAGAAAGAAGATTAGTGAATATTCAATCAGATCAATTAATTTCTTACGTTGTGGTAGTGCCATCCTCTTTGATGGACATGAGCCCCTTGATCCCACCACAGCAGCTGTGGCCAATCACCACGATGTTCTCCACCTGGTCAACATAAGAAATCCAGAGACCAATTGAACCTTCCAAATTAAGCACATCCCTTACAGAAAACTTCTTGTAAAACAAACCCAAAAGGGATAGAGTGAGTGATTATCACCTTGAGATGGAGGACGGCATATTCAATGGCTGCCCCTGCGCCGGAGTACCTTTTCTGCAAATCACAGATCACAAATCGACAACGATTGGCTGTTAGTTGAGACCGCACCGAACGATCGGGATGACGAGGAGTTATCGACTTATTGTTATTATAATATATGAACAGTCAGACACTGGCATCAAAGTAAAAACAAAGTACAACTATTATAATATTACTTGGCAATAGGAAGGAACCATGGCGGCGATGTTGCGGACGATGAAGGCCTCGCCGGGCTGGAAACCGAGCACCACCGACGGGCACACGCGCGAGTCCGAGCATGCGAACACCAGGTACTGAGATCCACAGTCAAAGTCAACATCAAGCCTTGGAGTTTTACGAGGGTAGGCAGAATAGTTAATTAAAGAAAGAGGAAGACACGGAATTCTCTCCCTTAATTTCCTCGACGATACAAAGCAACAGCTAGTTCACATGCAACCCTCGTCGAGATTAATATAATTGTCGTTGTTAATTAATTATATTTTATGTATGAATATGATCGATCGATCCCCTCCTTCCTGATCTTAATCTATAATTAGAGTCATGGCGTGGCTCACCTTGGGGCTTTGTCCCTGTGCCAACTGCGAGAACAACTCTGGCTTTTTCCTGTCAGAGAAAGAAACGGCCATCATCGCAATTCGCATATGAACAAGAGATCAAGAAAAAGAAGACATTTTTCTGATTGAATTAATTCGCAGACTGACTCGTAGACGTCTTTCTTGAAGTTTTCGAAGCCGAAGGTCAACCTCTCCATCTCCTGCACATTCACAGAAACTTTTATGCGAAAAAAAACACAAAGATCCCAGACCAGAAATTCCACATAAATGATATGGGAGATGCGAATTAACTCGGAGATCTGAAAGGAGAAGAGGAGATATACCGCGAACCTTCTTAATTAGCGCGTGATCGATCGCAGACTGCTGCGGAAATTAAAGCGTTTCGGATTCTGTGAAATTGTGAATTGAGAGGGGAGTTATATGTTAAGAGAATCGATTCAGATGACTCGCGGGAACACGATAAGATGGTTGAGTCGGAGCTCCGAGATTGGCTAGTGGATTTTGTGCCCGACCCATTCAAATGATAATCGGAAAAGGAATTAATTAATATGTTAAGAGATAAATGCAGATATGCGACGAAAACGGAGGACCGGATTTGCACATAATTAATTAGCGTTAATTAAAGTCTCTCATCGCAATTCTTTCTAGTTCGCTCGAAGAGATGCGTGCAGGGTGATGTAAGAAATACGTCACTCTGCAATTTGTTTTTTCTTAAGCTTGAAAATCTCTCTTGGAACTCTTCACTGCTTCTAAAATGAAACGAAACGAAATGAATATTATAAAATATTCATCAAAAATGAAATGAAATTAAATTAAATGAGCAGAGTGCAAGTGGTATTAAAGTATTAATCTGCTTACGGGTAAACTAAACAGCTGTCGAAGTCTTTTTTTTCTTCTTCTTTTTCTCCTCATTGGAAATCGATTTGAGATAGTATAACTTAATTATGAAAAGGCTTTTGATAATTAAATATTGGAAATGATGCAACCAGAAGACGTATCATCTCTTCCCTTGACCATGTCTTGAATTTTCCTTTCACGAAATCGTAGTAACCTCCCACTAGCTTCAGGCACTGGTTTTCCATTGCAATCCTGATGAAGGGGTACGTCCTTAACAACGTTCTGACTTAGGCAATTGTTTGCCCAGTCCTCAATGAAGTCACTGATTAATGCCAATGCAAAGAGTATATGATAGGGAATGAACAGTTGAGAACTAGTTTACCATTTCCTGCACAATTTGCAGAGGTACAATTTTAATTTCAGCCACGAAGATCTCGATCAGAATCCAAGGTTCAGGAAAGAACAGACGTCGGAGAAGATGTGGAAGGAAAGAGACGGGAGAGAGATTAGATGGACCTTATTTTGGTTGCAGTTGCCGTGAGGGTGAGATCCTGTGAGAGAATTAAGAAAAGAAGCTTCGTTGAGTTTTATGATACTACGTACCGCCGTGTGTCCGAGCAGTTGACTAGCGGGAACCAGGTTTTTTTTTAATCCAAATATCTCTCTTCAACCAATCCGGAAAAAGATTAATTCAATCTTATAATTTTTTTTCCATCAATTAAGTAAATTACTCACAACAAAACTCATCAATATTTTTAAAATTATCAACCATACGTCCCAATTAAAATTTAATTCTTAAATATTTAATTAATCACTTAAAAAAATTAACTATTTCATTATTATCTCGATGACAAATTTTACTTACTACGATTAATCAGATAATATCGAATCTAAAACGATCATCTTGATCCCACGTAAAATTTTGATCGATCTTTAAGATAAATCAAAAATACTAATAAAAATTCATCTAAATAGTTAATATTCTTAAATTTATTTTTTACTGAAAAAAAAAATTCATCACAATTAAAATTAAAATTAATTTTTTTTAATTATTTAGTAAATGATTTAATTATTATACCATAATCTCAAGAATAATTTTTGCTTACCGGGGGCTGAGGAAGCGTGGCTTAATGTCTTCCATTTCGTCCATAATATTGAATCCATCAAGATAACGTTAGTTCATTCAATTCATACGTCGCCAAAACATTATTTTATAAACCACTTGGGCAAATCCTGAATATACATATATGTATCTGAGTTGTATAATCTATCAGCAAATCCTGAATCCATCACCGATACAATATTAAAAAATTTGTATAATCTATCAGCAAATCCTGAATATGCATATATGTATCTGAGTTGTATAAGAAGATTTCCGACAGAACTACATTGATGTAGTATTACAAAAGGACATTCCTGGCAAAATTATAGGAAACTAATTGAGGATTTAGCGTGCAAAATACATCGCAGGCATCAGTTGCAGTCTTTGAATTAAGTTATTGTACTTGGGGAATAACGTCTCTCGCATGGTGGAGAAGAAAAAGTAAGGCAGTAGAGCAGCGATAACGACAAAGAGAGTAGTCATCCAATAAAGAGGACTTGAAGCGCAGGCTTCCAGAAAAACCTGGTATGCACTTGAGGATATCATTGGCGGGAAGAAACCATAAATCACTAGGAAAATGTACCAAATTAGGATGCTTCCCCATATAACAAAGTGTTGGATCCATGTGAAGTAGCTGAGGTAGATTGCTAATTGGCAGTTCACTGTCCACACTACGCAAGTGTACATTGTTACTCCGAGGATGTCTGAGCCTGCCGCACGACCATCCTGGCGGAATGCTTGATGAAATATGGCTCCCGTCGTGAAGTAATAGATGATCAGAGAACTGCAAACTCCATTAAACATCCAGCCAAGAATGCGAGGCCAGCTGAAGAAGATGTTGTGAATACCGTCCTGATGTAACTTGGGAAACTGCAAGAATTGTGAAGAAGCTGAATTTGAGAGTCGGCAGTTTATATCATCATGATTCGTAATAACTACTGTAGAGGGAATTAAGTTTTGCTAGCCAACCATAACAACTTCAGATTCCATTCCCTAAATTGAGGGAATATTTTAAACAATTCATATTCATAGCAAATTTTGGATTATCTTCATATTTTTATATGAAGATGTGAACAAGAAGAGAAACAAGATCATGCAAGTAGAACAGATTATTTAAAACGTTTACTTGATTAATTTTGAAAGATATGCAACACATGCAGATGGTAGGTAGCACAAGGAATACACACGCAGTTAAGAGACAGCGAAGTAATATGAGAGAACTCATCTACAACTACCTTCAAAGTTAAGAAACAGACAAAGAACTAGCTAGGTAAATAAAATGCAGAATATATTGAAGCAAAGTAATTGCAACATATGCAACTCTAGACCTGGTAAATTTAACACCATTTTATGACAACCAGTAAAATAATTGCTGCAGATGGGAAATCTCAGAACAAGAAGTAATCTTCAGGAAAGCTATAATAGTCAATGGTTTTTGCACACATCACTTTTTTGAACATGAACTAAAGGGTACAGAAAGTATAAAGTGAATTCAAACAGAGTTATTTACCTTTATGCAAAGACGGGCAGAAACGTCTTTATCAAAAACACCAAGTGCAATAACTGGAAGAGATGTGAAGGCAACACTATAGAATGATATGAACCAATCATTATAAGCAGGCTGTCCAGAGAAATAAGCATGGGCCTCAAACCAGAAGAGAGTAAAGCCGAACGTTATGTTTTTGTAGAAAAAGTAGCATATCTGTTCACATCAAACAAATAAGGTACTACATAAATTTAAGAGAAAATCATCATAGGTGAAAATAAAGAGAACCAAAATAAACAAGCACCAATTTTCTAGGCTCAATGAAGCATGCGCCATTAACATGGGCGAAGACAGTTTATTAAATTCATAAGATAACAATTCAAATTTGTAACACATACTGCAACAGAAAAAAAAAAACATAATGTCATTACATTACTTTCTAGGCACAATTGTGTCCATAGCTATAATCCCATATTGTCTCTGATAATAAGGTAACTAAAACATGTCGACGATAGATTAATTCAGGAAGTATAAGCCCCAGGCAAAAGTCAGAAGAGTATTCAAAACTGGATGCCTACACCAACTATGTACAAACCTTAGAAACAAAGGGAAGAAATATATAAACAGAAATATGAAATTAAAATGCAATGCTAGTTAGTTAAATGAGTTTATCTATCTCATTACACCACTGAAATTGTGTAATGTGACTGGCATTCTTTTAACAAAATTTCATAATTAATTAATCAGTTCACAGGTGGGGTAATTCAAATAATGTATATGCAAGCAATCTACTAACTAAGAGATGATGAAACAGGGTTGTATCAAACAGCTAAATGCAAGCAAAGAGTGGGAAAACTGAGAGTGCAATCTATGTGATATTCAACAAAATTCAGATTGTGCAGGTATCCTTTCAAATTTGAGCTGAGCAGGATAATCAACAAACAGAAAAAAAAAAAAAGTTTGAACTGAGTGAAATATATTCATAAACAAAAAAAGTAGAAGTAATAAATGTGAAATAGCTCCTCACCATGGCTGAGATACGTCTATAACACCAATGCCCATGAACAAGGAGCAAACGCTCCAAGAAACAAAACTGAGCTATCGCAAAGTCACTAGACATGACAGCCTGCGATAAATAATTGCATCTTACAGATAACAATATATATTTTGCAATCTTGCTTAAAAGTTATTGTGCTAAAGAAAAACAATACATATTATGTATAACTACATGATTCCAGATGACATGACCAAGTTTTTGTCAAAAGAAATATATTACACGTCAAAATTTTAAAAGAAATATTTTTTTTAACAATATATTCAAGATAATAACAACTTAGTGTATAAGATTAACTTAAATTCCATTCCTCAATCTAGTTCTCATATATTAATGAACCAAGTCGCTCATACTTCAGCTTTAGATGAATATGATCTACAGTTGGCATGCTTAGTAATTAGTATCATTAATTATGTAAAAGTTAATGAACAGAACTCATATACAGAAAAGCAAGTTTATTTTCAACAGGAATATGATCATGTTTCAGCTCACAAATAGCTGAGCTTGCTAAATACCCGCAATTGGTATGAAATAAGATGATATAATTCCTTCCCTTGATGATGTTTCAACTTCAACTATGCTTTCCTCATTACCTTAAGCAAGCAGATATATATTATATGTGCATCTGGTTTGACAAGAAAAAGATCAAACATGCACTGAGGAAGCCTTACATTCTCTTCACTAATAACTGCGACTTTCAATTGTTCTATTCCAGTTGAAGAGGAATAAATTCCAAAATGTACCAATTTCAGGGCACACACAGTTTGGGATGTGTATTATTCTTTGAAGTCCATGCTATGAAAGGCTAAGTTGGCTAACGCCAGTTAGCTAAGCTGTCTCCATATACCATGTAGCAATAAGCATACAGAAACAAATAAGAAAGTAAACGACAAACTACAATATGTCAATCACAAGCACGGACCTGCATACCCTCAACTCCACTGATACCAACACCAATGTCAGCCTCTTGAAGCATGCCAACGTCATTGGCTCCATCACCAATCGCAAGTGTAATTTTTCTGGTTTTTCTCTTCACCAGTCTTGTTACCTGCGTTCTTAGTTAGAAATCAATTATTCCATATGTGAAATAACTCATTGTTAAAGTAGTTAAGTGAAATACACACAAGAGCCTTCTGCTTTGGTGATGTTCGACAACAAATAACAGATGCACAGCTAACTGCCAGATCCAAAAAAGGGTGCTCCAGACTAGTTGAAAGAGCAAAGGCCAGAGAGTCACCATCAATAATAAGAGCAAAGCGAACACCACTTCCTTCCATTTTAGAAACTCTGAGTTGCGCTTCATGTATTTTCTTGGTAATACTTTCATGCAAAGTCTACCAAGCATTCAAATTGTGAGAAACACAAAAAAAGAGGAAAAAAAAGGGTGCTATAACTTATCCTTATCTCCGCACATTTTCAACAACATCCCTTCCACCATTTTTCTTTAAAGTGTTAATATCAGATTGATCAAGAGTGATTATGAGCTGTTCCATTCCTCTGCGCAGTAATTGGCAAGAAAACCTGGACAGTCTAATGGTTTAGTCATAACAAGCAAGACAGGAGCTATGCCTAGTTTAATAGCATATCAAGAAAGCATCACCCTATATTAACTGCGGTTTCCAATTTATCACCAGTCAAAATCCAGATATTAATTCCAGCTTGTGCAAGTTTGTTAATACACTCTGGAACCTACAAAAAGAAGAGAAGAATGAGCAAACAGTCGTCTGTCAAGCAGGTTCTTACTTGATGTGACACATGATACACACATAGCTATTTTGAGCTGATATTTAGAAAGAAAACTTATTGGAGTAACATCGAGATGGCCAAGGTAATTTATTAGTCAAGTAAGGAGCGGAACATTATTTATCGAGGAATTTCACTCTTTCAGATAGCTAAAACATATTCAAGTTAAGGATGCTTTATATAAATATTTATTTTTTCCTCACAATAAACATACAAAAGAGTAACAGGTAACACTAGAAAGGTGAATGGATAATCAAAATGAAACCTATATACAACATTCCTTTTAGAGGCGGAAACACTTTACCCCTTTCTGTAATTTATCCTCAACAGCTGTAGCACCTAAAAGGATAAGGTCTCTCTCGATCCTGTCAGCTACTTCATCCACAACTGCATCATGATCAGTATTTATTAAATTTTTGGCCTTGAAATACTCCTCATGCCATGTTATGTATTCTTCTGCACTTAGTACGCGGTAAGCAACTGCCAATGTTCGTAGACCTGACTCAGAGTATTCACTGATGTGGCACTTGGTATTATGTTCAAATAATTTTCCATGTTCGCCAAGCCTCTCAAAAATGACACTAAACCATGAAGAAATAAGTGTGAGGCCAGGGATTATATCTCACAAGATTATGTAATGAAATTAGTGCAAAGTTAAGTAGTTAACAAACAAACCTGTCAGCACCCTTGCAAAGGAGCAATAACTGGTCCCCTTCAGTCCTTATAATTACTGACATTCGTTTGCGAGCACTACTAAATTCTAAGGTGTTGAGAAGTTCATATGTCCTGCATATCGAAAAGATTACAATGACAAATATAGAGGATGGATACTAGTATTGAACATTATATATCAAGTTAATGGAGGAGCACCTATCAACCTTTCTGCCAGTTTTAGGATCAAACTGATGCAATGAGATGCTTGTCTGAGTTCTATTGTAGAACTCAAAGCCAAGCTCCCTAGAAGCTGTAACAAAAGTAGCTTCATCTGGTGACTCAGCTTCATACAAAATCTCATCAGATTTAGTCGCAACAGGAATAGCTGTATGGCAGATTGCTAACACCTGAAAGAATATCTCTATTATGTCTGAATTAGGTTCTTTAAGCCATTGTCCATGCATTAATCGGTTATCTCTGAAGTTAAAACCTTTGGGTGACCTTTCCGGAAATCCTTGAGTATTGTGCCTCATTAAAGCAAAGGGTTTATCATGAAGTTCAGATGAATCATATTCTGTGACTCTTGAAAGATTGTTCTCTGCCTCACATGATTCACTACCATAAGAAATACCAGCTATCGAACATTTCACAAACTCCATTGAGTTACATGTAAGTGTACCTGTCTTATCTGAGAGTACGGTATGAACTTGTCCAAGTTCCTCATTTAAATTTGATGTCCGAGCACGTGCAGGTTTATCACTCTCCTCGCAGTACATTTCCTGATCACAGTCTATGAACATGCTTTGCAAAACCTTAACTATCTCTATGGATATATACAATGAGATGGGAATCAAGCACCCATATAGCATAAGGTCTGTCAGAAAGTGAAAAAAGGCAGCCAGAGTTGTCCTATTAGGATCATAGAATATTGATGATTTTTCTGGTCTCAAATACCACCTATAGCTTCCAGCATTAATTTCTTGTTTTGTTTTGATGCCAAAGAAGATAGAACTAATGGAGCAAATACAAACCAGAGAAGCAAACAGTACATAAATTATTTTATCCATTCTCCTCTCTATGTTACTTCTCTTTGAAGGAGGATCCATAGCATTTTGCATTACTTTTGTGTCATGTCCAGTGAAAATTACAGCACCATAAACTTGTTGAGTATTTCTAAGTTTAGAATCTCTCAACAGAATTTGTTTGGGACTGAGGGGATATTGTACACCTTCGTAAGTCAGAACCCCAATGAAGGAGTACAACTTTTCATTTGGGTCTTCACATTTGACTAATGCTTTAAAATTCTGGAGATGCTCATCAATGTGCAAGGTTGAAGTCACTTCCAAGCTCTGTTTACGTTTTAAGTTTGTCTCTCCATCAAGGTTCATGGTCTCAACGTAGCAAACACCGTCATGGTAACTTGTAGAAAGCAAAAGTAGATCAGCAGGGAAAAATTCATCCTTCTCCACCCTAACAATATCTCCAACTCTAAGTTTCTTCCATTCTGTTTGGTAAAAAGAATGAGCTCCATCATAGACATTAACCTTCCGATTGTTGACTTCTATATCCTGACAAGAATTTTGAAATTTTAATAACATACAACAAGATGCATTGCCTCCCAAGTTTCAAACTAAATTCATAGTCAAATGGATATGCCTAATAACAAACTACAACACTCTAATCATTCAAATAAACTAAAACATTTATTTTAGGTATGTTTTATTTTTTCCCTCCATATTTCTGATACAAGACAAACATATTCTCTCCATATGAAACCAGACCTAGAGGTTATTGCAAAATGTCCGCATTATCTAATGAATTAATAGTTAGTCAGGTAGCATCGGTTTAAGCAAAACTATTCAGATATGACTACCTAATTCCTAAATTGCATTCCCTAATTTACTTCAAAATAGCCAATGGTCAAGTAAAAAAAGGGAGATGCAGATTTTTGCCTCGTCCTGGACTTTATGTTAGCAAACAACTAGAAGAGAGGGCATGTAAGTTTAAGCCTTGGGGGAAAAAATAGATCTTGAGCAGTAAAAAGTAAGCTAAGTACCTCCATGTTTTAATTTAGAGGCGCAATTGCGAGTTTTCACCATTAAGAAACTAATCATCAAGATGCTAACTAAAACGGTGTTCGTTCTTAAGAACCCACTTCTCTTGATTCTCCAAATGTAGTCATGAGGAATAAATGGCAATCGTAATACATGACTTCCAGCTACGATTAAATATCCCAGATAAACCAAGATCAAGAGTTGTTTGAAACAAAAGGAGCACTTAAGACAACACAAGATCGAGAAGCGGCCGCCCGTGTTTACTCGCTTCAACCATGAAAATCACCTGCTTCTTCCGCTGCCAATCTTCGATGGCCTCCTTCGCCATTGTCGCACCGACCACGACAACAAGGGGGAGGAGGACACTGACGGCCCGATACGGAGCAAGCGGGCTGAAAGAGATGCAAGCTACTATGAGAAAGAAGAAGTTGGCCACTCTCCGGAATTGCTCGAATAGGGACTTAGGAACGAAATTGGCCACCGTATACTTGGTGGTGGAGATCGTGTTGTCGGGATAGTTGAGATCCAACGACTCAAGGCTCACCGTACCGTTGCAATAGACCATCCTCGAGTATCCATCGTCGTCGCCGTCGACGGAGATAGGTTCATCCGGAGGAGGGTGGCCTCGGCGGCGAAAGAGACCGCCCATCTCCACGAGATGGACCGATCTCCTCCTGTCCCAGGCCATGGTGGAGGAAGAAGGAAGGAATCGACTGAGGCAAGGCAACCTAATTCTCTTTAGGGATGTAAACAAGCCCAGCAGAACTTGTTTGATCAAACAAGATAACTGAATCAAGTCGAACCTAGAATGAATCAAACTTTTAAATAATTATTCAAGTTTGATTTAGTTTGAGCTTGGTTCGTTTAGATGTTATCGAGCTCTCACTTTAAGCTTGGCTTGAGTTTGATTCATTTAGATGTTATCGAGCTCTCAATTTAAACTTATTTGATTATTTAAAATTTTTACTTTTTTGATTGATTATTGAACTTAATAATTCAAACTTATTTATTTATTTAATTTTATTTATTTAAAAAGTTTTATTAATGAATATGATTGTTCACGAACGTTGTTCACGAATATTATTCATGAACGTTGTTCACGAACATTAACGAGCTGAACACATATGTGTTCAAATTTGTTTGTTTAGTTTAACGAGTTGTTCAATCTTGTTTATTTAATTGATCTTGTGTATATTTAACGAACATAAACAAGCTATCATCAAACTGAACACCAAGTTTATTCACGAACGTTTGGTTCATTTACGGTCCTAATTCTCTTTATTAAAATAGAATAAAAAATAAATATAAAAACTTATTTTCACTAATATTTTTTTTAAAATTTAATTATGAAAATAATCAATTTAACTCATAATTTTTTTATCAATTATCAAAATAAATTAAAAAATATTCATGATTTAATATTCAATAATCAACCTTCTTAAATCTATTATTTTATTGAAATAAAAATATTTTTATAATATATCATAATTAAAAATTAAATTTTAAATACCTGATTAATGAATATCTTATCGCTGTATTATAATTCAGGATAATATTTACTTAAGTTGGGGAGGAAGGGTAGAAGGAGAAGAAATTTTATTACGTTTTCATAGCCCTGTTTTGGTTAATGAAAAATAATTGATGATATTCTATTTCAAGTTTCGATTTTTTTTTTTCAAAAACCAATAAATATATATATTTAACATTTGATGACCGTTCCTGCACGGAGACTGGCGAAGAATGGGCCACGGAAAAGCCAGAGAACTGCTGACTGGACCACCACGGGGCGGAGTGATTCGGTTGATCGTCGGGACTCTTGACTCCGATCGGAGCGCGCTGCCGGTCTACTGTCCCAGATGTCCGGTCGGGGATCTGCACAGATCAGAGAGAGACGGAGGGTTAGCAGAGAGCTCCAGGCGAAGGGCCTGGGAATCCCTTTCTGACGCTCAAGTAAAGTCAGATAGCCCGGACGTATAGTAATTGTATGCACAAGAGTTAGCAAGTGTAGAAAAGAGCCTCTCCTCTGTAGCGGCATCGGGTCCTTTATATATCCTTCAAGAGCGTGTACGGCCAGCATTTAATGGTGCGTGCTTCGGAGGCATGGTTGAGCATGTTCTGGCCTGATAGTACCACCGTCCCAGAATTTTCGAGAAGTGCTTAAGGTACCGTTGGGAGTGTTCTAGCCGTACGGACGAGGAGTGCTTGCTTCGAACAAGTGAGGGGTGCCGTGGTCGTACGAGAGGGGTACCGTGGTCGTACGGGCGGTGCCGAAGTTATCTTTTATAGTTACGCGGGAGGCCGGGATCCATGATGAGTCTGCTCTTATACTTGACCGGGGAAAAGTCCACAGAGATCCTCCGATCGGTTAGAATAAGACGTATACCTGACCGGAATTCTTGGGGGAACCCGGTCGGTGAGGAGAAAGCATTCGTCCGACCGGAGGAGGTTAGGGTTCAGTGCGGGACTCCGCTCGGCTATAAGCTGACGATCCCGTGCCCCGACCAGAGAGTCCACCGCCCCCCGATCGGGAACTTGACCTTCTTCTTAGGTTAGTTCCAAGCTGGTCTGCGTTTTCCCTTTTCCCCTTTTTTTGAGTCCGTAGCCCAATATTTTGACATTCCCCCAAACCAAATATCCCCGAACGGCTATCGTCAGCTATATGGGTCGTACATAGTGTTCAGGGTGTACGACATACCCCTAGAGGGCCGTTCCTTTCATTTTTTATTTTATCCCAAGATGGGGGAAGATGAGACCTTCTTTTTTCAGTCCCGGGCGGGGTGTTGTTTCTTGGGAGAACTACCGACCTCTAATAGAGGGTGGAAGGATAAGTTCTTCTATGCGTCTGCTCCGACCGGGTTCGAGTGAGGGTCAGAGTGGAGGGTGGCCTTGCCGAAGGGTCCCCGACCGACGTCGTCCTTCAGAGCGGCGAACGCGAGGGCGGTTAGCATCCTCGCCGACCTATGCTTTGACGCTCGGGTTCTGCTGCAGGAGGGTCTCCTGTACGCGGTCGGGCTAAGCTCTATCGCGGCTCCGCTACCTTCGTCTTTCGGTGGGTTGCCTTAACATTTCTATCTCTTTTAAGTCTAACTAAGGATGTTTCGTGTCCTCTGCAGGTAAGATGCTGTGGAAAACGGCCGTAGGCAAAACGGGAGGTTATTCCTTGGAGGAGCTTGAGGAGCGCGACGCGGAAATAGCGCTAGAAGAGGGGCGACCTGCTCCGCCGGCGGGCTCATCTGAGGCCCAGAACACTGGCGAGCTCCCTTCTCCCCGCCTTTCCATGGCAGTGGCATCTACGAGGAGTGAGGAGTGGCCTGCCCGACCGGAAGAAGGTCGTCGAGTCGGGAAGCGCCCGGCCACTCAGAGCGCGGAGAAGCACGCCCGATCAACCAAGAGGCCTCATTCGGC
>JBBUKS010000001.1:316227-332787 GCA_038050645.1 Hedychium gardnerianum | reverse complement strand
ATCAGGTTCCACCACATTAATTATTCATATATATAATTAATAAAACAATGGTTATGACAGCGAATGGGTTTGGTGGAGTGCCTCTATCGCACATCAATTGCTCCATTAACGTTTTGGTCTTCCGATCCAGTTCGGTGAATGAATCGGTAATCAATTCACCTCGACGCATTTTAGACGCAATAATATTCTATGAAGAAAAACCTACACAGCTTTATCATTTATATAATATGATTGAATATTAAATACATTTTAGATTAATTTAATTTAACCCTCTTTTTAAGCTTTAATATGGCATCGACTGAAGTGGAGAACAGGACGTGTTTGCATTATGACGATAATATATTGTGGATATTGTAAGAAGTCAAAAATAAGCTCCTGTTCTTTGATATTAATTGATTCTTCCAGCAAATAAACAATAGAGAAATAAAACGAGAACATGAATCGTGTAGTATTTCTTTACGTACGTCAGCTGGTCGTACATTTTGGCCATCATGTTCACAACGCATGTGGGACAACATATTATGATGTGCAATTATCCTCCTAAACCAACATTTGTTTTGTTTTAAAAACAAAATAGCACTTAATCCATACAAATAGCTTCTATTTTTTTTTAAAAGGAGAAATAATAATTAATATTGTCATTTAAAAAAGAGATAATCTGTAGTGGAAAATAAAAAAATTCAAATAAGAAAATACTTTATCATAATTTATGGAATTTTTAGACTATTTGACTCTAGCATCGATTTTTTTTTCTGTTGTAATTTATCTTTACTGACAAATGCATTTTCGTTGTTTACGCTTTTTGATATTTATTTATTGAGAGTTGCACCATAGTGGAGCATCATTCCTCTTGGGCCCCACGCGTTTGACATTTTACCCCCTCCGCCTCCAGAATATTTTTTGATTGGTCTTAAAAAATATTTTTTGGGTGTTTAAAATATAATTTTTTATATCATAAAAATAAATAAATAAGCAAGAAAACTAGAAAAAAGGAAGTTGAAATAAAACGTCTCACTGTTGACTCACTGGTCGAAGCGCACACCTTGAGAATTTCCGCTCCCCCTTCTTCCACTGCGAAACGCGACGACGGCGAAGACGACTGAGAGCACAAGCGAAACCCTAGCCGAGCCTCCTGTACTCCCCCTCCCTCTTCCTCGCAGCCATGGAGGGGCAGCGGGTCTCCAAGAAGCCCGCCTCGTCCGCCTACGCCGACGTCTTCGGCGGGCCGACCCGTTTCCCCGCTTCTCCCTTCCCTGCTCGCCTCGATGACTATGTAGAGATATTCGGAGGTTCCGCGAGCTCCTGTAGCATCCCCTTCCTCGATCTCCCTCCGGCGACGGACGGTCTTGACGGTGAACCTCCCGGGTTTCGCAACGGCCCTGGATTCGACTACTCTGAGGTCTTCGGAGGCTTGGAGTTTGGAGGGTTTGCTGTATCGTACGAGGAGTTGTTTTCCTCGTCGCGGGGCCTGGAGGTTGGTTCCACCAAGGGGAGGTGCGCTTCGGAGTCTCTTTTGTTAGTTGTCTTTGTCTAATGGCTTTCCCTTCGCTGAAGTAGAAAACTTCGTTTCATGCACAACGAACTAGAATGAGAAGATGTAGGAGGATGTTATGCGCTAGTCATTTTGATCGGGCTACACTATAACATATACATTGCATTCTCTCTAATGCTCCTCTATTGTTGAATCTGCTGTATTGAGTGGATTCCAAGAGTTTAACTCCTGCCCATTTTGACATTAGAGAGCCGTTCATCCAGGCTGAACTCTGTTTTCCATTATTGACATGCTAATCTATAGGTGGGTCTAAATTAACAGATCGATATCTTTTTTTTTTCTTTTTCTTTTTTTGTGTGTGGTGGTGGGGGTAGGGGGTTCAAAGATCGATACCATTTGGTTGTTCTCTCTTGTGGCATAGATTTCCCTTTTTCTTTTTTGACACATATTGAACTATCAAAGCAGCATCTAATTAATTACGAGTGACTAGGTTTCCATTCATCATTAACAGGGACTTTGAGGATCCTACCATTAATGGTCAGGTCACTAAAGAATCTGAACTTTCTCTGGAAAATGCAAAAACATTTCATACGAATTGCATAGAAGATGATCATGATTGCTGCCCATTGAACTTCGACCATTCAGAACAAGATTCTGAGCAATCTAACCTGTCAAATAATAGGAAAAATCTTGGGAGCAAGGATGGTGCTGCACGAGGGAAATCACTCAAAACTGATTCTCCTAGAACTAGCTCCATTCTTGAATGTGCTGGCCATTTGCAAACACAAAATCCTGGCGCTTCCATCAGCAACACTAATGGTGCTGATTTAAATACCTCGGGAGATGAAGTCATACCAGTTATTAGAGAATTTAGCAGTCAATGTTCTGCTTCAGAACTTAATCATGTGGATTTAACTCTCCATTCACCTTCTTCTATCAGTAATTCAGCCACTTGTGATGATTTGACATCTTCCAATGCTATGTATGTGAGTGTTGTAAACATCAGTCTCCGAACACAACCTTTGCAAGTACCACCACCAACAAGACCACCTCCAAAAGTATGTAACAAGAACAATCAACCATTCTTGAAGACAGGTCCTAATATGAAGATCAGTCTAGACGGACAAAGTTCATCTGAACCAAATGAATATCCCGAATATGGTGTTGTTTCCAACAGCCATACACCTCGAGTTGGTGTGAAAGATGGTCCTTCTTCCTTGGATGTAGAGATTGATGCAAGTACTGCTGCTGCTGCTGCTATGAAGAAAGCAATGGAACAAGCTGAAGCAAGATTAAGAAGCGCAAAAGAGATGATGGAGAGAAAACATATAAACTATCACAACCGGAAGAAATTCGGTCACCATGAAAGAAAATATGAACACGAGATCGCTCAATCACCTTTTTTGGTAGATAGCACCAGTGTCATTACAAGACAGAAAAGCTTGGCAAAAGACAATGAAACAGTCGATGACATTCCTTCAGATCGATCAAAACTTGCCAATGTTTTTAAGGCAAGTCTGGGTGCTGGAGAGTCAACAAGACATGTCACAATGTCTAAACATAGTCAAGAGATGATGAAAGAGAACAGTTTAGCTCTGGAAAAGGAATCTATGGAGTGGAGGATGGATCGAGAACACTCAAAAATTGAAAGAGAAAAACCGTCTGTAATAGTAGAAAATGTACATGAACAGGATGCTATTAGGAAAAAGATGAAAGGAACAACAAGCATTGACAAAGATGGTCATTATGCGAATAAAGACGTAGCACTGTCATCTGAATTCAAAAGTAACAATAATTTGAAGGAAGATAAAGAATGGATTGATGAGAGAAAGAATGCCATAAATGTGAAAGATGACCATGATTCTTGCAAAGAAGAAGCAGCTGAAGAGCTAGACAATATTGTTTTCATGGCCTTACAGCTTCAAGAAAGCATCAATATCCTTAAGGATACTAACATTTCTTGTAATGAAGAAAATGATAAGCTTGAAGAGGTTCAAAATGTTCATGGTGAAAATTTGAGTGTACCATTCTCTGTTGAGAAGGTTTCTGTGTCAGTAAGAAGTGAAGAAAATCTGGAAACATCGGGCAACCATGAGTTTGAAGGGACTTATGATTGCAAGGAAGGTGCCAATGAATCAAAAGATGCTAAAGCCCACTATGAATTTGAGGACAACCTACATGACATTGAGGCAATCCAAGTAACATTGTCAGAGACATTAAATTTAGAATCTGACAAAGTAACTTTTGAATCTGAAAAAAATAAGAAGGATTTCACTGAAAATGCTATAAACAGTGAACAGATTAAGGATGATGCTGTTCTGGATGCATCTGTGATAGCTGCTGTTCCACATGGCAAGAAAATGTGGATGGCTTTTGAATCTGGCATGTTTGAGGTAGCGAATGAGCTGCATGCTCTTTGTGAATCTGGCGACCACTCAAACAACCATGTCCAAATGGATAGAAATACAATGGAAACTCAGAAGGAAGCCAGGGAGGAACCATGCTCAAAGAAAGAGTCATCCATGCCTGGGAAGTACGAAGCAAGACTGGTAGTTGACCAAGACACAGATGAAATAGGCAATGATTCAATGAAACAAAAAGAAACTGGAGTAATGTTGTATGAAGAACCTAAGAATGCAAAAGCAGATGGTACCTGCACACATGATTGCAATGAACTCAAAGCAAATGGACTACCAGGTGATGAGACCAGAAATGTGATTCAAGAACCTTGTTTTCTGGAAAAATCTGAGAAGCAAACAACACCTAAAGGAAACAAGGAAATTAGAGAACATGAAAAAAATGGAGAGATTCATGCAAACCCACATGTTTTGGAAGAGCAGGCTGAAGGTGGTCACTCAAACAACCTGGCCCAAATGGATGGACGTACAGTGGAAACCCTGAAGGAAGCTATGGAGGAACCATGCTCAAAGAAAGAGCCATCCATGTCTCAGAAATATAAATCTGGATTGGTAGTTGATGAAGATACAGATGAAATTGGAGGGAACTCTATGAAACGAAAAGGAACTGGAGTGATGCCATATGAAGAACACAATAATGCAAAAGCAGGCATTGCCTGCTCGCAAGATTGCAATGAACTCAGGGCAAATGAACTACCAGGTGAAGACCAGAAGTACGATGAGATGCCACAGGCAGTTCATGAACCTTGTTTGCTGGAAAAATCTAAGAAGCAAACAATGCTGCAAGGAGACAAGGAAGTTAGCAGAAATGAAAAGATTGGAAGGATTCTTTCAAACCCAGCAAATCCAGATGTTTCAGCTAACACTGACATTTTAAACATAGATTCAGACGCCAGGGGAAGCCTTCTGTTCAAAGATTTGGATGCCCAGCCAGAAAATGGTGATGATATGTTAGAATTACAATCAGCTAAAGATGCTGCAGACATTGACAATGTTGGATCCTCAAAGTTTACTTCAAACTTTAAGAATACAGAAGATAATGAAAGTGGAGGAATGGAAAAAGAAAGAAAATCATCAGAAAATCTGACAAGGAAATTAGAGAAAATTGTAGAGAGAGAGAGAGAAAGAGAAAGAGAAAGAGAGAAGGACAGAGCTGAAGTACATGAAAGGACAAATACTAAAGCCCGAGAAAGAGCAGAAAGGATTGCTGTAGAGAGAGTTACTGCTGAGGCTCGACAAAGAGCACTCAAGGAGGCTCAAGAGAAGGCAGATAAGGCATCTGTTCTAGCTGCAGAAAAATCAGTAGCTAACCAGGCTTTAAAAGAAGCTAGATTAAAGGCGGAGCGTGCTGCTGTTGAACGAGCAATTGCTGAAGCTCGAGAGCGTGCCGCAGAAAGAGCACTTGCTGAAAAGGCTGCTGGAAATGATAGGGAACGCAAAGAGAGACCAAATGGTTTTTACAAGGATAGAATGAGTAAAGGAAATGGAATGGTAGAAAATTCAAAGACCCAGAATAAGGTAAACAAGTATAATCTTAAACTCAAGATTTGTGACAACTATACATGATTGTTTATTCAGAGTACACTTTCAGTTCTTTATGTAACTTCATAATTTATCCAACTTATTGGTACGGCGGCCATGCAGGATGGCTCTACTAGTGCACAGTTTCACAGTACTGGTTCTTCGAACTACTCCAAAGAATATTCATCTTTGGATAGCCAAAGTAAGCTATGTTAGGAATATTGTCAAGAGCTCCTGTCTTTGATATTGTTTTCCTTACACTTGAATATCCATAGCCTCACTCCCCGTTTTGAGATATTTGTGTTCATTTATTGATCACAAGCAGGTGACAGCGAATCAACTCTTAGGGACAGAGCTAGGTTTGAGAGGCATCAAAGAACAGCTGAACGTGTGGTATACATTTTGTCTGATTTTCACTTCTTTGGTGCTTGAGAAGAATACATCTTATTTTATGTTTCTAAATCTGTTTATTATAATGTTTCTTTATTGTCAGGCAAAAGCTCTTGCTGAGAAGAACATGCGGGATGTTCTTGCTCAAAGGGAACAAGCAGAGCGAAATGTAATGGTTTGATTTGTGATTAATATACTAGATCTCAAACTTTGCTTAATATTTGTGTTGATATGTAATTGCAGAGATTGGCTGAGTATCTGGATCCTGATATCAAAAGATGGTCAAATGGAAAAGAAGGAAATTTGCGTGCATTGTTGTCAACTCTGCAATATGTATGCACATTTCTTTTCAGCATTCAATTTTTTTCTGAGTAGTGTAGTGCATATAATACAATCTTAGAAGTATGTTGGGTTTATAGTGTCAACTCGAGTATGTTTGCAGGAGATATAGTGTTTTAACTTATCACAAACTCAAGTGGACAGTACAATATCTATGATCATTTTCATTATCTTATGGATTACTATGGTGAAGCTAACAATGGATTAGTATCTTTGAGATGTATAAATGTTTTAAAGTACCAAAACGCTGATCTTTCCAGATGTTAATAGATGTAGTGAATTTTTATTTGGGACAGAGTTCATTTTTCTTCTTCTGTTTCCCGATTGCACTTTGTGCAATTGGAACACCATATTGCTGACAGTGAGAGACCTTTTCCTTTGAATTGTCAATTATCTAACCTCTGGTACCACATGAAACTGTATGGTGAGATGTTAGAATTGAAGAGAAGTAAATCAAAGAAAGATTGTTCTTTCTCATCAAGGAATTGTGTGGGAATTGGAACTTTGTGATAGTCTTGATTAAAAACGAGACCAGTAGCATATCCAATAGTTCTACTTATATTGGATCATTTTACAATCTGGAGTATCAATGCATATCTTGTCTTTAGAGAGTTTTTGCATTGTGTTTAAGCAATGTCAGTCTAGTTTATAAAGCTTTATTAGTGAAACTCCATTAGTCCTTTAAAATGTTTGCCAAGCAGATAGGCAGACTCAATCACTGAGAATTCTTGTAGTTGCATCATTAGTCAGGATTGGATTAGCATACAAATTTGCAGCTACTGATGCTTCAGCCGTTTCATTTGGTATTTTGTTCTTCTCAGATCCTTGGGCCTGAGAGTGGTTGGCAGCCAATTTCGTTGACAGATGTTATTACTGCCACTGCTGTGAAGAAAGCTTACAGGAAGGCTACACTCTATGTTCATCCTGATAAATTACAGCAAAGAGGTGCTAGCATTCGGCAAAAGTACATTTGTGAGAAGGTCTTTGATCTGCTTAAGGTGAGTCCTCCATTTGTTTTAGTCTGCCTGCGTGTATGTTTTTCATATTTTCCTTTTGACTAATTGTTATCATGTAAGATAGAAGAACAGAACAGAAAATTCATAAGCATACGGCACATTAGATAGTTGTTAAAGTGGTCCTTATTTTGTCTTTGCAGTGGGTGTTTAATACAAGTGCTTTCCAATATTAGCTAAGGGGGCAAATACTAAAGAATAATCAGTGATTTTGTGTAGGATTTTGGTGAATTTATTTATAGTGTTTTAGCAATAAAAAAGTCAAGCTTGTAGAAGTTTTTTTACTAAATAATGGCCAATTAACTGGTTGGAAGCTCTTTTTATATGATAAAAATCGCTCATGCCTGTTGCACAATAAATGTTGGATGCACATGGCACTTTTGTTCTCCTTTCATCTGCCTTATTTATGTTGTGCAAATTCATCGCAATTTTTTTAATAATGCAGGAGGCGTGGAACAAATTCAACTCTGAAGAGCGATAGAGATGCAGAATGTTCACACTATAGTGTAGTTCTCACCTCTTCAAGCTTTCATTTGTAGTTAGTAAATGCATTTTAGATATAGAGTAGCATGTTCGATTCTGCAATTATTCTTTGTACGTTCTGTTGCATATGTAAATATGTTTATGGAGTTGGCAAAAGCTGTGAGAACATTTTCTGCCAAGGAAACGATTTATGTTGAATTGAACACAAGTGTCTCCACTTAAGCCTGGTCTTTCTGTTCATTTAGCTCACTCAATTTCTGTTGCCAAAGCCACAGTTTTTCCAACCTCAGTGAGTTCTTCCATTAGCATGTGAGTGCTAATGCAACAAAATGGACAAGTTGAACTTGATTTCCTGTTATTACCTTCTGGAATTTATTCGATCTGAAACGATATTTGATGTTAATACAACAAAATTGTTGGAGCTCTGGTATGTTAGGTACACGAGGAAAACAAAAATTTCTCTCCGACATCATTGTTCTGGATAGCTTATGCTGTTCAAGCTCAGGATCCTATCCAATTGTTTCAGTTGCATTTTTTATCTAGGTTAAGCTGATGTTTTCTTTTCCTCTTTTAAAGAACTTTATTAAGAGTAACCTCTGTCAATGAAAAGCTTGTGAATTTCTGTGCATTCCAAGTCTAGCAGTAGCTGTGATCAATGACAATGCAGTGATCATACTGGTTAACACGCTTGTCGTGATCATTCTGTTGCAAATTATTGCAGGCTCCCTTCATGTTTAAAGCCTCCAATTGCGGGCTTGGTGATTCTGTATTTCTTGAAAATTTTCCACCAAATATTTCATAAGCAGCTTTTTTTTCTCCCTTTCTTTTTAAATAAAACCAGAATTAGGAAGTCTTTATTATCTTACTGAAAACAGTCTTACAGAGGATCTATCATGGACAAAGTCAACCATAGAAAGGATCCGAAGCTCATTTCCACAATCACGGCACTATATTTGTTAGTAGGCTTCCAAGTGGGTTCTCATAGAATTACGGTGAGTTGACTTCTCTCTTGCATGATTGACATTGACTGCCAAAGGAACAAGCAGCTAGCAGCTTGGAATGCCTGTCTTTCTTGTCCCTACACGTTCTTACCATTTAATTCCTGCGTGCTCCTGTCTTATAATTTGACGTAATATTATGATTGCGATTGAAATGGAAGGCTCGCCAATTATATACAACGTGAACTGCGTGTCATCTAGTAGATTATATGTAACCCAGTTCTCATTTGAACCTGAAGCCACTACGGCGGCACTACCTAATTCACAATAAAAAGGCATTAGTTTCACAATCACAGACTAATTATATATGACTTACCCGGATCGCAAATTGTATAAGTCAATCAGTAATCTTTTAACTATTTCAAGTCTTCTACGTGTTCTGCCACAGTCGTAACATGTGGTTTTTGTTTTGTTTTTTAATAAATTATTAAGCGGAGGAGAGTGAGAATTGCGAAAAGTCAAACTCCACGGCGGCGTTGATATTGACACGTGCATGCATCCTGCATGGGAATTGGGATGGGACTTCCACGTCCACACCAGAGACCATGAACTCCATCCCTCAATTGCACTCATAAAAATTCAAATCCAACTCCAACTCCTTTAATTTATCTCTTTTAAATTTCAATTACCACGTTCAAAAGAAAGAACATTTATCGCGTTTTATACACTTGAGGTTGGACATTTTAAACTTTTAAATAATTACAAATATATATCATGTTATTTTAAATCTTATAATAAATAATTTATAAATCATCACACATTTTTTTTATATTTTGTTTACAATGCGTGATAGTTTTAAAATGATCCGGAGTAGCTAGAATCCTTTTTTATCAAGCCTTGGCGACAAATAAATATCCGGAGTAAAATTTATACACAATCAAATAACATTAATGCACTTTTGGTGTCACTTAGAGTTTGTCTTTATTTGTTTTTATTTAATTTTGAATGTCAAAATACTTAAGTTAAAAACAATCATAATGGTGCCTTTTAGGAAAATGTTCAGGCACTGGGGAAAAAAAAGTTACAGCTAATTAATTCACTTTTCCTTTACGAGCTGTTTAATTTAAGTGACAACTAACTAATCACCTTTTCTTCCGTAACTCCTAATTAATTAGCTAAATATTAATTAAAAGGAAATGAGCAGAGTCTCACACGAAAGAATCTGTATTCGGAAAAAATCTCTAATGCTCCATCGATCACCTGTTTTATCGAATTCAGTCTCTGCTGTCGTCTTTGCGGTTCATGACGGAGGAGATTGCGGCGGCAAGCATGGCGGTGAAGTTGGGATCTTTGGTGATAGCCGCGGTCGCCGCCCTTACCGTCTCAGCAAGCGGCCTCGACGCCGACGGGTGTGGCTTCAACGGCAAAAACTCGGTCGTCGCTCCGCCCCCTGTGCAGGCGTCGCGGTCGCTTGTTGACATCTGGGACAGCGAGAAATGGGATTGCTGGTGATGTTTTCCCAATACTTCGACGCTCGGCACGTTGCCGTTGGAAAACGGGAGTACTTGAAACGGAGCAGTATCGGCCGACGACATCCTCTGCTGGCAAAGAGGATTGGGGACGCCGGTGAAGTCGAGCGTAATGGTCGGGAGCGGAGTCGATGCCGAAATCATCGCCACGCTCGACGTCGGCAGGATTGTTTTGGCGAGTAAGTTGTTGGAGTTGAGCAATGCTTGGTCGGTACTCGACGTGGATCCAGACAGCATCATGGACACAGCCGCCGAAGTGGTCCTGGCCATGCTGATGGCCGCCGGAGGAAGTGGGTGATTGTGAACCCCTTCGTAGGTTGTTATCAACACACTCCGGTCTTCGGCATTCCTTTGAACCTATACATATAACGCACAATAGAATTCAAAAATTTGAAGAACAACTTTTTTTTTTTTTTTTGGTCATAAAATTTAATTAAGAACATCAAATTATTGCAGCATATACCTGTTTTCGAACAGGGCAACTGCTCGCCATGGTGCAGCGGTAATAAGCTCGAGGGCAGGGGTTTCCCTTGGCCACCTTTTGGCCGTATTTTCTCCAATGGCAGCCGTCGTTTATCTAATTCATCAATTCCATCAAAAGGTTCGCAAATCAGTCGAGCTGTTCGATCTAATGAATGATATTCAATACTGTCAAGATGGGTACCATTGAGGCTTCCGATCGAGCTCGAACTGAGACCCGAGCCTTCTTCACGGTTGCTTCGTGGTCCAGCTGCTGCTGATTCTTGGCCAGCGAAGCTGCCACTGCCTTTTCCTCGCCGTCGAGATTAGTGGGAGAGGAGGAGTGATCCTGACCAGTAAGCTGTGTGTCAAGAGACTGATCTTCCTTGGCCGATAAAGCGGGTCCGAGATCAATGAATTGCCTTGGCACACTGGATCCGTCTTCGTCTCGCTTCTCTCTTCGCCCATTATTCACCTTGTCATCAACCTGAGAAAGAAGGGGATCAAATCGATTGAATGACCAATTATCCTACTCGAGTACGTCCTTGATCTGATAGTCAGCAATTGCAGAAAGCACGCACCTGGTGGAGTACTTTTCCTTCTTTGCGTTCCTGCAACAGCTTCACGAAGTGATCCTGCAAGGATCTATACTTGTCGCAGACGTCGCTAAGCAATTCCCTCAGCCTCCGGTTTTCCTCCTTCACCCCTGCGAGCTCTGCTCGCATCTCTTCTGTCTACTTCCAATATATCAATCACCTCGTATATGGACAGGTTTCTGTAAAAGATAATTAGAGAAGGGAAAAAAGGTAGATAGATACCAACCTCGCTCTTAGCAATAATATTCTTATTCTCAACCGGCGTCGGAGGAATCACTTGGAAACCAATCTATTTTACATGCATGAAATTGAACGATCAGTTTAGATTAATTATGAAATCGCAGTACTAGCTAATTGATGCAACTACTAATTACATTCATGGTGAGATCTTCTTTCTTGAGATTGAGATCGGGCACATGATCATGATCCAACCTGGTCGACGTCGATGGGCGTCTGTCGTCCCTCTCGGCGAAGAAATCCATCTCACCCACCGTCGCACGCTTCCCGTCCGCCTTTGAACCGTAGTCGCCGGCGTCGCAGGCAGCAGTTTTGTTGGTCGGAAAGAGGTCGATGCCGGGCGAAAAATGATGGCGATCGTGATCATATTCACCGAATGATGAATCTCTGGTGATCTCCATAAGAATTAGCTGCGAGAAATGACTAGGGGAGAACGGTGCAGTGCAAAATTGTGGTGGATAAATTGAGGAAGGGACCGATTTAAGAGGATGACTCGGGCAACGGACTGAAGTCGCAGGGTGGCCGGCACGTGCGAGTTTGTGAGTGGTGGCGAAGGAGCGAGAAGCGTGGGGAGTCCAATGCTTGGCCTCCACCGTGGGCTTCTCCGCTGTAAGATAAGAAGAGCTGGGAGGCGATTAGTTTTTGACTGCTTCAACGGGACCAGCGGAAAGTCCACCGTCCCCTAACGCCGCGGCGGAACCCTCGACGGCGAACCCGTCAACTTTCTCATCCTGGCCCGGCCCATGCCTCGCGGACTCATCCTTGGCCCGGCCCATGCCTCGTCAACTGTTCTATTACGACAAAAAGATGAAACACTCGTCCCAGCACCTCCGTCAAAAAAACAACTTATACACATATCTGCATATCTTCCGAATATTGAGCCCTAATGCCAAACAAGCGTTTACAAGGAACTTATTCATGAGCTAATAAATATTCTTAAATACTCTTGTCGATGATTGAATGAGTATTTAATTTGAAAAGCACAGAATGGAAAGTCTCGAGCTCTCATTTTGATGAGAGTTCACGACTCGCATGCCTCTGGCAAAGATGGATTTTCATCGGTGGTGAAACTACGTGTAATTTTTTAAAATATTTTTTTAATCGGAAGAGAATTATTAAATTCATTTGAAATTCGGATGCTCTCGATCTCAAATAAGGATTAATAAAAACAAATATATTTTAAGACGATAAGTAATTGGAGATCTAGCGAGATCATTGTTAATCGTTACACAAGTCTCTCCAAAGTCTCCTCTATCGGATCAAAGATAACGCGGAGTTAACTATTCTAATGTAGGTTATATAAATTGTAGAGTGCGATAGAGGAAGAGAGGGTTTTGGCCGCCGGAGATATAAGACCCGCACCCAACTGCTTTGGAGAAACAGAGACCGAAAAGAGGGCGGAGAGGAAGGGAAGGAGAGAGAGAGAGAGAGAGAGAAAGAGAGAGAGAGAGGATGAGCGCAGGCGGAGCCAGGGGCAAGGGGGAAGGGCCGGCGGCGACCGCGATCCCGTCGGGGTCAAGGAAGTTGGTGCAAAGTCTGAAGGAGATCGTGAACTGCTCTGAGGCCGAGATTTACGCCATGCTGCGCGAGTGTAATATGGACCCTAACGAAGCCGTCCACCGCCTCCTCTCCCAAGGCGCGACCTTGTTTTCCCCTAAAAATCCCTTGTTTTCGGCTTAACTTTGTCTTTTCAATTATTCACGGAATCCCGCTGTTTGGGGTTTCCTTCGGGTTCTACTTGGTAGGGTTTGGGATGGAAGTGTCGCTCGATGGCGGTACTCGATGTCTGCAGTTTTTCCCTCTTGATCTAAGAAAAAAGATCCAGTCTTGCCAGTCAGTTTTGCTTCCTCATGCGTAGTTTCCTTAAAATTGCTTATTTTGCTCCTCTTCTTCTTCTTCTTCCTTTTTTTTTTGTTTGTTTGTTAGACTAGAACTGTTTAGTCAAGCGCGGAGATATAAAAGAGGATTGAGCTAATCCCTACAGCCTGTCCTCAGTTCGGGTTGCAGGCTGCAACTTGCCTGCATGAAGCAGGAATAGATAGCGATCGCCGTAGCCACGCGTTAGTGAATCTGTTCCTAGGCCTTGTACACTGCCCGTCTAACTATAGGAGCCTTATCTTAATCGCAAGGAGGGGATGCAAGGGGGCTAGTGGCTGCCTTGAAGTTGTAACAAGGTAGCCATACTGGAAAGTGCGGCTGGATCATCTCCTTTTGAAGGAGAGCAGCTATTGCTTATGCTTGGCGAAAATTTTGATTCCACACTGCTTCGCATCCCAAAAGAAAAACTAGCTAAGTCCGACTTGATTATGGAAATCTTCTTTTGTTTCTTGACAGCGAAATAAGACAAAGCTCATGAGCTTATTATCCTAGATAGGAACAAATTAGTTGATAGGATCTTTGTTTACTTCCCCATGCTGCAGATACTTTTAACATTCATCTAAATATCGTTCATTTTGCTGCAGATACTTTTCATGAGGTCAAGAGCAAGCGTGACAAGAAAAAGGAGGTTGGTATACATTTGTCTGCTAATTAATTATCACATATCCTTCTGTGGAAAACCACGTGTGATCTAGAATGAGGGTTCAACTTTTGTCAAGGATGTGTTTAAAGTATTCAGTATTTCATGTAGCCTCTCTAACTGTTCATAAATCTATTGCCATTGGTACTATTCCTTGAGTTATTACCTGTCCACATTTCACCATCTAGTGTTACCATTGGCTGTTATTGATACATATGCACCATGTTTGTCTCGTTCTTTGCAATCTATTAACAAATCTTTTACAAGTATGAATTCATGGATTGTTGGTTTACTAATTAAACTTGCCTGATTTTCTTGTCCCTAACTTTAGTTTTACAAAAAAGGGTAGCCCGGTGCACGAAGCTCCCGCCAATACACATTAACATATTTTTCGTTGAGCTCCAAACATGAATTTCATTGATTGACTGAATCATGTTTTTTTTTCCTCCTGTACTGTTTAGATCAGAGAACCACCAGAATCTAGGTCCCGAATGGTGAACACCAATTCAGGCCGTGGATCTAAAGGTGGTAGTGATCGTGGGGGTCGTAGTACTTCTTCCCATTCCAGTTTGACTGGTACGATTGGCATCAAATTGTTACTATTTGGTTGTTTGATAATACTAATTTTTTGCATTTATCTTTCTCTTTTCTTACCGGCTTCTTTTTTCTTTGAATTTGTACGGGGCTGGTAAAGGTAAACCTATAAACAAGAAAGAAAATGGTGGTAGTGTTGCTCCTGTTTTGTCAGTTGTGGAATCTGCAACAGTACCAAGCATTCCTACAAAAAGACCAACAGTTCAAAGGTAAGTTCTTCCTCAACATATTGAATTTATACTTCCCTATTCACTAGATCAGGATTGTGTTGTTTTTCTTTGTAGGCTTATCCCTGTTTTTGATGATATTGGACTTCATGAATCCTGTAATTTGTATTTACATGATTATTTGAATGTGTGAATTACTCTTGCTTAGCTTGGTTGTTGTTGTTAAGAGGGCCTTTGACTGATTGGTTCTTGCATCTTGTAATCTGTCATATTATTTGGTTCCTTGTAAAACGCATTGCAAGAATTATAATGACATTGGTCATATTGCTGCGAAAGTTGTACTTCTATACTGTATGATATTTTTTCTATTGGGATGCTATCATCAAGCTGTATTAGTCCCAACATTTCGGGGTTGGCCGCATGAATATTGTCCCTCCACTGAACTTCAACCATGTCTATATCGCTGTATATCTGAATCCCTTAAATCACTTTTATTAAGTAGATACATTTTTCTTTGCTCTTCCTCTACCTCTTGCACTTGTAGCTCTATTATTCTTGTATAATTATAAAATCTATTGGTTACTGTTGAAAACGTTCATAATGTTAACCTATCTTTTCTCATTTTATCATCCATACAAATTATTATAGTTAAGTAGCGTGTTAGATAACTTTGATTGAATTGAAGAAATTCCTTGTTATATGCATTATAAGTTAATACAGCTATTGCACTCATTTATTATGATGCATTTAAAGAGTAGCTGACCAGTGCTATCTAAGAGATGCCTAACTAGATAGGATGCCACTTAATTGGTAGCGATGCTCATCCGAAAATATACTCCAATATGATCTTTTGGATAACTGTCGAAGATGGTCTCAGATAAATCAGTGTGTAGTCTGTTAGCATAGTGATTTTACTGCAAAATTTATATTCTAGATTAGCATCATATCATGTCCTTTGATGTTATGCTTAGCTTGTGGGATCGATAATTTATGTTTTAGATTTTATAATTTTATAATTATAAAATTTTATGAAAATATTCATACCATTTAAATCTATGTTTTCTCATATTATCCTCTAGACAAATCATTGTAGTTAAGTTTCTTGTTTAATATCTTTGATTGAATTGAAGACATTCTTTGTTAGCATTATAAGTTCATACAGCTATTGCACTCATTTATTATGATGCATGTAAAGAGCTGTCCAGTGTTATCTAAGAGATGCCTAAACTAGATAGGACACCAATTAATTGATAGTCATGCTTTTCACTTTGAACTGAAAATATACTCTAATATGATCTTTCAGGTAACTGTTGAGTGTGCACTCTGTTAGCAATTTGAATTTACTGCAGAAATTTATATTCTAGAATCTAGATTAGCATCATATCACGTTCTGTTATGTTAAGCTGAGCTTGTTGGATCGGTAATTTTTTTGGTTCTTTGGAGTCCCTATGGTTTCTTACTGTGGCCTTGTTTTCTTGCAGCACGTCTGCTTCCATGGGAAATACAATGCATGCAACAAACTTTGTTGATGCAATTCCCACACCTGTTCAATCTTCATCTGGCTTCCAAAACAGTTGGTTGGGGAAGCCAGGACATGTTTCCATGGCTGATATTGTCAAGATGGGCAGACCTCAAGGGAAACATCCAAGCATGCCTGTTATTGCAAGTGAAAATCTATACTTATCACAAAATGCAGCCATGTTAAATGGACCACATCAAAATGCAAAACAAATCCCAGTTTCAGTTCTGCCATCAGAAGCAAAAGAGAGATTAGACTCGTTTCAGGAATCTACCCATCTTGAAGATATTAATCATGGCCTTGGAACTGCTGGAGATCAGCATATTTCTAACGATGGATGGTCCATAC
>JBBUKS010000001.1:301647-316127 GCA_038050645.1 Hedychium gardnerianum | reverse complement strand
TACCCATCTTGAAGATATTAATCATGGCCTTGGAACTGCTGGAGATCAGCATATTTCTAACGATGGATGGTCCATACATGATGAGCAACCCACAGATACTGCATCAATTTCTACAGACATAACTGGCACTTCAGCAGCTTATGCTAACCCATCATTAGCAGCCCCTGGTGTGGTCAATACTGGTTCTGACTTGCATATAGACTCTTGTTTGCAAAATTTCCAAGACCCGGATGAAAGACCTAATGATAAACCTCAGCCAATAGAATCCATACCTGTAGTAGAGAGTAAGGTGGATGCTGAAACTTCCATAGATGGTTCACATTCAAAGAGAATAGATGCTTACCAATCTGAAGATCTTGAATATGATCATCATGAAGGTAAAAGTTGAAGCTTGCCGTTGTTCTTTTCCCCCATACATCTTTCCTGTTTTAATTGGTCTCCTGAAATTGTCATAAAATTGCTTTAAAATTGTGGGTAGTTTAGAAATTATAGTTTTGATTGTAAAATTATTTCAAACGAGTTAAAATAAATTCTAACGGCAATGAAAACATCAAAGAATATACATTCTACTTGTGTCTTGAGAATTGGAACTTGGAAGTGTTTAATAGATCAAGAAATAACGAAGTAAGTTATATAAAGTTTCTAAGAACTGAAAGTCAAATAACAAGTTCTTATGCATTGCCATACGAGTTATGAGGTAAGATAAAAATAAAAGGTTTTATAGCTAAAGGAGGAATTTGAAGCTGATGTGATGGATTATGAGGAAAGAAAAATAAGATATTATTGTTTGTGAACTGTTATTGATGCTAGATAAAAATTTTACAAAATAGGTTAAAATGGTATCGACAAATTAACAGACTTATAGTATCTTATAATAAGATAAGTTCAATCAAATAGGTTTACTTGTTTAAGGAGTGGATTTCCAATGAGATAATATTACTCTTAACTTAAAGAAAGTAAAGATTCATCTAACTCTGGCACCCAAATACTTGTCTTATAGCTACTATACAAAATAGTGAATTTTTGTTGTTTCTACATAGTCAGCTCATATGGTCGTTTGACACTATCATATAGAACAGTTGATTCAGACCACTTATTTCACCAATGTCTCTTTTACTAACTTTATCTATGATATTTCCCACATTTTCACTCTTTTTTCTGCATTATGAATTTAAACGTCTATTTATTTGAAAGGCAAAACATATGTTTTACATCCATAGTATTTACATAGAAATTGACACTGATGTCTTCAGCTGATGAACACTGCCTGTTTTAATTGTGGATATGATAACAGTTCACTTTCTAGTGAAGAAACACTATTAATCTCTCTTCTAGTAGGTAGAACAAACTTGATACTTGAAACATGCACTTTTATGCATACTCTTTAGAATTGTCCTTGATGAGAAATCTTTTCCTGTTTCAGCTGAGGATGGTGCAGAGATTTCTCCAACTGCTGCAACCTTGATACAATTAAGCATAGATGAGGAGACCAGCACAAAAACTACCGAGGCTAGCCCTGCAGTAATTATCCCTGACCATCTGAGGGTTACTAATGCAGATTGTGCCCATCTGAGCTTTGGTAGTTTTGGTTCTGGTGCATTTTCTGGATCTTTTCCATCAAACCAACTAGCCAGAAACTTGGAAGTGGCCCCAGCTATAGACGATACTTCTAAAATCGATGAGTCAGATGTGAGGTACTATTAGCACTTTGTCGTCTTTTTGCTCTTGCAAATTTGTCTTTAATATGTGACTTGGTGCACATCTTTTGGCAGAAATCTTGAGTACTATAACAATGGGCCGAATAAGTCTACTCTCACTGAGAATGTAGCTTCTTTATCTAAAACTGCTTCGGAGAATCTTGATGTGACTTCAATTTCAGAACCGGAAGTGGTGAGGAATCATCCACTGGATGTTACACATGGGCTTCAGAATGAATTTTCATCTGTTTCCAGTTATGGGTTGCCAACCTCTTCACAGCCAAATGCTGCAACTTACACCTATCTACAAGGAAATTCACAAATGCAAAATATTTCACCCCTGTCAAATTTAGTGGTGAGCATGTATTCATTGTATTGTTTTCAGCTGACGAACTCACTGTTTTGATGATTTATTCCTTTGACTTTAAAAGAAGATGGTGCTTAGTGTTAGTTATACCATAGATGTTTTCCTGATGTAGATTTTGTGAATTTTCTGTTCACTAACAGTAATATCTGACATTTGTTTCTACCATTTGCCTTTCTCCTTGAAAAACATTGTATTTTTACCAAAAATCATATATGAATTTTCCTCAAAGGTAATCCATAAATAGTAAAGATGAAATTATTGTTTCTGAGAGTTACTTTTTATGATGATCAACCTCAGAAATTCTGTTATCGCAGAGGTAGTAAATTGTGAGGAAAATGCAGTCTTATACCAGTCTCTTGGTTCAAATATAGTAAATTACTGATGTAGTCGTCTTTTTAGTGGGTTCTGGAAAAAAAGAGAGAAGTTTTTTACAGTTTTGTGAATTATTTCAAAGCTTCTGAAAGTGGCTATTACTGAAATTAGGCTAGAAGGGATTGACCCCTATACTACCAGTATGTGCCTTATTGAGGATCAACCTAGAACCTCCCCTTGAACTGTTCTCTTTTCATCATTAAGGATGTGTCCTGGACATTGTTCTGAATGGTTAATCTATGGTGTATACTAATAGTAGATGGTGTGCGCTGTCCAGATAACCTCCAAATTAGGGTTGCTAGATACAAATCCCAGAAAATGAATGATTCAGAACTATGATGCAAATTTTGTCATTTGATAAACCGGATGAAAATGTCTCAACAGGTAAACTTATATTATAAATTGGCTTCCTGTTTAACAAAAAAAAAAGATAAAGAAAAATTATTAATGGACTAAGTGGATCTGTATAATGTAAAAACACTTTTCTATGTTGCATATTCATGGATCATCTTATACTTAACACCCATGTCTTGGGTGGCTGCTATAGATCTTGGGTAGTATATTTTACTTTTAGATGACCTTTTCAAAAGTAAATATATGCTGATTGCCTTTGACTTATTATGATCACATAACTGTTCATGATGATTCAATATTTAAAATTTTTGCATTACAATTCATTGTCTTCACTTGCAAGAATTATTTGTAGTTTTACAAAGTATTCCTTCTACAGCAACCGAATGCTCTGCAAAACAATATATTAGCTGCAGCAAGCAACCCACACCTTCGGGATTTTGATCTTCACTTGTCGCCCTTGCTAATTAACCAGTCATTGGCAACAAAGTATGGCACTATGGTGTCATCTATTGGTGGACCAACCAATTCCATGCCTGAGGTAGTTATACACTGTTTCTAATTATCTGAATTGCTGTTTCACTAAGAATTCTTTGGTTCTGTTACCAAACTTTATATCTGTTGATGTTAAAGTGTGTGTTACACATGTAGTGTAACAAATGATTTTCCCTATAATTATATGTTTAATGGAACATCGGCATGCATAGCTAATGATTTTCGTATTATTAAGTTTTACTTAGAATCAATCTAAGACCTTTTGTTATTATTATTATTTACATTAGTACTAGTGCTAAATAATCTAATCAATTATATTCAAGATGAACTTCTTTATTGCATATTGTTAACAAAGATACTGTGCTATTAGTCCTACTATTTAGAGTTGAATCTATGAAGTTTTACCCTCCATTGAATTCTATGCAAAACTGCCAACACTAGTAAAATTTAAACCAATTTAATTACTTTTTTTGACTAATCAACTAGAGTTTACTTTGCTCTTCCTTTACACATGGTATCTTAAATTTCAACCGATTCAACTCATCTAACAATAGACTTTGGACATATCATATCAATTGTTTTTCTCATATTTTATCATCTATTGGGTCCGCATCTAATTTTTCATGGATAATAATATTTTTTGGTTTTATCTTTCCTATCCACATCCATCTTAATGTCATCATGTCTGCTATGAAATGGATTTAATCAAGAAAAGCAAGAAAATTGTTAAGATGAATGAATATGAAATTTTCCTAATTAAGAATTTTGATTACCTTGAATCTATTATTCAGTGGAAGACAATACTAATGAAAATAAGATAGTGGGTAGTTGAAATGTTGAAACGTTTAGCATTCTTGTGTGGTCACTCATGCCCTTAAGGTAGAAGAAAACTTTTACAAGACTGATACAATTCATCATAATTTATGGAAAGCATGAACAAAATGCTAATGTAGCAAAGATAGAAATGTGAAGGTGGATCTACAGCGTTCTCAGAATATGAAGAAGTTGAAAATATTACTTTCTAATATCAGTTAGTTGTAGCTCAAATAAATAATAAAATGAGAGATGGATTAAATGGTAGAGACATGTTCAAAGAAACAGTTTAAATGGTATAGACAATTGTCAAAATGACCAATAAATTTTATAGTTAGACAAGTTGAATAGATTAGAGTTTAAAGGATGTAAGGGATAGGGTAGGCTAAAAGGAAGTTTAGTTAACATAGTTATATGGCCTTGCATGGAGTTCAAATGAAGAGATAAGAACTATGTTGCTTAATTCAATTGGTTGTAATATCTCTTGTAAATCATGGACCAGGCTTACATTTTTGCACCTAAAGTCGAAGGTTAACAATTTTTCATTTAACAAAAAGGTAAAATATTTACCTGGTATGATTCTCTTTTTACTATTTAGTCATGGAAGGCCTTGTTTGTTTCTTGTCCAGCACTAACAATTGTGATATAATCTACAGATATATGTTCTGAATTGTTCAACCCTCTGATCACTCTTGTTCATTGAATATGATCCCTGCATCTTCTGGCTACTTTCTGCTGAATCAGTTTATAAGCTTGTGCATAGAAATTGTTCTTTCTTTTTCTCTCTATGTTCCATGCTGAAATTTTTGAATGTGCTACTTATCAAATAGCTACTGTTTTATCAGTGGATCAGCAGCTAATACCGCAGAATTTTATTAATTTGTGTGACATTCCATCTAATTTCTGGATGCCCTAACATTAATGTCTTCTATCTGCAGGCTATGAAGCCTGGGATGTTTTCTAACCCCCAATCAGCTCCACCATCCTTGCCTACCACCACCGTGCTACCGAGCTCTGCACTCCCTCAAGGTCTTCCTGTTCACCATTACTCTCAGCCAGCACTTCCATTAGGGCATTTTGCAAATATGATAAGCTATCCCATTCTACCTCCGAGCTATGCATACTTGCCTTCTTTGCAACAAACGCTCCCTCCAAACAGCCTTTTCAATCAATCTTCAGCTGTACCCAGTGCTGGCATAGAGTACTCGCAACCACAATACAAAGGCAGCTTATCTGTCACCAGCTTACCTCAGGCTTCTGCCTTACCCTCTGCCTATGGAGGATTTGGAAGCTCCTCCAGCATTCCCGGAGGCTTCAACCTTAACCATATGACTATGGCTTCTAGTACACCAATCGGATTTAACGAAGCTCTTAACCAGCAGTACAAAGAAGTGAGTCATTACCTGGCACTTCAACAGGTAACACTAATTTCAAGCATAATAGAAATATTTAAGTTTCCAACTAGTACTATGAATTCATCATTGTTTTTACCAGAACGAGAACCCACCTACCATGTGGATCCATGGCGCTGGTTCAAGAACAATGTCACCTCTTCCATCAAGCACATTCTACAACTATCAGGGTCAGAACCAGCATAGTGGCTTCCGTCAGGCTCAACCACCATCACAGCTCAGTGGTTTAGGCTATTCGAACTTGTACCTCTCCCAAGGAGGTCCTTCGAGGGAACATCAGCAGAATCCAGCCGAAGTAAATTTGAATGGTTCTCAGACTACGCAGTCTCAGCCATCCAGCCAAATCTGGCAACATGGCTACTAAGCTGTCTCCTTGGCCCAAGTTTTTTTGGGTCCTGAAGGAATGATGCATGGTAGGTTGCTATAAGTTGATCACATGCGCACGCTAGTCTAGCATTCAACAACTACTAGGATGCTAATGTTATCGAGCGAGTTTAGGCACGTATATTTTAGAGTTCGAGTGTGATTTTAACGTGTGATCACGTGGACAATTTGGACGGTATTGTTCTTTCAGATAAATCCTTCGCTGTGGAGACTACTTTTGTGGACTTTTCTAACAAAAGCGGTTCTATGGTTCTTTTACGTTCGTGCCTGTTGATTTCTTTGCTTTGGTGCTTCTACGGACATGTATGCTAGTGTTTGGTATACATAATACAATACCCTCGAGTAGCAAAATTTCAGAATTTATAAAAAGGATGAGGCTTGCAAGCTCACTCACATAGTCTTCTTCTTCATGTTGAGTTGAGTTGAGTTGATGCCATCAATTGTTATATTTCATCTGATATGACTTATGCTTTGATTTGTGAAAGTCTCCAAATTTCAATATATCTGAGCTATAACATGCTGTTCAACGTACATGTGTCCAAGATGGCAAGAAAATTGAGTCACTGTGGGATAAGCATGCCCATCTGAACTCACGGGTCCTTGGAAGCCACGCACGCGACGGCGCCACGCTAACTGCTCGAAACGCTCGTGCAAAAGTACGCGCTCCACTTCATCTGCATGCCCCTCGATTCTCCTCCTCCCCCACCGTCCGTCACTACCAGACAAATGCGCACAGCACAGACATAGCCGTTGCGGTCGAGCTTCCCTCTCGCCTTCGTTTAAATCCATCCCTCTCTCTCGACCAGAAAATCAAACACCACTTCGGCATCTCATCTCTCTACCGCCTCAGGCAACAGAAACTATGGAAACAAGATCCTCCTCTCTGTCTCTGTTACTGATGATCCTTTCCTCTGCTTTGCTCCTCGCTCCAGGTAATCAACACTCGACGCTCTATCATCCTTGTTGATTAAATAATGCTCTGTCTGCTTCCAGGGGGAACTACAAAGTTGGTTCAGGGACAGAAGACTTGGTGCATATCGAAGCCTTCGTCGGACGATGCGACACTGGCGGCCAACTTGAACTACGCGTGCTCTCAGGTGGACTGCAGCATACTGCAGAGAGGCTACGGTTGCTTCTACCCGGACACGCTCATGTCGCACTCTTCCATTGCCATGAACCTCTACTACCAATCACGCGGCAGGAACTTCTGGAACTGCTACTTCAAGGGCTCCGGCCTCCTTGTCACTACAGACCCCAGTCAGTACAATGCGCTCATCTATTCACTCAATTTACAACCTCCTGTTGCTAACATTTGGATGTGGCCATGGCTGATGCAGGTTTTGGGAGCTGCGTGTACGCGTTTGGGTAAAGAGTATCAAGGAAAGGTGACGACATGTGCATGGTTCTGATCCACAGTTTGTATCTGAATATGTTTAGAGAGCCGATAGTTGTCGGATGCGTCGGTGATTCAGGAGTCAATCTTATTTTTGATTTGTGCGTTTCATCACTGTTCGGGAGTTTGTCTTTTTGACTACTTGCACAATTGATGCAGATTTTATCTTTTGGTGTGGATCGAGTTTGTGATGAAGAGGCAAGAGATGCTTTCTTGGATGTCTACTAGCTATGAAGCCATAAAGTTTGTGATGTCCTGGTTTTATCTAATATCGTAGTGGCTTTTTGGACCCAAAGTTCAATTCATATTACAAGTTCATCCTCGACCAGCAACATATGAAATTAAATTATATAATGCTAGCATCCATATTTCACTTTCTAAAGTTGAAATTTCTCCATTTGTGTGACAATGTTTGAGATTAATAAACCTAAAAAAATCTCCTAAAATCTTGATAGAGGACTATTAAAGTAGAAGACAAATGCTAACATTGTATTAAAGTGAAATCAAGAATTCAGAATTCCTAAATATCTGTACAATAACAATAACTCAACTAGCTTTTCATGAACTTCCACAACGACACGTTTATTAATCCTTCAACTTGCTTAGTTGAAATTTCTCCTTCCTCGACAGTTGTTCCATCATCATTGTTAACGAGAAGTTCCAGCTAGTTAGCCACCTTAAGTGTTGATGACAGGTTAGTGAATGAAAGCTTATCTTGCAACCATGCCTTACACCTGCAATCCTTCAGAAGTTCGATAGCTTTGTCGAGTTTCAACATTATTTTCTTGATCACTCGAGCTGTACCCCTTGTGGGATTCTATCTCCATGTTACCTGCCTGGTGCCTTCTGTTTCTCCGGTCCTTTTCAGAGTTAAGAGCAACATGAGCATTTCAACAATGTAGCTTAATCATATATAGTTTACTTTCTAAATACCTCACGGTATGGAACTTCATCTGTTTCTAGCATTCGAACAACCTGGCCCATCTTAGGTCTCTTATCAGAATCAGGATCGACGCATCTTAGAGCAACTAAAAGGGTGCGTTTAAGCGCCCGGATAGCTGGTTTCACCTCAAGATTTGGATCCGCGACTTCTTCAGCCCTCCTATTCCCAACCATCATTTTGAGCCACTCAACTAAATTCACCTGGCAAGGCAACAATGAGTATGGACACCATGATTAGAGCATTAATTCTCCTTGTATTTAACGTTAATTCAATTCTATGTTCCATCTTGCATACCTCGTTTGCTGGCCTGCCGTAATCCACAGGATCCCTACCAGTAACTGTCTCCAGTAACAGCACTCCAAAGCTATAAACATCGCTCTTCTCGTTTAGAAGACCGGTGTTAGCATATTCAGGAGCCACATACCTGAGGGTTAACAAGACGAATTCACATTAAAAGTCCCTCTATTTACAACTTATGTAGCAATTTATAAAATATTAATGTTGCCAAACCTAAAGAAGCATACATGAACTACATACCCAAATGTTCCCATAACTCTAGTTGCAACGTGGCTTTTATCTGAACCCAAGAGCTTAGCCAATCCAAAATCAGATATCTTCCCGTTACATTCATCATCAATCAAGATATTGCTCGATTTAATATCTCGATGCACAACTTTTGGTTCAATAGCTTCATGTAGATATGCAAGCCTGGAAAACATTCAGTAAATTATATTTCTCATAAACATGCCACATTGCATCTAATGATTTAGCTAAAACTAAACTTCTGAAACAGTTAATATGAATGACAAAAAGAAAGGATATGTTTCTCTATGTATCATGCTCGAAGTTACACTTACGCCTTAGCAGTGCCCAGGATAATCTTCATGCGATTCTCCCAATTGAGTACACCATGTTGACGCATGGCTCCATGTAACCACTGCTCTAAATTGCCATTATTAACATACTCGTACACAAGCATCCTGCAATATACAGAGTAATCAAGATAATGAGATCGATCAACTTAACTAAAGCCTATTTTTCATTCAAGCCTTTACCATGCAGGGATAGTATGTCAATTCTACATACAGTTGACTGTCTTGATTTACAATTTGATTGGTTTAGTTTACAATGTTTTCGCTTGTACCACATACTAAGCCAATTTTTCATATGCTTGACGAAAAATTAAATGTGCTTCGTAGGGCTACTAGTGCCTTTTTGCATTTTTCCTAATTTAGTGTTTTTCAGTCACTATATTTGTAAGTTTGAACTCTTATTGTCATGAACCATCAAGTTTTACTTGTATTGGATGCCGGCCCATGTGACATATTATACAGCATACTCACATAATTCGACCTAAAGGTAAGCAACAATATGAGCAATAATCATAAAATAACCACCCACCCAAATGTGTTCAATAAAGAATTGTGTAACTACAGTGACGATCAAAATAAATGTTAAATAGACAAATTTACTAATACTAAAGAAAAATACAAAGAAAATGAAAATAGCAAATCACCTCCAGGATGACGACGATAAACACACAATCCGCAGAGCACTAAACTGTTCGAATTCAACATCCTGAGCACTTGCTTAAGTCTACCAGAGATGAGAAAACTAACTCAGAGTCACCATCATCACATAGGTGGCAACCATTTTATATAGAATTAGGTCTGCTCTGACAACAACAGTTAGATGAGAAAACTAAGTCGTTAACTTATCAAACCTACCCATTGAACCCAAAATACTTAAGATCAAGCTAATAGTAGCTAACTTATATAAGCTTATAAAACTCCTACAGCCCACAACTCAGCTTGTGGGACTGACTATATTGGAGTGTTACTTTTATTTTCTTGGATCTGTGATTTGCAATTAGAGGTTACACAATTTCTTAAACATTTTACTTAACTAGACAATTAGATATAAATCTTCGGCTATGCCACAGTGTTAGACTATGTCAATGACAACTTTCATAAGCCAAACAAATTACTTAACATTTTGTCTTTTGTACTCACTAGACACATCCGATGCTAAAATTTGAACAAATACTTAGGTTTGTGCAATTGGATACAATTTTCAGGGATTTCTTAGTAGTAATTTACGGGCTGAAGTCATAGTGATCATGGTGAGTGAAACATGTGAATATCTGACTGTACTGGAGTTAGATTCAACATGAAGAAAAAAAAATACAAAAGAATTGGTCATTAAATGTTTTCACCTATGAATTCCTTCAATACAATATCCCAAAAGCCTAACTAGATTCTTGTGTCGAACATGACCAATAGCTTCCACTTCCACTCTGAACTCCTTCTCTGCCTGTCCCCTACATGATCCAACCAGTTATTTTAGAAAAACAGTAACAGCATGAACCAAATGAATAGAAAGATGATGATGTCAAGCTGTTGTGATGGTAATGACCTAACCAATACATGAACTGTTCAACTTACAGATTGTTTAGAAGTTTCTTGACAGCAACCTCAGTTCCATTTATTAAACGGCCCCGATAAACAACTCCATATCCTCCCTCCCCAAGAACATTCTCTTTGGAGAAACGATTTGTAGCAAGCTCAAGATCCCTTAGAGTAAACCAGTGACCCCATCCCAGATGTGAGGACTCTGGTAGTCCAACCAAAGGAGATGCAGAAACAAGTGCATATCCAGAATAAGTTTTTCTAGTGGGCCCTGAGCTTCCTTCATCACCAGAATATGAATTCCCTGCTCTGTCATTGTGGTATATTGAGCTCGTTTGACTCATGTTATCAGCATCACTCGACTTGCTCATGGTCAATTGTGCAAGTGTCTTTCCCGAATCCATATCACAGAATTTGTCCTGCAGGAGGAAGAAAGGACCTTCCCTGTCCTGAAGAGTTTGTGCAACGCACTGATTACCAATTCTGTCGACTGTGATTTCCTTTGAGACATTTGGTATTTGTGATATTGGCAAGGAATTAAAAGTCCTTGTCTTCCTCTTCGATGTCATCCATATGGATAAGATAGATAGAATGAAGACGATCAAGACACCAACGCCAATGCCAATGATGACCCAAAGTCTCAGACCAAAAACTGGCGTCTTTTGTAATAATTCCGCGTGCAATGAACTTTCAGATGACATCTCTGATTCTGGAAATGAAAGACCACAATATTAGTGATTGTTCCAAAATCAATTTGTATGAGACCACTTTGAAAGTATGAATCATAAAAGCTAATTGCAATTTGATGCCGTTCTGAATATAACCCCTAAATATTAATAACGTTTTCAACAAGAAAGATAAGAGATTGGCCTGCAAATAACCTAAGGACAATAAACTCGCAAGAATGGGAAGGCCAATTCTCACTTCTTTGAAAAGGGGGAAAACAGGCCCCAAACCAATATTGAAATCAATAATTAATAAACAACATGAGTAGAAATACTCAAGAATATTCAGACACTAAGAACGCAGAAAGACAAGACATTATCAACAAAAGATATAGAACAAGCAATCACCTTCAAAGAGAGAAGAAAACTAAAGAGAGAAAAAAGATTATCTCTTTTTATTTGATTTTACAATCTTTCAATCAACAACAACAAAAAACGAAGACAGAACTCTTCAACGCCCAAATGCAACTAGAATGCCATCAAGGCAAGGGAATCAAAGAACTGTGACCTCCAACATGAAAGAAAAAAAACTAAAACCAAAGAATGATCAGCAAGGTCCCAATGGAACTAAAAAAAGAACTCTTTTTTTTTTTCAATCTTTGAAAGGTTGCAACGAGAGAGAGAAAACTACTACTGCAAAAAAGCTGATGACTGCTTCAGTTTTGGAAGGGCTGGGATGAAGGAGATTTAAGTCTCTAGGGCAGGAGGATTCGTGAAATTGGTAAGAGGGTTTGACGGTGGTGGGAAGTGAACGGAAGAAAGGAGAAAAACTAAAAATTACAAAAAGGGTAAAGTAGTAGCAGCACAGGCTAAGCATTCAAAGAAAGGCTAGGGAATAGAGAAAGAAACATAAAAATGGGGGAGAGAAAATAAATGTGGGATCATGATGGGGAGAGAGAGAGATGGGTCAACATGGAATGCAAAACTCCAAATCCAGCTTGCTCGGTGCCATTCCTGCAACTCAAGTTACCATTTCACCCTCCCACCTTCCTTTCCAAATGCAATGGTCCTCTTCCACTCTTTGTCTCTTCATGCGCTGAGTGACCATCACGCCCTTGGAACGGCTATCTTAAATTGGTTCGCCTGTGTTAGCAGCTTGTTAGCAGTTCAGCATTTGTTTGCTAAATTATCAGCGTTTTTGAAGTAACAAGTTTCCTACTCTTGATGTAGACTACGTGTATAGAGATGGACCAGTCAGGTCCATAATCCTTGTGCTCGAATTTGAAATAAGCTTGTAATTAGTATACCAGCTGTTATCCATTCTAAGTATTAATGCAAAAGTTAGGCTCAGAGATTCATGATGTCTTGTGTATATATTGAGTCCATGATCTTTTTTATCGGATATAATAGTTCATGTCAGATGCTCTGGATGCGTGTGATGGAGCTTTATCCTCGGCCATTAAAGAAGAAGCAAATTCTGTATATGTTTATGGGAGAGAGGGACGTGAAGCAGAAGTTCAGAATTATAAGATTAATCTGAAGGCAAGGTAGAATTTGTTGACATTATTTCATTCAGCCTTGGATAGTAGATACTAATTACTACACAAACAAATTAACCAAAATTTCTGAAATCCTCTTTTCCAACTTTTGCCATAGTTGATTTATTTATTATTCAGGGACCATGTTCTTTCTTCCTCAACCATGACCAGGAGGGAGCACGTTAAGCAATTGATTGGCTGTTGTCAGGAAAAAAGGCCTTCTATCCTCTTCCCCTTCATAAAAGCTGATGAATTGATGCTTTGCACGAGATGTGAAGAAACTGCCATCTTCCATCATCTCCCTTTTTTTACCTTCTTTTCTGAACAGAAATATTACTTTTTATATTCACCTTCTCACCAATAAATCCCACAACCTTCACACCATGGATTCTGACCATGCGCATAGTATATTACAAAGAGAAAATTGATCTGGTTTTGGATTGCCGGGCATGTAATAATCTTTCTGGTTTGGCGTTGGCTCTGGAATTGTATAAAGGGAGTGTAATCCATGACATGCCGCCCACAGTCGAAGCAAATTGAGCTGTGATTCTCGCGAACAGCTCGCAGTGGCTAATGAGACAAGTTGATGGGCTAAAAAGGCAAAGGTTTGGTCATGAATTCGACAAGCCATGCGCGAGCCGAAAGCACGCCCTTTGCCACTTGACAAAGGCTGTCTTTTCCCGTTTAATTTGGCTAATTGATTCTCTATTCTTCGAGAAAAAAAAAAGAAAAGAAATGAAAGTCCTTCCGCATGCATGTAGGGACTGAATTAAGTCCCATGCACAGTGGATTTGGTCCCCTTCAGTCACGCGATGTCTCTGCGAAAGGGACCATTTGTCACGTAGCTGGGAGTCACTGTACCGACGGGGAACTAGGAACAAACCCTTCACGCGATTTCTACACGAAGAGGGGATGGAAGTACTGGCGTGCACGCAGGCCCCTACACCGATACTCGCATTAACAGACAAATTTTCTATTGCGGATTATTAGGATAACTATTGCTTTTGTTATATTTCTCATTGTAAATTTTGGCAAACACATTCTAAATGATATATAATTTCTTTATTTTATTTTTTACTTATATTTTTAAAAATAAAATAATTAAAATTATGGATGGTAACACACCAACACAGGCTAAAAGCCCATATCTCAGTAACATTAACGAATTACATCAAAAGGCTTCGATAATAGTCCTCAGCATTACCATACATACGAAATAAACACTAACTTTGCACTTATAAGATTTCTACAGTTTGTACTACAGAAGTAGATATTTGTTTTAGAAGTTTTGACATATATATATATATATATATAATTATGTTAGCTTGCACACTTTATTTTGTATAATCATGGACACTTGTTGAAATGGTCACCTGCACATCATTAATCAAAATATGTGTGATATAATCAGTGATCAGGAGTATGTCACTTCAACAGGTGTACATGATTATACATAATAAGATGTGTAGGCTATCAAAGTCCACTCACTCTCTCTCTCTATCTATATATATATATGGGAGCACCATGTTAAGGCTTGGGAGCTTGAGTGTAGGACGGCGAGAGGTCAAAGGAGAAGCATTGAAGGATCAAACATAGTGCCAACTTGGCTTCCAGCAACGCGAAAGTTCTGGCCGATGCAAAC
>JBBUKS010000001.1:290369-301547 GCA_038050645.1 Hedychium gardnerianum | reverse complement strand
CAATTATTTGCTTGGCGTTTTGCGATCAGATTCAGAGATGCAAACTCCAAAGCCAAATCAAACTCCGATACTTCAACCGGGCACGGCAAAATCATTAATGATGGTTTCACGATAACTTTTGTTACGAATGATTGATTAGATTAATTTTTATAATTTATTTTTTTTATATTAATTTTAAGATGTATTGACGAAAATGTCAGGACGAACGTTTCATTTTTGATACGGAGAGTATTAAAAGATGTCATGGATACAAAGAATGTCCATCGATATGTTGAACTGGATTAAAATGACTGTCAGTCTTCCTCGACTCGTCAGTCTTCCCTGACTCGTCAGTCTTTCCCGACTCACCAAGTCTTTCCCGACTCACGAGTCTTCCCTGACTCAATCAATCCAACTCTCCGACCTATTCATCCCAGCTAATCAATTATTGGGTAATCAAAACACGTGAATTGTCAGAACGCGTGGAGCAAGAAAAATCTCCTACAGTACAAGATAATGATGACAAAACCCCCTGACATGTGACAGGATATATTTTTTACTGCATATGTGACATCATGTTGGTTGAACGTCTATAAAAATCCCGCTCCCCGCGGGTCACAAGGAGGTTTTTCATGCTTTACATGTTTTTTATTCACGCACATCAATTACGGTCTATACGGTTCATCTTCTCCACAGGCTGACTTGAGCGTCGGAGGATCGAAGGCCGGGACAATCCAATCTTTATCCTAACTCCCATCACTCCTTTATGACGTGCAAGTCCCCTGAGCGGCTCGGTAGCAGTTGAAGCAGCACTCCAAAACGGTTCTCAGACCAGATCAACCTTTTTACCACTATGATAACTTTTGTTATGATATGGGCCCATGGATGGGCTTGATTGTTCTGTAATGATATGGCCCAATTAACATCACCCAGTTGAACTCTCTTCCAAATGTTCATTTGTAAACCTCTTCACATCAAATGGAGCAACTTCAAGGTTTTATCATGTCAGATCGATCCAAGAAAATGTGCAAACTAGTACTGACTTTAGAATATTTTTCTGCAAGAAATACTTTGGAGGAATGATAAGAACAGAAATGACCTCGATCTCTGTTCCTTCTTTTTGAGCAAACCTTATTTCAATCTACCTTATTTCAATACTCGAACAAGCCGAGTATTGAGTAAAATATAATATTAGGTGCATAATGAAATTTATTATTTATGTATTTATTCTGGACAAACCTTTTACTTTTATTTACATATGTTTTTTTTTTGAGTCTCATAATAGACATGCAAGAGGATGTCGCTACCGGTGTCGTTGGTATGATACCATCACCTGTTCTATGCCTCCCCTACTCATGATTCTTTTACAGATAAATCCATACAATCGTAGCTGTGATCAGGTTCTTGTGCTGCTCGCTAGCATTGATCTAACTAACAAGACAACTCAGCAATTAATGATTCAATTATTCGTTTTGTTTCGTGAAGAGTGGTGCTACCGTTCTTCCTCGCCGATAAGAAATTGACTTGGCCAATTTATGGTGAAATAAGAGCAAACGCGAACAAAGTTATAGTATACGAATGCTTCTCCTCGATCTCAAATATTATATCTTCATCTCCTTCGCAGATGCGAAGAGAAGTGGGACAGATAAAAGAACAAGCTGGAATTGTTTTGATCCTGGTGTTTGAGCTGGCACTGACTTCTTCAACACTGAGAGGCAGAGCCTCTTTATTAAAAAAAAAACAGCAGCAGAAAGCAGAGGGTGGCTGACCTCTGTCTCGCAGCTACCTTTCTCTGGTCTGGGCCACTGCACAAGCCATTCCATTATACACGCATTAGAGAGGAGCCAAAAGAAGATGCTTAATCGGTTTCTCTTTGCTTGTATCTTTTTGCTCTGTTCTGTTCTGGTCGGGATTGTGCTGGTGAATCAGTGAATGGTGATGGTAGGAAGGAGAAGGAAAGAGAGCACTGAATGCACTGCCCGGAAGGAGAAGGAATTAGGAAGGAGAAAAAGGAAGAGGAGAGAAGGACAGAGGCTGGACCGAGACCACGTGCTTCCTCCGCTTGGTCATTAATTACCCGTTCACCGGCGGATCTTTCCACCCATTTAATACCACCCTCCCCAATAATAAGCCGCTCACCTACTACGCTCGCATGCCATTACTGCTGCCAACGGCCATGTTGAAGGCGGTGACCACACTCCGCCCTCTTCCCCCTCGCCTATCCTCGCGAATGGAGTGAACAGCAGTCTGAAAATGAGGAACCGGCTCTGCGTCGTTGTAGTCGTCGTCGCGCTCTTTTTCTCGTCGACTGCGGAGGCGCAGACGGCGGCGGACGCGGAGAGGGAGGTACTGCTTGAGTTCAAGGGCAACGTGACGGCCGACCCCGGCGGAGCGCTCGCTTCCTGGGTTGTCGGGGGCGACCCCTGCCGCGACTTCGCCGGCGTTTTCTGCAATGACGCCGGCGCCGTCGTGAAGATCCTCATCCACGGAGCTGACCTCGTGGGTGTTCTCCCGGCTTCGCTCTCCCGCCTCCGGTCGCTCCAGATCGTGTCTCTCTTCCGCAACCGGTTCTCCGGCGGGGTGCCGGCGGAGTACGCTGCTATCCGGAATCTCCGCAAGCTCAACGTCAGCAGAAACCTCCTCTCCGGCGGCATCCCCGGGTTCCTGGGTGGCCTCCCCGAGCTCCGTCTCCTCGACCTTTCCTACAATGCCTTCTCCGGCGAGATCCCCACCGCCCTCTTTAGTCAGTGCCTGAGGACGCGGTTCGTTTCGCTCGCTCACAATGCCCTTTCTGGCTCGATTCCGTCGGAAATCGCCAATTGCTCTAGTCTAGTTGGAATCGACTTGTCCTTCAACAATCTCACGGGAGAACTCGTCCCTCAGATCTGCCAGCCTCCAGCCATCAACTACGTCTCCGTGAGGCAGAATTCGCTATCGGGAACAGTCGCTGACAAGGTCTCGATGTGCCAGAGCTTGGAGCTTTTCGACCTTGGCAGCAATTCCTTCACCGGAACGGTGCCTTTCGATCTCCTTACCCTGCAAAATCTTAGCTACTTCAACGTGTCGTCCAATCATTTTCAAGGGGAGATTCCGGATATCAGCGTTTGCAGTGCGAGACTAGGGTTCTTTGATGTCTCTAGCAACCAGTTGAGCGGTGGAATTCCACAGAGCATCACAAATTGCCGAGGTCTGAGGTATCTGGACTTGGGGTTCAACAGTCTACGCGGAAGCATTCCGCCGGAGATAGGGAACCTGAGGTCTCTCTCTATTCTTAGGCTAGGGAACAATGCCGGCATTGGAGGATCGATTCCGGTGGAATTTGGGGGCATTGAGCTGCTTCAGATTCTGGACGTCCACAATCTTCAGCTTTCCGGCGAGATTCCTGTTTCACTCAGTCAATGCAGATTCCTTCTTGAGCTGTGAGTTATAGACACCAAAATCTTCTCAATCCATGAATTCCTTTGAATCTTATCTTTTGGCAATCAATGAGTGTCAATGTCACAATTTTTCAGGGATGCGTCGGGCAATCGCTTGGGAGGTGGAATCCCAGACACCCTTAATAACATTACCTACCTCGGATACCTAGACCTTCACCAAAACCAGCTCAATGGAAGCATACCCTCAACTCTGGGACAGCTCACATATCTTGAATACCTTGATTTTTCAGAGAATCATCTGACTGGAAACATACCAGAACCTCTTCGAGGTTTAACTTCGTTGAGGTTCTTCAATGTTTCTGACAATAATCTATCTGGACCCATTCCATCAGCATCTACAATCCAGCAGTTTACCAATATGTCATTCTTAGACAACCCATTGTTATGCGGCCCTCCATTGAGTACCCCCTGTTCTTCAAGCAACTCTCCTCGGAGAACAAGAGTATTGGCCACCCCTGCAATCATAGCAATTGTTGCAGCTGCTATAATATTGATTGGTGTCATTGTGGTTGCCGTCATGAATATCCGGGCAACTAGGAACAGGGAAATCGAGGAAGAGATCTTGGTTTCTGAGAGCACTCCTCCAGCTTCAACAAACTCAAACGTGATCATTGGAAAGTTGGCTCTTTTCAGTAAGAGTTTGCCATCTAGGTATGAAGATTGGGAGGCAGGAACCAAGGCATTGCTTGACAAGGACTGCATCGTTGGTGGTGGATCAATAGGAACTGTGTTTAAAGCCACATTTGAGGGTGGTGTTTCAATTGCAGTGAAGAAACTCGAGACACTTGGCAATGTCAGGAACCAGGAAGAGTTTGAGCAGGAGATTGGCCGTCTTGGTAGCCTCAGCCACCCAAATTTAGTAGCATTCAATGGTTACTACTGGTCATCCACTATGCAGTTAATTCTATCAGAGTTTGTTCCTAATGGAAATCTATATGATCATCTCCATGGTTCACGCAATCTGAACTCAGGCAGTACTAGTAGTGGTAGCACGGGTGACTTGTTCTGGTCTAGGAGATTCAATATAGCTACTGGAGCAGCAAAGGCTCTAGCATATCTTCATCATGATTGTAAGCCCCAAATTCTACATCTTAATATCAAGTCTACAAACATTCTACTAAATGAAGAATACGAAGCTAAGCTATCTGATTACGGACTGGGAAAGCTGTTACCAATCCTAGGTAGTTATGCCTTGACCAAGTTTCACACAGCAGTAGGCTATGTTGCCCCGGAATTGGCTTCACAGAGCTTAAGATATAGCGATAAGTGTGATGTCTACAGCTTCGGGGTGGTTCTGTTGGAGATTGTTACTGGAAGGAAGCCTGTGGAAAGCAGAGGGGCATCTAAGGTGGTGGTATTGCAGGATTACGTGAGGGGTATTCTGGAGGATGGAACTGCATCTGATTGTTTCGATAGAAGGCTGAGGGGTTTCTCAGAGACTGAATTGATTCAGGTCCTTAAGTTAGGATTAATTTGCACTGTGGAAACACCATCAAGGAGGCCAAGTATGGCAGAAATTGTGCAGTATCTGGAATCGATCAAAACTAATTCATGATCTGACTCTAAAGTCAAATCATGAATTGGATGCCAACTTAGTGGATGTATAACTAATTTATGAACAAGCAACTGCAAGGGACCCATAAAGTTAGAAAATATGATTCTTTTTCCAATTCCCAATTTGTTCTTTTATTACACTTGCAATTGTATTTTCATGAGTCCAAGATTTTTCTTGGAGTGGAGATGATTTTTTCATTTGTGGGAAATTGTTTAACAAACTCTTCAAATAGGAGCAATGCTTTAGAACATTAGGCTTTGCTGTTTGTTTTTCTAGTTGAACAATGATATTTTGTTGAAAGAACCTTTTTTGACTAATTCTTGTTGAGACACAGATGACATCTTGTTTCAGCTTACTAGGTGGTTGAGATTACTACTGTGTCATCCTCAGCAGCCACAAGATTGAAGCTTCAATGGTCCTGACACAGTAATTTCATCTTTATCGAATAAGAAAGTAACGAAGGTACGAATCCAGCCAACTTGTCAAATGTCATTAACTTATTGCCGAGGTTGAGGCTTACTTGTTGATTACTTTTGTCTTGATGAGTAGGATGGGGTATCATTGCATGTGCTCTTGAATTTTTTGCTATTGATTTTGATATGGACACTTCTGACTCTACCACTTCTCCTTTTCCAACAGCCCAAACTTGGTTGCCACTCAACTGGCATAAAACTAACATCTGCAGCTTCAATTGTGCTTGTTTGGTTCAAAGAGAACATTACAACAACAACAACAACCGAGCCTTATCCCACTATGTGGGGTCGGCTATATGGATCATCTCAAAGAGAACATTAAGAGCTGTAATTATAGTAGTTTTTTTTTTCTTCAGAGACTGTAAAATTTAGTGGTCTCTTATACTCCTAAGTCAAATTGCTCCTACTCTTTCTCAGACTTTCGTGTTACCCAACCATGAAATTCTAGAATCTGAAGCATGAATTGTGCTTGCATATAATTAGTGTTCCTGTTAAACTGCTTGTAGAGAGTAGGAGAAGATAAATCTGAATGTGATCCCTTACATTTGGTTGAAAAAGGAAGCTTAATCCTTTCAAGATAAGGCTAACATCGTTTCATATGCCACTAACTATTTCATCCTTAAATCTCATCTCTTTATTTGCTGATTTTGATCTTTTCAGGGACATGTTACAGCTTGTTCTCTACCAAGTCGTGCCGTCAAAATGAGAAGAAAAAAGCTAAGAGCGCAGAGGTATTCACAGATGATGTCAACCTAATGGAATCTTCTATAGGAGGAGGATATGTCCTATTTGGCAGCAAAGATTTTGGCAACTCCGAACATTTTCAGCCTCGATCTCAGACTGTGTTGATGTCCCAAAAGAGTAGCAAGAGACAGAAACTGAGAGTGCCTTGAGACTGCGTTAAAGAGTTTTGCCAAAGAGGTAACATGCATTGAATAACTCTGATAAGTTTCTGCAGTTCTGAGGCATCATGGACCATATGAAGGTGATCCCTTTCCTGGTCCCATTATCCAACTAATTCATGCTCGGAGTCTAAGGCCTGGATTTGAGCCGTTGTCTCCATCTGAGTAATTTAGATGCCATCAGTTGGGTTGTTTATTCGGAAGATCTTGTCGTTTAATCTCTGTTTTTTGATTCCTTGGTGCCTTTCGATCTTGTTTTTATGTGATTAGGCAATGGTCTGTTTTAGAAACTGAGAAGGGGAACCATTCCAAAACAACAACACTTGATTCCTTTTTGATTGAAATCAGGGCAACCCATTAGTCTACTTCTACATACTGCAAAGGGTAGCAAAGACACCCTTTAGTCGGGTCGTAAGATTTGGATACTTGTATAAGAAGCATGGAAGAATTTCTACCTGAGTTGTGAAAGGAAGAAGAAACATAGCTGGATCAAAAAGACATAACTAGCTTTTTTTTTGATAATCAAACTGCCTTTATGAACAAGGGCTTACTTGGTGTGAGGAAGAGGTCAATTGGGTTAGTAGAGCTTTGGATCATGGCCGGCAGGATGTTGACAATGGCCTAAGCGAGCTAGTTCAAGATGAGGTTTATTAAGTCTTTTAATAATTAATCAAACATCTCAGAATTTTCTTATGATGGCATGATAATTTTAAGAATATTGATAGTTTAAATAAGTTTTCGTGAGTATTTTTTGATTCATTTTAATGATCGATAAATGTTTTTTAGAAAATTGAATTGATTACTTTATTAAAAGAGTTGAATATTTAGATTATTAAAAAAATAAAATTTATTGAGAAAGAATATTGAAGATTAAAGTGATCTTTTAAATATTCAACCCCTCCTCCTCCGTCAAATTTGTCCTCTCCTATCCTCTGTCTAGTCACTTGGGAAATATTTTACCCATTAAAGGTCATATAGATCAAATAATTCAATTGGCACGTTTGAGCCACTTAGACTGATCTTTTGGCCCGCTAAAATTGATTAGCTCACCCGAATTAGATTGGGTGAGCTAATCGACCTAACTAATTTGTTCAACATAATCTTGGTTAGCTTGGCCCAAGTGACCCACCAAGCTTGGCTACCTTAATTGAATTGTTTGACTTGTCTAAATAGGCCCATCCACTTGACCTTACCAATTAATTAGTTGTTTGATCACCAACTAATTAGTTTGATTGGATCGTTGGTTTGATTCGCTCGCTCAACTTGTTTGGCCCAACGTACATGGCATGCCATCATATTGCTTGGACTGACCAGATAGACTAGATTGACCGATCAACTTAACTCGTTCGAATTAAACTTGATATGACCATTTAGCCTAATAAGTCTAATCAGACTGTCGCCATCCGACTCAACTAGACTAATTGCGTTGTCTAACTTCTTATCCCATGCTCTATCAAATTAGTCTTTTAAAAGTGATTAGCTTGTATGAACCCCTGTAAAGGACAGAAAATTAAATTAATATAGCAAAGAACTAATAAATTTGTGGATAAAATAACTCATGTTCTTTTAAATAATTTTCCAAAAAAAATTATTAAAAAAAAAGTTCAACGACAAAAAAGTTACATTGATCATTTAGTGAGATTTCTAAATGGAGATTATAATAAATTAGATATTATTTTTTAATGATTAGATATTCAATTTAAATAGAATAATTTTAAGAATAATTAATTCAGTTCTATAAAAAAAAATTAATCAGATAATTTATTAATTCAGTGTTCTTAAATTAATTATTTATTAAAATAAATTAATTCGTTAATTCGTCTAGACTCGATCGATACTACGATTCGAACTATCGAGTGAACATCAATCTCGTGTGCTCCACGAGACCTAACTCTCGGTATATTATCCCTGCGGAGCTCGTCCCCAATCTCCACCTACCATACCCAGTTCCACGGATCAACCCTAGAAGTCGTCGTCCGATCATGGCGTCATCGTTGATGCTCACCACGGCAGCACGTCTCCCCTCCTCCTCCTCGCTCGAGATCCGCGCCGCTCCCCGTCGCCGCTCCGCCGCCGCCTTCACTGTCCGCGCCGAGGGCGGAATCAACCCCGACGTCCGCAAGAACGAGGAGAAGGTCGTCGACTCCGTCGTCGCCGCCGAGCTCACCAAGCCTCTCACCGCTTACTGCCGGTACTCACCCCGGTCTCCCCCTCCTCCTCCATGTTCCTCTCTAGATCTCTCCAACCAAGCGTTCTCATTGAGATCTGTTGTCAGGTGCTGGAGATCGGGCACATTCCCGCTCTGCGACGGAAGCCACGTCAAGCACAACAAAGCCACCGGCGACAACGTCGGCCCGCTCCTGGTCAAGAAGAAGTAGTCGAAGCAGCTGGGCGGGCGGCTGAGTCGAGAAGTGTGATTGGATTGGCAAATAAACGAAGCAGTCGATGCTCTCTTGTCAACAACTTCGTTTTTCTTACTTGTGGAAAAATGCATCTGGTTCATGCTCAAATAGATCAGGGCTTTGTCCTTTAAAAGATATCTTTTTTAAATTTCAACTTCAAGAGGAAGGTCTACAAGAAAATCATCATTTTACCGAACCACATGAGTTTCGATATCATATTCTATTTTCATATATTTCATTAGATATCCGATCAATGATGAATAAATAATAAATTTATTATAATTATAATAGAATAAGAAGTATAAATTATTTTTATGATTTTTTTTTACGTGATTATGAGAGACATTGAGACATTTAAAATGAATATAATTATCTTTTGTTAAAATAATATCTAAATAAATTATTATATTTCTAAAAAATTCTTTTCTTTCTCTATAGATTTATTAGGGCATCTAGGAGTTCTCTAGGAACTCTCTTAATATCACATCAGCTCATGTCAAAAATAAAATAAATTTATAAATCTTTTCATTATAAAAAAAAAATCTCTGAACAACTCTTTCATGAGTCTCACACGTTTCTCCTAAACATCTCTCCATCACTAAAATTAAAATCAAAAAATCTCCTTTCAAATCTCATTATTAATTAATTTCTAGCCTCATTTATATTATTAATTTCGAGAGAAAAAAATAGATTTGAGTGATTTGAGTTTTCACTACTTTTGTTCTTAAATTAAAAACCTCAAATCTCTTGCTCATAATAGTTAAAGCTCTTTTGTTTTTTTTTTGTTTCACAAATCTCTCCAAAAACCTTACATTAGAGATGTCCTTAGTTAATTTCAAATGAAATTGATGGATCTAAAATTCTAAATCACTTTAAATTAAAATTAATATATTTTAAAAATCTTCTTCATGTATTTATGTCCTAAAATTTTAAATTTGATAGTTAAATTGAGAATAATAAATTAAATTAAAAATGTATTTTTAAATTTTTATTAAATTCAAAAATTCACTGTTCGTAATTTATACTATCGAATTCAAATAGCATATATATACATCAAGAGGTTTTCAAGCTAACATTAATTTTGATTTAAAATGATTCGGAGTTCTTTAGGTCCATCAGTTAGTTTTTAGATGAAATTGGTTAATTAATTTACATCATTCAAAAATTTAAAATTTTGATATTGTTTTTAAAAAAAAAAGTCATGAGAACTCATTAATAGTATTGGTCAGTTAGTATCATTATCCTAAATCTTATAATGAACTTATGACAAATTTTATCGAGTCTTTACCTGTTTAAAAATTCAAATACTTTTAATTTATACTTAAGGAGGTTTTCAGAAATATATTGATTTTAGTTTGAAGTGATTCAGAATTCTCTAGGTCCATCAATTAATTTTGAACGATTGACTTATATCATTCAAAAATTTAAAAGTTTGATATTTTTTAAATGGGAGAATTTTGGGAATCTATTGAGGATGTGTGTTAGTAAATATCATTATCCCAAATTTTATAGTGAGTTTGTGATAAATTTTATTAAATCTTTGCAAGTTCAAAAATTTATTATTATTAATTTATATTATTAAATTATGAGAGCATAAATATATTAAGAAGATTTTTAAGAATTTATTAATTTTAATTTAAAATAATTTAAAATTTTCTAAATTTGATTTTAGACAAAATCAAATGATGAATTAGAAGGAAAGAGAGAAATTTCAAGAGTATAATAGATGATTTGAGTATTATAATATTAGATATGAGATTTTGGATAATATCAAAATTTATTTATATAGTTCAATAAAATACTAATAAAAATTATTAGACTTATTATTCATCCATCTATTTTCATCCATCTCCTCTTGAGAATTAATAGATAGTTTTCAAGAGTATATTAATTTTAATTTAAAATTATTAAATCCATCAATTCATATTTTCGGATGCAGTAAATTTTTGAATTTGGAGAATAATTTTTTTTTTTAAAAAAAAGAAAATTGAGAGCAATTAAAGGAGGATACAATGGAAATGTGTCGTATGATTTTAATATTACGAAAATTACGTAAGTGTGAAAGGAGAAATTTCAAAATCTGTATACGTGGTTCAATAGAATACTGAAAAATAAGAATTTGAAATTTTGGACCACTGGCAGATCACTTTTAATTTTGCAGATCACTTTTAATTTTGCACCACTGAAAAATAAGACTTTTGAAATTTTGGACTACTGCCGCATCCTATTTAATACGATAGTCTGATTAAATTAATCCTCGTGATTTATTTTTTTCATATTAATTTTGAGATGGATTGATGGGACGCTGGGAGTGTTTCGCCCAATTAATACGATAGCTTGGATCACACGCAGTCGCGCAGGATGCCATTGTTTTCATCATCATTTAGTTGTCATAATAAACGGGTCGGTATTGACTTAAAACATACAAAA
>JBBUKS010000001.1:263355-290269 GCA_038050645.1 Hedychium gardnerianum | reverse complement strand
GCGGCGGTGCCATGTGGCTGAGGCCAGATGGAGGAGGCCAAGCTGAAAAACATTCTGGACAAAGTTTGTAGTAAAAGGGCTAAATCACAATTGGTGATTGGGATATATATATATAACTCGTCGGTAGACAACGACTTTCCAAATAGATTAATTTCTTTTCTTCATTTTTTTGTTATTTATCATGCACTTCACGTATGAAATGGATTTCTTAATCTTCATCTTACAAAATGATCTTATCTTCTTCAAATCTAGAACCATGTTCATTTATTTTATTCTAATAATATCTCTAACACTATAAACACGCCGTGCAAGTTATCAAGTTTAGGCATTATTGCCCCCGGACCGTGGTATAATGGTGCATACATCTTGGGATTTTTCATGCACTTTAAGTTTTAAAATTCAAAGGTGTAGATAACGACTCTCCAAATAGATTAATTTCTTTTCTTGATTTTGTTGTTATTTATCATGCACTTCACATTTGAAATGGATTTCTTAAACTTCATCTTACAAAATGATCTTATCTTCTTCAAATCTAAAACCATGCATGTTTCATTTATTTTATTCTAATAATATCTCTAACACTATAAACACACTGTGCAAATTATCAAGTTTAGGCATTATTGCCCCCGACCGTGGTACAATGGTGCATACATCTTGGGATTTTTGATGCACTTAAGTTTTAAAATTCAAAGAGTGTAATAAATTCATTTTCCACATTTAGACTATTGTGACTATTGGATTATTGCATGGACGGTCATTTATACTTTTGAATTACTTTGATGATGAATAAATTTTTTTTCTTAAGATTAAATCGATCATCTTTAAAATTAATCGGATTGTAACATCTAAATACCTTGATTATAAAAAAAAATTAATCATTATTATTTCGAGTCAATTGTCCATCTTATGTGATCATTACTTGTTCTTCAAGGAGACTGTGGAGGTCAAATAAAAGGAAAAGAATGAGACATTATTAAAATTTGCATCCTCGTTCGTGTTTCATCAATTATTGAATTAGCCGGAAGTTTGGATATTAACACCAATTAAAAAAATTATTCAAGAAAGATACATACAAGAGGAGCTGAGCCACCCTTGGTTAAGATGGACTCCACCACCACCTTTTTTTTTTAAAAAAAAAACAATGATAGGCTTCGCTTTTTTTAATATTCAATAATCCAAAAGTAGGGAGAAAATACCATTAAAGTTATGATTTTCGATTTTGTTAAATAAAACTCATTAATTATTATATTATTATTAATTTTTTAAATCAACTCCCATTCAATATAGATGACTATAAAATTTATTAAAAACCCGTCTTCCATTTAATTATGAATAAATATTTTAACAAATTTTATAATTAAAAATATTTTTCCGTTGATACAAACTTCTTTCACATAATTAAATAGAAAAACAAATTCTTATTCTCTCAAAATACAAAATACGAAACAAAGTTTTAGTAGTTGAAAAATAGTCCATTTTATTTAAAATATTTAGATATTTCTCTTATAATGCTCGACAAAATAGATTTATTATCGGTTGACGGGTGGCTCATATCTGAGTGATGGTCAATACAAGGGACGTCACAAATGAAAACTTAGAAACAGCAGAAAAAATTATGTTATGATTTTTTCGCAACAGAATTCTATTATGATTTTTTCGTAATAAAATTCCGTTATTTTGTTCGGATATATTTTGACATGATAAGATTTGAACACTATTTATAGGGATCATTATAAACCTGTTGTATAAAGGTAATTAGATGTAGAAAGAATTCTAATAAAGCTTCGACTATTTTCGTGGAGTAGGCACGCCGTTGAACCACGATAATTCTTCTCCCTTCTTCTTCTTTTTCCTCTTCTTTCTCTTCTTCGTGTTTGTACTTTCTCGTGCGTCTTTATCTCGTTGCTCCACATGATCTCTTTTTCTCTTCCTCTTCTTCCGCGTTAGAGGTTTAGAGGTGTTTGCTCTTATCTTGAGCAACAATTGATATCAGAGCGAGGTTTTGACGGATTTCTTCAACATGTCAGGGATGTCTTCTATAAAGTTTGATATGGTGAAGTTTGACGGAACCGGAAACTTCAGATTATGACAGAGGAGGGTTAAGGACTTGTTGGTGCAACAAGGCATAATGAAGGCGCTAGGAGAAAGGAAACCAGAAAGCATGAAAAAATTAGTTTGGGAAGAACTTCAGGCAAAGGCAGTGGCAACAATCAGGCTTTGTCTTACGGATGATGTGATATATCATGTCATGGACGAGGAGTCACCAGTGGCAATTTGACAAAAGCTGGAAAGTCGGTACAAGTGTGGAGGCAAAAGTGTGGAGGCAAAAGTCATATGAAAAGAGATTGTCCAGAGATGAAGAAACATGTTGCAGAAAACAAAAGTAGCTTAACAAAATCTGCAAATATTATTAAAGAGAAAAATTCAAAGAGCGATGACGGAGATATGCTATCGGTCATATCCAGTTTGGAGCAACAGACAGATGCATGGATCTTAGACTCTGCATGTTCTTATCACATGACTCCAAACAAGGAGTGATTTGACACCTATAAGGCAATGGATTCTGATTCAGTATTGATGGGGAATGATGCTTCTTGTAGAGTTATCGACATAGGGAACATCAGAATTAAATGTTTGATGGTGTGATCAGAATTCTATGTGATGTTGTCAGACATATACCAGAGCTAAGGAAGAACTTGATCTCACTAGGCACATTGGCTGATATTTGAGGACTGAAGGAATTTAGATATCTCCATAATAATATGATATTGTCCACTTTGGGCCTAAGCCCTCATGATTTTATTTTTGGACTTTACCCAAAAGGCCTCATATCAATGGAGATATTTTTTCCTTACAAGTCTATGATCTTTCCCATGTGTTTTCAATGTGGGACTTTGTTTGCAATCTTGCAACCCCAACAATCCCCCCTCAAACGAAGGACCACAGGGCTCCCCTTGTCCGATCCTCGACCCACTAAAACTTCATGCCCCTCGGTCCACCCGACCTACTAGGATTTTCTTACCTAGTCACAACTAGGACTTCTCTGCCTGGTGTCTGGTCCTCTTAATCCAAACATGGGAGCGCCTATTTCCTTTGTTTGAGGTCGATATTCTACTCACATTGCTCGATTAGACAATAGCTCTTGTGCACAGTCGGCAGTTAGACCTTCTGGCATGCTCTTATACCAATTGTTATGACCGAATGAATTTAGATATCTTCACAATGATATGATATTGTCCACTTTGAGCCTAAGCCCTCATAATTTTATTTTTAGACTTTACCCAAAAGACCTCATATCAAGGGAGATGTCTTTCCCTTATACGCCCATGATCTTTCTCATGTGTTTTCAATATGAGATTTTGTTTGTAACCTTACAACCCCAACAGTATGTGCACGTACCTTGACCTGTTTAGGTAGGTGGCCTTTTATAGGCTTTAGGGACCTGACTCTCCATGTTCTTTTCCTTATTTAATAGGGACGTTTTCCTATTTACGTGACTATTTACTCGAAGTAATGGGGTCACGTTCTTCACGTTTTCTAAGGATAATGCCGATAACGTCTACGTTCTCACAGGGATAACATTTTAACGGCTCCAGGAGTCGTGGGGGACATTGAAGGTTTGTAATGTCAAGCAGCCAAGACTCCCACAGCCAGGGAGGCTGTCATAGCCGAGATCGGAGAGAATGTCATAGCAAGGAAGTTGTCATAGCTGGGAGTCTCAGGAGCCAGGAAGGCTGTGTATCCAGGAGCTAGAGAGGTTGTTATAGTCAGGAGATTGTCATAGCCGAGAGTCGAGGAGGCTGTTACATTTGGACTAGCACCACTTCTTCTAACTTGACTCACACATCACATGGCACTCCTTGAACACCCCCATATCATGTGGATACATATATAAGGAGTTGATATGCTCTCCAACTCGTTTTCGTGTTTGATTTCCACAACTGAGATGACTCAAGGTGCTTGGAGTCACTGGGGGCATCCTGAGTGAATCCAGATGCCCCCGGTACTTCCAAGCATCCCGAGTCGTCTCAATCATAGAAATGAATCGGGGAGCATATTACTCCTTTATATATATTTTGACAATAATTATTATCTTAATTACTCATGAAGTGTAGGAGAAACTTAATTGCTATTACAAAGAAAGGAACATCAGTCATTTTTTTTTTACAAAAAAGGCAAAAGTATATGAAAAATTAGGACGCTGAAGCTTTCGGGGGGCAATCTACTCATCGTTACCTTCCATTTTCGACTAGTACAATCGGATGTCTCAATAACTAAATCGAATCAATTTGATCCGAATTTTTTTTTAATCTGTTGCTTGAATCTATCAATGTGTTTGCCGACAACTTCCTACATATTAGAGAGCTGTTCTTCATCAATTCCCTTAATGAATTCTGCCAATCTACCATTACTACACTTCAAATATGGCAACAACTCATCATCCACCATGATTTTTTAATTTCTTAATTGTCCCAATCTATCACAATTTTATTATTATTATATTCCAATTCGTGGTTCCAATACCGCAAACCGCACCTACAAAAGGCTAAAATTAAACAATTGAAGACATGCACATATAAAATACAGACTTGTAACCACAATTTCATGGCCTGCACGTTCAACTTTTAATTGCTCCATGATTAATTTGTCTAACACACATATATACAGATTCTTCCTTCTACTCCTTACATTTCGAAATATTACATTTACCCTCACCTCCATAGAGGTTACACAAGGTTAAAATGTCTAAAGATGTTAACCCTTTTTAAGTGATTTAGTTTTGTTTACTGGGATAAAACAAGTATTTTTAGTCTTTAAGAGGAGTATGCCATGAACAACACCTTCTATGTTAGTTTTGGGGCAATGTATAATATTTTAAACAGTTAGAGGGGGAAAAAAGAAATTTATATATAGGTTTTTGTTATCCATCACATTCGTTTCGTGAGCAATCCTCATAACATCTAAACGTCTAGATTAATTATTTTTTTTAATTTTTTTTTAAATAATCGGTTGTGTCAATGAAATTTTGTCTTTAGGATTTAGGTATAATATTAAACACATACAAAATTTCAAATCGAAAAAAATTTAAAATTTTTTTTGGATGTGCACGAGGTGTGAGGTGCGTAGGATAAAATAGGAAGGATATTAAAATTATATATATATATATAAATTCATCTTTGAAGAAATGATAAAGGAGAAATGGGAATTGACGGGAGGAGGATTTGGTGTTTCGGGGTGAAGAAGAAGGCGGCGATGCCCAGCATTCGGCTGGGATCGCCGCAACCGAGCTGGGCAACGGAGCCTCAGCCTCCGCCGGCCAACGGCTGGAAAGGTTTGGGTGGGAGAAGGGTGGTGGTGGTGGCGGAGACTGAGGCGGAGGCGGAGGGCACCCTCCAGTGGGCTCTGTCGCATTCGCTCCAAGACGACGACACCCTCATCTTCGTCGCCGTCGTCAAGCCGCCGTCGAGAAACAGTACGTCGACTCCTCTGTTTTTTCTTTTCTTCTCTATTTATTTTCCCCGCCTTTTTTTTCAGAAGAAGAAAAATAATATTTTACCATTATTTTAAAGAGAATTTCTGATGTTACATGTGCAAGGTTTTAAGTATCGTAATGATATACACGAAACGAAACCTTGTCTCTTTGCACTTTTAATCTCAAATTCAAGTTAAGATTTGTTGATAGAAAGGGTTTGTTTTATATTTTTCAAAAAAAAAAAAATCAGTGTTTAGCATAATGAAAAATATTTAGTTAATATCAAAGAAAGATAAAATAGAAGGTTATTTTGAGGGTAAAATATGGATTAAACTTTTCCAGTACATTGATTGAAGTATGTGAGACATCTTCCTTGATCACTTGTTTTCCTTGAAGTTGATCATTCCCACCAAATGAAGAGGAACTCAAGATACCAAATGCTGTACGCCTTGCAAAGTATATGCCATGCCAGAAGACCAGAGGTAGAACTAATTATCAACTCATTGTTCATCATTTTTATTCTGAAAGTTTATAGTAAACTCGATCAACTCGATATCAATAGATCAAAGTGGAGGTATTAATAGTTGAAGGGAGAGAGCAAGGGCCGGCGATCGTCGAGGCAGCCAGGAAACAAATGGCCTCCCTTCTGGTGCTGGGGCAGAAGAAGAGATCCTTGGCATGGAGTTGTATAGCAGTGTCGTGGAGTAACAGTTGTGGTAGTGAAGATATTAGGCCTTCAGGTGGAGATGGACTGGTGGACTACTGCATCCAAAATGCTTCCTGCATGACACTGGCAGTGAGGAGGAAGAGCAAGAGAGGTGGCTACTTGCTCACCACTAAGCACCACAAGGACTTTTGGCTTTTGGCTTGATCACTCACTACTTCACTAGTTGTTCTTGTTGTTTTTCTTGAGAACTTTTTCATTAGCTTTTGTACATTAGTTCTGATGGGGAAAGGAAGGGTTTGTATAACTGCATGTCCGTAATCATGTTGTACATGTTGATCTATATTGTTAAATCACGTTGGGTTTGTGATCAGATTAGAAGCTTGGAATAGCAAGTTTTGAAATTTAGTAAATACTTCCTATCTAAATTTGAAAGAAGAAAATTAAATTTATTTTAAAATTATGATTATTTTAGGAAGTGAATATATATATATATATATATAACTGAGGCTAATAGACAAGCCGAAAAGACAAATGGTAAAAAGTACATGAAATCTAATCACTTCCACGTCACATCACATTGAAATGCTGACAGTGGATTCGCAGGTTGTTTCGTACCTCCTCGATGCTGTTTGACTCCCTTCAATCACATCGCTCCACGTAAGCAGAACCACCCTTCACGAACACCTTCCGGGCTCTCGCTTTCCCCTCTGTGTTCCCGTCACCCACACTCCCGCCGCTCTCCGCCGTCAATTATCCGCGTCGCCATAGCCAAGGTGAGCGCCGCTGCGGCTGGATATGTAGTTTATGACGTCCTCCCCAGAGGTGCCCTGATCCGCCGGGGGCGGGGGGAAAATGCACAGGACGACAGCGATGGCGACGAGGAAGCTGGTGGAGAGGAGGAGCAGCCAGAAGAAGGCGGTGACGGCGGATAAGCTGAGGCGAACACTGGGGGAGAGCAACGGAAGCGGCGAAGCCAGTTCCGCAGCACCGCCTAAACCTCCAAAAATAAAAAAAACAAAATAACCACCTTGTTGGGCTGACAGACTGCATTAAGTACAAATGAGTGTGAACTAGTTCAAGTTAGTTAGCGTTGGTGCAATGGTTAAGCTTGGTTAATTAATGGGTTCGAATCTCAGCTACGGCGCATTACAGGGAATTTTCCCTCCAATGAGAAGCGGGCCTTAGAATATTGATCCTTTAGATGGACCTCCATTAGTGCTTCCCGATTTACCCTGATGGCCGGTGGAAAACTTCCGTGGGGCCGGGCCGGTCACCCCAGGTCCGCCGTTACGACCTGGTTAATCATTTTTTTTTTTTTAGTTAGCGTTGGTGAAATAAATGAAGTTCCTCAAGCTTTATTTTACATTATATTGGACGTTAAATAGATCTGGGAGGGGAAAAGAATAGTAAAATAAAAATATGATACAAACTACTCTGAAACAATTACTGAACAATAGTAGACTCTTCCTGCTGGCCCAACTTTTTCTTCACCATATCATACACTCTGTCCACTTTCACTGGATCAACTTTAAACAAACAATGGGCATCTGGTTTATTGATAATGTTGCCCTTGTATATCTCTTGTACCAGTGTCTCTTGCATTTTGAGGAAGTGATTGGGCAGCAATCGATTTTGACAGCACAGTTCGTGCTCCTGCAGGTCAAAAAGATGGGGGGAAAGTTAAAGCAAATCTATCAGAATTATGAAGCAAAGCATATTTTCTAATAATTTCCTGTTTTTCCCCACAAAACTCCGGAATGGGTTGTCTTTAAAAAGGAACAAAAGCTTAGCAGTTTCTGAAGTTTTCCCTGCTCATCATAATCCCAAATATCTTATTTACAAGTAAGCATCATTAAGATAGTCTCCAGCCTACATAAAACTAGCAAGAGGTATATCTAAAAAGAGTACATATTCACAAACAGTTAAAATAAAGGCTGATGCACAAAAAATAAATCAGTAAAGTAAGTTCTTACGATCTCACTGAGCAATTCAGCCCCAGGGAGTCCAGTGATATCCCATTCATCAAATGATCTCACAGTAACTTGTCCGGCATTAGTTGAAGGTGAGTCTTTGCTACCGATATCTAACCCAATGCCACCTTTTACTTTGTGGTCATCATTCATGTTTCTCAGGCTTCCATCATTTTCCCCTTTTTCACGATTTAATGGACGGCTTATTTTTTGCATTAGTTTACTCCCAGGAAGAACCTGAGAGTTTTCCTTGGAATTTTGTGCATTTACCTCCGGCTCCCTCTTCCGCTTCTGTTCAGTGTACGATTTTGCTTCTGCCAATGTACGACATCCAGCAGATCGACATTCCTGGCAAACAGGCATGAACTTTTAAGTCAAGTCACATTATGGTCGCAGAAATCACAAATGTGCCCCCAGTAGATTATTTCTACAACAAATCTTAATTGATGATCCACAATCTTCAGGATATCTAGGCATCAAAGAACCTTTTCAAACTAAGATATCTTAATCTATATAACAATCACAGAACTCTAAAGTACAATTGCCAGCAATAGCATTGAGCCTTATGGTCCTATTCAACATCTTCTTGTTAATTGAAATCTATAAATAAATCTACAACTCGACTTAATTACAGAGAAGATTGCACCTGAAGCTCTTGAATTCTTCTTCGAATTTTGCGCTCCTCTATAACACTCTTGACCAAGTCCTCATGCTCTTCTTGAGAGAGAAAGCGCATAAAGACCTTGAAACGATTATATATGTCTTTGTCTTCATTAGAGATCTCCTTCTCTAATGGATTAGGATAAAGTAAATTCCTCTCTAGAATAAATTCCTTTCTTCGCTTCCTCTCATCAAGCCTATCAAAAAGTTTTTAACACATCAGTCACAGTTTTGCAAATTCGCAACAAGTAATGCTATTCCACAAGTACTATAAAAATAAATACCAAAGATCATTTTAGCAACAACTGGGAAAGGACAATTGCCTTCGGTTCACATGGTAGAGAATAGCATGCGTGCAAGTAAAATCATGCTGGAGAAACAAGTTCTGATAAAAAGCTTGAGGCCACAACTAAAATTAAACTGTTCGGAGATCAAGTCCTACCCGAACATTATTCAGGAACCCAAAATTACATGGTCTAATCACGCAAGAAGAACAAACATCATCATCATCATCAAACCAAATTTGTTCCAACTACCTAAGATCTAATACATAGATGTTATCCCTCGAATAAACTGTGCAAGGACAATATAAATAGTAATATTGAGATCAATTAAATCAACTTTTATTACCTTTACTAAACAGACAACAAAATCAGCCACCGAGTACATAAATTGGGAAGGTAGTTAAATTCATTAATTAAAATATCATTCTATGCCGATCGGCACAGGCAAAATTTCTTATTCTACAAATTGACCAGGATGTGGAATAGGCTCCGCATGATACTCCACTTTAGTGACACATCACAATAACAATAGTGACGTTGCAAAACTTTGTGAAGTTCTGAGGTGGAGGTGATTTCGCTCAAGGTTGGTAATGACTCCACAGAATATTTGAAAGCTTACACACATCGCAATGACGGCTTCCATGCAAGGTCTAGCAACAGTAACACCTTGCTCATGGACAACGATAACAAAGACAGTTTTGCTCGTTGTTCATGACAGTTAGCAATGGCTTTGCTTGTGGTCTACAAGACTTCCAAAACATGAACAAGTGATTTTCTTCCTCCTTCAGTCCTTCCCCATTCTCCTATTCTGTAGCTATGGCTTTAGCATTCGGCACTCCCACCAGCACCAACTCTTGGCACACCCGGCACATCTCAAGTCAACTGGGGGCTAAAAACTCCGCTTGGATAGAAACCTCAGCTCAGCTAAAGATTTCAAACCTTAGTTAAATTTATCCTAAATTAGATCAAAAGGACCATTCAGTTGAGATGTCACCTTTTCTAAAGAAATCTTTCTTAAGTTTCATTTCCCTTCAAGGAAACACAAATCAGGGACCAGCTTTTATCTTCTTTTCCTCTACACTTCTTTCATTCAGCTCCCTCCACTTTACCTCCCTTGTTGAAAGATAATGTTACTTCCACAGGTATTTTTTGTCAGTTAACATAGAAAGAGAACATCTCAAACCATTGCAAAAGCAAGAAGGAAGAGTACAAGGAGCTGTTGGATTAGTCAGAGTTGTGTATGTATCAACCAGGTAACAAAGCAGCATACACACGTCACACAAATAAGAAAAACTGGAGCTACAAAACATGCAAAAGCTTTAATTATCTAACTAATGCATTTATCATTTATTTAACAGATAAAAAAAACTTGTCCACATGTGAATTGTGTCCAACTAACAGAAGCACTTGGATATACTATACCCGATGCAGATGTTCAAAGGACACTATCAGTGCATCACTAAAGGGCTGACTGTACAAGCTTCCTTTGTTCCTATCTTTCTGAAATATATATCATGCTACTATTTAAAATAACACACAAAAAGAAAGACACAATCTTGGTTGCCTCCATATCTTTTTTGTGTGATTTCCTTCTATGCTAAGCATGCAAAAGTCTTGACCTCACACATCAATCATATGTAGTATATTTTCACAGGAAAACTCATAAAGCAGTCGAAGTATTTTTTTTTTTACCATAGAACAGAAATTTAAGCGGAGATGTTAAATAACTGCTTAGCAAAAGCCAGTCACCCTTGATACACACAGGATTTGTCCAATATGGAATAACATCAAACATACTGCAAATTTTTTTGTAACTAACCTTGACAAATAAATATGTAGCACTCTCAGCTTCAATTCCCGTTCTGTTTCTGAATCATTTTCCTTAAACTCCATATCAGCCAATGCCTGCTCTGCATCATTGTCATATTCAGGATCAAATTCTTGCCTCTTTTGGTTATATCCACTCTCAATAATTGTAGGACCTTCCTCTCCTGAATACTTGGGTTTTTTTACACCGACTGTCCTATCTGTATGAGACACTGCCAAGCAAAAATGTCAAGTAGGATTATCACATATGAAAGTAGAAAAGCAAGAAAACAAAGCATTATGAATTAACAACTTGCATTTAACAAGAAAATCTGAAAATAATGTCAGTGAGGCAAGTATCTTTAAAGCATGCAAATTAATTGATCATGCAGCAAGCAGAGTGGCATAGCAATGACAGTGTGATGGAAATAGACCTTTTTTAAAATGAATTGGTCAAATAAAATAAATCCAGCTCAGGTTCTAAATTTCTATTTTTTTCTATTTTATTTATACTTGAGTCAAAATGCAAGTTTATTTTAATCCTAATATTATTATTTCTAGAGCTCCTAATCTAGTTTGCTTGCCTTGTGAGAGACCAAGTTATTGTAAAACCCATATAAGAAACCCCATCTCAGTGTTTATTCATTTAATCAATAATTTAAAGTTCTCTTTTCATATATTTTCCTCTCCCACTCTCATAGTATCATCAACTGAGGTGAAGGCATCCAGATCTATCTTGGTGTTGTCCAGTAAATATCCACACCATAGTCATGGTAGGAAAATAATGTATCTTAAAAGCACATACAGTAACAAAACAAGAACTTCAAAAGAAATTTGGTATGCTCATCCTGATGTCAACCTTCTACTTTAGGTCCATCAGTATTATCCTTAAACTGTCCTGTGTTTGAAGCCATCTTACATGCACCTGAAGAAAGACAAGGAAATCAATCGATCATACAAGAGCTAGCTATAACCTTATATGTGAAACATTTTAGTGGCTAGTCATGTTTGTCTCCAGAGCAACAAAGAACCAAGAAAACATCTGGCCACTGAACAGCAGGAAAAAAATAACTACCTGAAGCTAAGTTTGAGGGTGACCGATTGACTGAACCATCACTTGAATCTTCAACCCTGTCATGCACACATACAGAGATGCAGACATTTAAAGAAAGAAAGAAAAAAATAGTCAAAAGGCATACTTGACCCTCGCGGGTGAAAATGGTGACTCGTCCTTTGGAATGATGTCACCAAGCAATGAAGTGCCTACAATTACAAAACAATAGTAACTAGTTAATTGACATAGTTGCTATTGGACCACCATGCTAAGTACAACTCAGTCAAAATGTATGATGGGCGTAATAAGGATGACGATGTGCACGTGCCTTATACCCATTGGGACACCTGGCTGAAATCATGTTTGTCAAGATGGCTCAATACCAACATGGATTGTCCGAGTTGGATCAATATTGTTGCCAATATTGATCCAATTCAAAGTAAAAAAAAAAAAAATCAAATGGCAACAGTCAATGTAATCTGTGTGTAGATTATCTGAGAAGTTTAAAAAACTAGAGATTCAAAGAAACCTAGAAATGAGTTAGATTTCACTAGAATTTGAGCAAACTCGAAGTGATATTTTGGCTTTAAAGCTGGTTCAACTTCCACTAGTTAATTGGCAGACATTGTCAAATGGAGGATCAAACTCCAAACAGTTGTGAAAGAATAAGAGCAGATTCTGAGGCTAGATTTCTCTTGTGATGGTGACAGTGTGTTGGGATTCCAAGATTCACAGATTGTCCAATGTCTCATCCTATTAACAACAAACGTTTGAGAGAGACACCATTTAGACTTTGCAACACATGGATGTTTGTAGATCTTGATAGGTTGTATTGGTGTCATTACGTGAAGAGAAATGTCATAGATTATGGCTCAATGTTTGGTGTGCTTGCAGATCAAGGCAAAATATTCATGTTTACATGGCTGCTTTATTTGAACTCCAAATTAAAAATGGAAATACATCACTAAGATCGCAGATTTCCAGGGTACTGAAAAAGGCATGACTCGATTTAGGTAGTAATCAATCACTTCACCAAGTCAGCTCACATGTTGCCAATCCATAAATATGATTCGGTTGACTGACTGGCCAAGTTCTACTGTAGATATCATCAGACTCCATGTGATTCCTCTTAAGCATCATCTCAGATCATAAACCTCGTTTCATTTTGAGGTTTTGCACTTTCCGTCCATAGAGTTTGCAAAAGGCTTTGGGTACCGTGCTTAGATTTTGCACTATCTTCCATTCACAAATAGATTGTTGACCAGCATTCATTTTTAGGCTCTAGAAATGACTTCCTATATGTATGTGCATAGGAAGCAACTGGTAGTTGCGAGGAGCATCTATATGTAATTTGCATAAACAATTGTTAGTCATAAATTCAGATTGAACTATTAGAGACACTTTAAGAGAATACTTATAAAAAATTGGTGCTTTAGGACAAAGCTGGTAAGTGGCAATTGTTGGGTGCACAGTAGATTTAAAAAGACACAAAATTAGTGCAAAGGATTATACAACGACAATTCACTGCCCAGAACCAACAGAAGAGTTATACAGAGTAACATGTCAAAGAGTTAAGAGTTCTCTGATAGAGACCATTGCTTCCTGCATTTGTCTGCTGTGAAAGGGTGATGTGAGGAGGTTCAGTCTCAAGAGAAAGTTGGCTCCCAAATTTATTTGGTCATTTTAAATCCTTGAGCCAGTTGGTCCAATATTCAGTCTCAAGACAAAGTTGGCTCCAAAATTTATTTGGTCCTTTTAAATCCTTGGGTGAGTTGGTCCAGCAGCCTTCTTGCTTGCTTTACCACCTTCTTTAAATGGGGTGCATAGCGTCTTTCATGTGCCCATACTATGAAAATACATGTTAGTTTTAGTTTTGACTCATTTTATAAATCTCCGCAATCCGCCTAATTTTGATGCAAGTTATGAAGAGCATCGAACCAGAAAGGAGAATGGCTTGTAGAAACAGAAATCTGAAATTTGCAAATCGTGAAGGTTGAGTGGCAACACCCTTCATATCAGGAGGCCATTTGAGAGAGCGAGGATGACATACATGTCAGATATCCTCATCTTTTTGCTTCAGTAACCAATTTTAGGGACCAAATTTTATTTGACAGGTAGAATGTCATACCTGTTTGACTTAACCTAACCCAGATCCAAACCTATGAACACAAAATCTTCCCTTAACCTATTCCTTTTTCAATCACAAGAACAAAGGAAGAGGAAGGAGTCCATCCTCGCCCCTTAAGTTCGCAAACCACTAGCCCCCTTCCACCTTTGTGGAGCCATCGCTGGTTCTTCCCTTGTCAAAGACTTTTCCCCTCTAACATCTCCTCTTTATCCACCTTCTCAAGCCTTTTTCTCTTCTCCTTACAAATTGAGCAATAAAGTCACTGCCCTTCTAGCCATGTCGACATTCTGGAGCACTGTGTAATCTGAGCAGCTGGAGATAATCATATTCCTTCTAATTATGTGAACAACAAGCAAACCCTCTCCCCTCATACCCGAGCAACACCAACAATGAGCAAGTGGCCCAATTTTGAACAGATCAATGACAATGCAGCACACTTCCCACATGAACCCCTCCTCTCATTGGGGATCATGTGTCATTATAAGATAATGTGGGTCTGCAACCATTAAGCCTATGGCTTTAGGGAGAGATCACAGAGTGGCCTCCTTAGGGTGACACAGAGCCTTACCCACCTACTTGTCACAGCATGAGGGGTTTGCATAGGCATACACATAGAAATTTTTCCAAGATAACCTAGAATATGATAGTGCATTTACATCTATCTTTCATACTTGATTATTTTGTTGTCGATTATTTTCAGTTTCCTAGGAGACTCTCCTACTGGTGTTTTTACTGACAATCTAGTTTGTGTATCTAACTTCAGATTAACATGAGGCTAGTAGGGGCATTGAGTCAAGTTACAAGGCGCACTACTGCACTTTCTTGTCTAAGACATTACTACTACCTAACTTGGAACTTTTTATGAGTCTTTTTGAGTTCTTCCGTTTACTACCTTGGTCACTATGTATTTTCCTTGTTTAGACAAGTTTCGTTTAGGACAATATATTTTGTTAAAGTATTACACATTTCCTTTAGTAATAATTCATTTTTGTATATTGAACGTTTACTTGCATATTATTGCTATCGTAAACCTGAGATGTTGTGGAAATGTTCTACAAATGTTAACATGTGCTTATGTGGAACAGTTCTTTGATTGGCATGATGGTCATTTGTACTGCTACTATAGCAATTGTTCATAGCCATGGTGGGAGTGTGACAACCATGGTTTAAAATCTCGACCCGTGCCGAGGTTTCGGTCCCGAACCGGAACAATACAATTTTGGTATCGATGTGATTTCGGTATTTTTTTAAATATAAAATATATTAATTAAAAATAAAAAATTTAATCTAAATATTCAAAAATAAATAATAAAATAATAAAAATGAAATAATTTATATATATATATAATTAATGGGATAATTTTATTAGGCTTTAATTAAGTCTATCTAAATTATCCCAATTATAGCTAGGAGTTGATTAAAGTTATTAACCTAAGTTATTTAATTAAACCTAACTAAACCTTGACCCCCTCGTGTTCCGTCGTGTTCCATCGTGTTCCGCGACGTTCCCAGGCTCGCTTGACGCGTCCAGAGGTGTCACCGGACTCGCGCGACGCGTCTGGAAGCGTCGCCGAGTTCGCGCGACGCGTCTGGAAGCGTCGCTGAGTTCGCGCGACGCGTCCGAAAGCGTCACTAGGCTCGCGTGATGTGTTTGGAAGCATCGTCAGGCTCGCGCGACGCGTCCGGAGGTGTCACCGGACTCACGCAACGCGTCTAGAGGTGTTGCCGGGCTCGCATGACGCATCCACGGAGCTCGAGGACCTCTGGCACCGAAGTTGAGCCGGTGCCGGTCCGCAGGCAGAACGAAATATTTCGCCTGTATCGGGCGAAACGGTTCAAGATTTTAATCCATGATGACAATCACTATATACATAAACAACTACCAATGTTTGTGATTCCCTCTATAAATTAGCAAGGTTAACTTTATATCATTTTTGTGTCACAATGGAAAAGACCAATGTGTAAACATGATCGAACACAGCCTTATATGCAAAGTAGCAAGCAAACAAACAGCAAAGGTACTTAGAAATGTAGTGTAGATAAGATTTAGTTCAGATGAATGGAATAATTTGATTACAAACAGGAAATAGCTTCAGTATGTTAAGTTAGCTTCCTGTTTCTTTACCTCAACATACAGGTGTCCTGTATTTTTTTACTATCATTTGATATTTGAACAAAGATAAGAAAAAAATGCTAAATGCACTGAGAATTCTGTAGGTACTAGTCACAGCACAATTATAATTTTGCATAAATTACAGATGGATCTCCTGCAACTAGAAAACAAATTATCATAAATGAAAATCAGAGACGGGAAGGGGAAATGTATGAATACTAAGAAGAAAGAAACACTAAAATGGACAAGTGACTAGAATTGTAACAAAATGGTTGTATGAACCCAATTACTAGTTTAACACGACTGATTCATTCAGAGAAACCATAACTAACCTTTCTTTCCCTCGACTTGTACTTTAGCCATAGCAAGGAGTTCCTTTCGATTCTTACCATTAACGCGGGACAAATCCTGTAGTGGATCCCAACAACCAAGAAATGATAGACTTGAGATTGTAAAATGAGGAATGCAAAAGATTAAATAATGAAGAGTAAGCTGGTCATGTAAAGATACAATACTGGAAGAGGATAGCAAGGCGAGTTCAAGTATGATGTGGTATAATGGTCAATGCATTGTGCCTTGCTCTTTGTACCAACATGTTCAGCAACCTCAGCCCAGTTCCCAAGCCCATACATCTCAATCCCCTAAAGGTAACCACAAAGCTACTACTCAAGGTTTTCACAAGGGTGAGACTGAAGTCCAAAATATTCCCAATAGGAAAGGGTGGGAGTACCTCTAAAAGCAATATTTCCTCGTCTGCATTCCAATCTGGACAAATAAGAGGGAAAGACAAGTTGTCCTGTAAGAAAATCAGTATTATTAGCCAAGGGATGTAACTAAAAAGTGAAAACTCCATTTTAGTAGAGAGAACCATAAATAAAAGTAGAGCACTAAACATAAAATACATATCAATCAACTATTAACTCTTGGTGCTATACAAAGATTAGAATCTAGACATAGAAGTCTTGATTTCATTGTAAATAAAGGAGTTGAACAAAAGAGAGGATAATTTAAAATAATATTTAATTATAAATGTCTCGATGATAATTGTCATGAATATGAATATAAATATAAAATCCCAGATAAAGATCAACTTCTCAATAAAATCTAGAACTCCAAAATATATTCCAAATTTGATATGAAATCTAGTTTTGGCAAGTTAAAATGCATCTAGACTTATAGACTGGACTGCATTCTCACGTCTAGAAGGACACTTCGAATGACTAGTAATGTCATTTGGACTAAAAATAGTTCGTCAAATCTTTCAAAAAAAGATGAATGGCATATTCAGAGGAATATCTTCTTTTACTTGTGTCTATATAGATGATGTCTTAATATTCTCCCAAACCAAGGAAGAACACTAAGCACTCCTGCATATGGTGTTTAACTTATTTGATAAACATGGGTTAATAGTTTTTAGAAAGAAAATGAAACTAACTACCAACTATGTAGACTTTCTTGGAATTGAAATTGGGCAAGAAAAAATATCCCTTTAAGCTTATATTTTTACCAAGATACTTGACTTTGCTGACAAAATGGAAGATCTAAAAACTCTTAGATCTTTTCTTGAATTTTTAAATTATGCAAGACTATACCTAAAGGGCATAGGAAAAATAAGTGGTCCTCTATATAATAAAACTTCAGCTATTGGACAAAGATACTTTAGCCAGCAGGATAGAGATATAATAAAACAGATCAAAACTATGGTAAAACAACTTCCAATACTTACTTTACTCTTGGATTCTGACTATTTAGTCATAGAAACAGACAATTGTGAATTAGAATAGGGAGGAGCTTTATTTAGAAAACTTTCTAAATATGATCCTAAAATGTCTAAATCTTGATGCTGTTATGCATCGGGAAAATATAAATAAAAAGGACATCTTACTTCCTTAGATTAATACATTTTAGCTGTCATGTTATTTATTTTTAGCAAAGCAGAAATCACAATAAGAATTGATTCTGAAGCTATAGTTAAGTATAGTCAGCAAATTAAAGGAACAAGAAAAGGATCAAGTTCTAAACAATGAATTAAGTTTACTATTATAATCATCAATAGATGATTAAAAATAAATTGGGAATATATAAAAGGAACTAATAATTCTCTAGCTGATACATTATCCAGACTCTTGCATTAAGATTATATATTTTGTATACTGGAAGAAGAAAACTTTTACTTATCTAAAAATGGACCGGCAAAAGAAAGTAAGAATGTATGGATATAAAACTATGAAGTTTGGAAATCAAGAACTTTAGTAGTTCACATGAAAAGAAGATACTTTCCAATTTGATCTCAGATCAACGATGAATCATATTAAATAGTGCATTACAGATAACATCTGGATTATTCCAACAACACCAAAAATATCCAATCACAAAATTTCTATTAATGCACTTTCTAACTATTTTGTGATAATAGTTCAACAATCAATTGGAAAGAAATTTTCTTGCTATGCAGTATTTTTAGGTACCTAAGCAGGAATTTATTCAAACTGGGATGAAGTTAAAACTACTATCTCAAATTATGAAAAACCTTCATACAAAGGATTTTATTCTTTGGATGAAGCTTTTGACACGATTAGGACTAAACTGGATCCTAATTTCTTCATCAGCACTTTACTTAAAACTGATGGGAAGACCCAGCCAGAAAAATCCTACTTAATGGCAACCATTAATTCTGAGTCAAGTGGTAAATACTTATAATCCTTTTATAGGAAACTTTAGTGAATCACTCCTTGCACCATCTGCAAAGATACCACAAAGGCCAATGGATTATCAATCATTTGAAATCCTTAAAGCCAAGGCTGAAAAATCTTCAGAAAGCATCTTTTCTGGGTAGAAAAATCTACCAGAGTATATTTCAACTTATATTCGAACTTTTGGGGAAAATTTTATTTTTTAGCACTTTGTAGAATTATGTGAAGCCCTTAAATGGTTTCATGTTCATCCCACTTCTGGTATTACTATTGTCTATGGAGAATAATACAACTATAAAATAAAATACTTGGAGACCTTTCCTCAATGTTCTGTCCAAGGCACATTAGCATCAGGATGTAGGTGCCAACTACTTTACTCTTTTCGAAGAGCTAATATCAATTTTGAAAAATTCGAACAAAAGAATTACAAAGGAAGGTTCATTACACCCTTTACCTTAATGGACTTCGGGCTTCTATAGCAATTATGAATCCATGATCTAGATTCAATAGTAGCATTTTCTTATAAACTTGGCCTTATCATCCAATATGCCCTAGAAGAACAAGAAAATTGTATACTTTGTTCCTTTAACAGTTCTCCTCCCGAGTGGATTAATTTAAAATTGAACCAGCCAGGCATGTCATCAAGATGGATATACTAGGAATTAATATTCCCGTTCTCAAATTTGAAGAGTATCCTTCAAATCTTGATAAAGACTAGACATCCTCTAAACCTATTGAAGATCAACATAAACACTAGAGATCTTACATTCAAGGCAGCTCATGGTTATAAGATAAATACGAGGATCCATTTGAATTCATATTGGCCGAAGAAACTTTACATTGAGAAAATATACTGGCCAAAAGACATGGGAACTATTTTCTTCCCATATAAGTATTCTACATAGCATCCTACTCTTTGCCAGGACTACCACAAGAAAAATGAAGAACGACTACACACAAAAAAAGACAGCTCAGCACCCTCACAAGGGCCATCAACTTCAACTGTGCCTTCCTCTATGGACTCCACAAAAGAAGCAAATATAAGCAACATGATAGATATCTAACAATTTTTGAGAGAACTAACTCTCACTCTTCATCACTGAAGATCACTTAGTGCTTATCTTCTACCCACTCAAAATATGCCCCCTTATCCTGACTCAGCACTGCACTAAAAGATTCCTTCTGATATGATGACTCAGCTTAGTTGCATTGCTTTTCTTTTGTGAAGTATGCGTGCTTCCTTCTATAAAAACCACTTGAAGTATGCGTGCTTCATCATCCAAGAAGACCACAACTTATATCCCACAACTCCCTCGGTAAGCTTTTAAGTATTTTCTGTAATTTCCTAGTTTGCAATTTCCTAGTTTGTAATTTCCTTAGTTGTAATCCCCTAAGTACTCTGTAACTTTTATACAGAAGCTTAATAAACCTTTCTGGGCCAAAGAAAAGGCTCTATTTTTTTCAATTTATGTCAAGAATCTTCAGTCATTATCTAAGTATACATTTTTGTACAACGATAACTATCTAAGGAAGAAGGTGGAATTGCTGTGGGTTTTCACACTTGTAAAGCCTGTGTTGGCTCTAAGTTGGGCAGCAAGAGTTAGAAGCTCACTATAAGCCCCAACTCTACCAGGGTAAAGGTGAAAAACCAAAACACAAGATTCCTAAGGCTTCTTAATAGGTGAGGCTCCCTGGTGAGACCAAAACTGAGAAAAACATCCTTCCTAAGTGCCTAGAATCATCCCAAATCTTATAAACTCCCAAAACAATGGCTGGTTTTGTTTAAAACACCAAAAATAGTACTTTGATACTAGACATCCATAAACTTTACTCAAAACCCAGAAAGTCCAACGAAAGCAATGACAAACTTAGACACATAACTCCAAAAGGAGCACACAACTCCAATTTCCATAACTTTTGGATCTGGAACTGGAGCACTTTGACACTTTACAAGTAACTTTGGTATCGGAGCCCATACGAACCTTGGAACCTTTGGTGGATGACTTCTAGCTCTCTAAATGAGAATAGAAAACTTGATTACTTAGATTTGGCCCTCTAACATCCTGTTAGAAAAATCATTACTTTGGATCAAAATACACATAATTGTTATTTTAGAACCAAAACCCACAACGACTATATGCATACAGATAGTCCACACTTGAACTTGATTACATACTTAATTTTAAGATTGGGAAGTTCTTTAGAACTCTAACAAAAACACCACTTCTGAATCTTAGATCAAATAACTAATATCCTGATACAAAACAATCAGATATTAGGAGAAATTCAGAAGAACCTTGATTATATTAAAGACACTCAAGAGTCTTTAAAACAAACTTTACGATTAGAAAGTATTCCTACTAAAAAGGATATACTAGCCTTATCTAAGTTAATTGAAGAAAATAAACCCCAATACTTTGAAACTCAATCAAAAGCCCTCTTGCTACAAATCAAAGGATTGATTGGTAGTAACAAAACACAACTTGATGAAAAATTTGTAACTCTTCATAACATACTTATCAAACATAAATGAACAAACTGTTGGGGTTGCAAGATTGTAAACAAAGTCTTACATTAAAAATACATGAGAAAGATCATGAGCTTATAAGAGAAAAATATCTCTATTGGTATGAGGCCTTTTGGGTAGAGCCCAAAAATAAATCCATGAGGGCTTAGACCCAAAGTGGATAATATCATACCATTTTGGAGATATCTAAATTTCTTTGATCCCAACAATTGGTATCAGAGCATAGACTGCTAGAAGGTCTAACCGCCAATTGTGCACAAGAGTTATGATCTAATCGAGCCATGTGAGTAGAATATTAACCTCAAACAAAGGAAGTAGGAGCTCCCGTGTCCGAATCAAGAGGACCAGACACCAGGCTAGGAAGTCCTAGTTGCGGTTAGGCAAGTTTGAGGGGAGGATTATTGGGGTTGCAAGGTTGCAAACAAAGTCCCACATTGAAAACACATGGGAAAGATCATGAGATTATAAGGAAAAGATCTCTCCATTGGTATGAGACCTTTTGGGTACAGCTCAAAAATAAAACCATGAGGGCTTAGGCCCAAAATGGACAATATCATACAATTGTGGAGATATCTAAATTCCTTCAGTCCTAACAAAAACTTTAGTTTGAAAATACTCATTACGAAGAGGTTTTAGAATATACCCAAAAATATTCTAAGACTAAGGAAGACGGATATTTTAGAGTTGATGCTATTGAGATTCCTAGCAAAAGTACTCAAATCCAGATCCAGCATAACAACACAATACTAGCTCTCTTAATCTCACTTCATTATAGAATTACAGTAATTGAAAACAAACTTTTGAACTTAGAAAAACAAGTTCAAGGGACCAATGTCTCCAATTGAAAACAAACTTTTGAACTTAGAAAAACAAGTTCAAGGGACCAATGTCTCCACTGACTGGAGAGAAGTCCAAGAAAATATAAATAAAGACTTAAGTAAGTTGTCCACTAGAAACACAATTACCAGGAGAAGTCCAAAAACTTACTCATTTTAAACTTATAAACAAAATCAATCAAAATGAGTCTTACACGGACTGAGACTAAAGCCTTTACCGACCCTTCTCAAACAATGAGAGGATGAAATACAGAAGCTAATACTACTTCCTAGTTAGATACGATTTTGGCACGAAGAAATAGTATTTCTAGTCATAGATTAGAAGAACTTATAGATGTAGATAGAGATTTAACTGTCTTCTCCAATGAACAGTTAAATACACTTAATCCCAGACAACTATATAGTCAAGGGATATTGTCATTCACTACCTCTATTTATAGACATCATAGAACTCAGACATTCACCTTCCAGATGAAGGAGAAGTAAGATTTAACCTAATGATGGCTGAGTCAGCCAGGACACTTTTCAACAAACATGACTATATCCACTTAGGCTTAATCATTTTTGGATTAAGAGGCCTAACACGAACCAGAGTCGAAGGAAAAGTCTTTTTAGTCCTATATGACTCGTGCTTTCTAACAAAGAGAAAGTAGTCATAGGATTTATAGAAGTAGATATGAATAATAACTTAGACATTACTTATATGTGCCCAAATTTTAATATGACTATAAGAGACTTTATCAGACACATTAAAATTGTGGTCCAAGCCAAAGGTTATGGACAATTTTAAGATGACAATATCCAAATGGATATCATTTTTTGGGGAAAACTATGAATCACATTCACAATAATTTTAAAATAAAAGTCATGGACTTGATAGAGGCACTTACTTCCAAAGGAATATATTTCCTGAAACCAAGGAATTTTGATTCAGAAACTTTAGTTGGGTTAGAATGTACCATTAACCTAGATGCTCCTGAGTCAACACTAAGACCAACTACCTCTATAATATATAAAGATCAAAAGGGAAATCTAAATGTTAGATTCTCTGGATATCAAGCTTCTACCTCACAAAATGAAGAAGTAGCAGATGAACTTTAAATCTCATGCTAAGATAAGATACTAATCCGATTAGTATACTTAGACAACTTGGTACAAAATATTTGAATTTAATACAAAGCCAGAAACTTAAACAAGCAAGTACTAAGGCCTATAACTTCAACTTAATGAACCAGTCCGAAGAAATAAAATCTTTCTTTGAAGACTTAGACAAATACGTCTATTTACCAATAGATACAGTTGTTCATCTCACACTAGATGATGTATCTGAACTTGAAGAATTTGATAAGGAACATGGGAAATTAGAACAAAACTGGATATTATATTTCGATGAAGATAGAAATATAATAGCTCAACGAATGGAAGGAGAAATACGGAGTATTTCTGAATTATCAGAAAAATATCTAATGAATCCAAGAGATTCTTCAACTACTTCAAAACCATAATACAACGTAAGAATGCCAGAAAGTTCCATGGGAACTATGGATTATGGTCAAGGACATCTACCTAGGAGAGAAATTACTCCCTACACAAACAATAATACTTTAGTAAGGACTATTGGAAAAAGAAGGCCACTAGAGGTAACCTTCTTTGGAAAAGACTTTATACTTCTCAATATAATTGAATGTGATCCTCAGTTATATGACATTTACTTAGAATAATGGATAGTCTCAGTAAAAAAAGACTACCTAGAAAAACATGAGTTTGACATGGAAATTGATGGTGCTATGATCAGGGTAGGTGAAAATTACCTTGGAGAAGTAGCTAGAGCAACCTTAAAATCTTTTAAATTAAACTTCCTAGAAGAAGTCACTAGAATTGTTGCTCAAGGCAATAACATACTCAATTTCTGTTATGCTATCCATAGATTATTAGCAACTAGGGATGCAAATACGGGGTTAGACATAAGATAGAAAGAAACAATGAGACTTAGAACAACACCAACTCTTTAGTTGGAATTAGATAAAACCGTTCTGCAATGACTTTTTAGCACTTACCACCGTATCTGGTTACTGTAAACCAGCCTTAGGAGAAAGGTTATTCAGTAAACTACCTAGAGATTTAGGAAAAAAATTCATAAGTCATGGACTGACTTGAATGTTTCGAAACTCTATGATAATATAGGTGTTCAGATACAACATATTATTACCAAACTCAAAGAGAAGTGTATGTATATATAAATATAAAAATAATTAAAAAATCAACAATATAGTTTTTCTAACCGAATCTATACGCCATAACAATATAGGTCTATGAAGCAAAGACAATATAGAAGGAAAAAACCTATGGTAAACCCAAAACCAAACCAAAGAAAACCTATTATCTCAGAAAGAGCACAACTAAGAAGTCATATCTTAACAAAGAAAAACATGTTAGAAAATGCATACCAAAGAAAACTTATTTGAATAAAATTACATGTTTTGCATGTAATAACCTGGATACTTATCTTCTATCTGTTCCAACAGGAAGAATCTTTACACCAAAGAAGCAAAACTGGTGGAATGTACCAATCTAGACTTAATAAAAGTACGATCTGACATTTCATATGTGTCTTTTGTCTATTCTATTATGTTAGCAGATTGTATGAAAGAAGTATCATCATCAAACTATACATTAGTCAACTTTTTACTTCAGCATCCTTTTGGACTTGTTGAAAAATATGGAATGACTAGTTATCCTTTTCAAACAGAACTAACTGAATTAGAGGAACAACTAGGACTCTTTGACTTGATGTATCATCAATTTATACTTCAAAGACTAACAATCTCCAATCTACTCAGAGAACCTGTGAGCATGACTGGAAACTTAGGGAAGGATAAGATAATATTCCTTGTTTTATTTGTGTATATTACTCGTCTATAGATAAAAAAGGGAACTTGTCAATTATGCAAGAACCAATGTTATAATCTCTGCTTGGAACAACTTTTCAACATTTCAATTCCTAAAATTCCCTCTGTCAGAGACAGTACAAGAAATCTACTACTTGAAACTAGAGTGTCAGTCCAGAAAACTAGAATGAATCTATTATAAACAAAACTAATCACTCTTAGAAAAAATACAAATACACCTATCCTGCAAGGGTATTTTCTCACTCAAACTGATATAAAAGACACAAATCTTGTGTTTATCAAAACACCTAGTATCTATAATACTAGCCACTAGGTAGATCTCAGAGTACAATGCTCCTTGAATATCCAAGCAATGAACTTACTCTACAGGCTTTTCTTGATAGTGGAGCAACGAACTCCACTATTGATGAAGACTTTCTACTTTCCTTCTTATCAGTCAATTTGATTAAGACCACCAATACTCCATTATTAAGACCCAATTTGACGACCAAAAACTTATCATAAATTTGTTAAGAACGTTCAATTGCGTTTCTATACAAATTGTGACACTTTTAGTAACCCTATCACACTCAATCAATTATGGGTCCAACCTTTACCTTATAAAAATATTCATCTCATTCTAGGCCTCAACTTCCTATTGACTTTTGATTGAGTAATATTATTCACCAAAGACTATGCTATTTTCCTTTTCACCCCAATTGTTGCCCTTATTCTCCTAGACTACCCTTCAGACATTTGCACTGGGAAACATAGTGATACCCAACCAGAGCAAGCTAAAAATTTTGTTAGCCTACTCACTCATTTATGAGCAATCCATAAGCACCTGTTGTTAAATTTGCTTTTTTAACATTGTCATTTCTTTTATGTGAGAATTAAAAATTAGATTTGAGCAAAATCTCATCTCTAAACTCTAAAATTCTAAACCCTATTTTTTTTTAAAAAATAATGAGTCAATTTGCCACATGAGTAGTTGTCTATAGATGAGTTAGTGGAATAACAAGATTATATATATATATATATATATACTCCGATGATATGATGTGCACCACGCGATGCACAATTGTGCGCGACATTTTTTTTTTTTTTGATTTTTTTTTAGCTTAGGGTTTTGCCTTTAGGAGTTAGGATATAATATTAAAACTAAAAAAAATTATCTTTGGTGCTCATGGGGCATGTAATATAAGATGAGCAACATATTAAAATTTTCTTTTTCTCTTTTTATATATAAGGAATTGTTATGCTACACGTCCCCCGGTGCGCCCGTGTGCATGCCTAAGGAATTTGCCCATGTGAGTGCACTTGCCGCATGAGCAGGTACCCTCAGGCATGCACCGGAGGACGTGTAACGTAACATTAGGGCATCTCCAACCATACACCAAAACATCAAATTTGGTGTAAAATCAACACCAAACTCCTCCAACCCATACACCAAATTCTTACACCAAATTTGGTGTAATGAGACCATCTCCAACCATCATCACCAAATTTGGTGTCATTTTCACACTAAAATGATGTAATTTCAACACCAAACATAATTTCAACTCCAACCCATCCACACCATATTACATCAAAAAATCATATTCCTTAGAATATTTTATTTGTCTTATTCATAATTTAATTATCAACATACATTTTAATTTATTAACAATTTATTAACATTTTAATTACTAACATACATTATCAACATACATTTTGTCTTATTAACAATTTTATTATATTTTTTTATGAAATTAGTGATATAATTTATAAATATAATTATAATTAAAATATATTAAATAAATTAAAAATAATAAT
>JBBUKS010000001.1:184569-198986 GCA_038050645.1 Hedychium gardnerianum | reverse complement strand
TAAAATAAATATTTTATTTAAGATATTTGATGTGATGCTCTCATATATATTCAAATATGATCATTATATTTTATGATATATTTTCATGTACATAGTTCGGATCAAATACATTTTTAATATTTTTAAAAAATATTTTACTGATTTTTTTATAAAAAAAGTGGGGATATTTAATCCTGTAGTACTTATGCCTTGTATTTTTTTTTTTAAAATAATTAAGACATGAGGTAAAAGATAGAGAAATAAGATTAGTAAAAAAAATCTAACTTCAATACTTGTAAAAAAAATACATTTTAATACAAAATAATAATTATATGCGCGCGTAATTTATTTATTTATACATATATATTAATTTTAGGATCGATTAAAATTAAATTGAACTGAATTAAATTAATTTTTGTTTTAACAAATAGAAATTGATAAAATTAAATCGAATTAAACAAATATCAGTATAATCAAATTAATTGAATTTTTTAATTATAAAAAAAAATTAATTGAGTTTAATAAAATTTCGATTTTGAACTATAAAATTAGATTTAAAAATTTAATTCGATAAAAAATTTAATTCGATAAAAAATTTAATTTATTTAATTAATTAAATATTTTTTTTAAAAAAATTAAATTAAATCGAAATAAATAATTTTTTTTAACAAAAAAATTTTAAAATTTTAAAACAAATTGAATCGAATTTTTTAAAGAATTTGTTCGATTTAATCGAATTTTTATTCATCCCTGATTAGTATATTAATTATAAGTTGGTATTTAAAATTTATGATGAGCTTAAAATACCCGAAACCGCAAAAGCCCTCCCCCTTTCCTTCCCCTCCGCAGCCTTGCGCCGCAGCCCTAAGGCGCCGCCGCCGCCGCCGCCCCTTCCTTCCTCTCCGCAGCCTTGCGCTGCAGCCCTAAGACGTCGCAGCCGCCCCTTCTTTCTTTTCCTTAGCCTTGCGCTGCAGCCCTAGGACGTCGCAGCCGCCCCTTCCTTCTTCTCCTCAGCCTTGCACCGCATCCATAGGACGACTCACGTGTGATCCTCTCGCCATCAAGCATGAAGGTGAAGGTGATATCGCGCTCCACTGAGGAATTCACTCGTGAACGGAACCAAGATCTGCAGGTTATATTTTTTCCTCTTGTCCTTTCAATTTGTTTCCCATTTTGGCCAAAACAAGCAGCTATAAGTTTTGTGACGGAGTGTTCGCTCGGTTCCTGTTCGCGGTGTCAAAATTAGATTTTTCGCTGTCCCCATGATCTTTGGTGGTCTTGATTCGTTGGTTGATGATTTCTCTTTTATTTGAGACCTGTTTGTTTTGGCATTCTTCACTTACATAATAGTAATCATATAATGTACAATTTTTGGTGATATTGCTGGGCAATATCGCACCTTCCGTGTCAATAAGAACTATATCCTGTAAATAGTTCAAAGATATCTTCTTTTTTATCCTGAACCATACTCAGATTCTGCTCAAGAGAAATTAGCTGAATATTCAAAAGTTTAGTATTGCATCTCTTTTCTTTTCCACAGAAAGTGTTTAGAAACTACGACCCTAACCTTCGGACCCTAGAAAAAGCTGTTGAATATACAAGGGCTCTAAATGCTGCAAAGCTGGAGAAGGTAAATTGATTTCTTTTCGTCCTCACTGAAGAAAAAGAGTTCTTTCCGTTTCCACACCTGCTACTTTTATCTGATACCATCTATTTGCATGTTTCTAGATATTTGCAAAGCCTTTTATAGGTGCTATGGACGGACATATTGATGCTGTATCTTGCATGACAAAGAACCCAAATCATCTGAAAGGAATATTTTCAGGTTCAATGGATGGAGGTACATAACGCCCACACATGCTTAGCATTTTACTGCCTCTGCTTCCTTCCGTTCATGAATTGGTATTTCAGTTGAATAAAGCATTATTTATGGATTTACTATTATTGTTCTATGACTTTGTTACCAACTTTTTAAGTCCAAGGTGAGAAACCTGACAATAATTAATTTGTTGTTAGATGCATATGCTGTGCAATGATATGTAGATTTATATGGATGAATAATAATTTAGTTGCATTTTCATTCTAAGTATCCTCTTTCCTCTAATGATTCTAGAAATTCTTTAGATATACTAGGCCGCTCCTCTGGTTGTAACCATTTAAATGATTTTCTACATGGCTTAAAAAGCTTATCTAGGTGGTTTTCAGCCAACCCATTGCATATCTTACACTCGATGCTTGGTATATATGATTCACTAGCTTAGCCATTAGTTATTATGTGCTGGTATTCTATATATTTATATATGATTCTCTTCTCTAATTGAATATATTGTTTCATTTTTCTCAACTTTTCCTCATGCATTGTGGTTTTTATGGTATTTGTACTTACTGTTTTACTAGACGTTAATTTATGTGTTGTGAAATTAAACATTCTAATACTATGCTGCCCTTTTGACAGATATTCGTCTTTGGGATTTAGCAACCAGGTGCTTCCCTAGAAGCTCAAATATAGTTTTATTTTAGTTATCATGAATTTATTTTTTCTTGTAAGCATATCAGAATTGAGAATAATGACAGTTTAAACTACCGTAAATTGTATTGATTTTATTTGTGCTTTCCTCTGATTTTTTATTAGGAAAACAGTTAATCAGTTCCCTGGTCATCAAGGTGCTGTACGAGGCTTGACAACATCTACAGATGGAGACAGACTCTTATCGTGCGGCACTGACTGCACGTGAGTTGACGATGTTACTTTGTCCCTTTCCTGCTTAGTCTTTGTGTAAATGATTGCATTCTCTTTATTGAGCATAGATGTCAGCCGCTATAACTAAATTTCAGTCCTGTCATTTAAAATTTGATATTAAGGGTGAAATTGGTAACCATAAATTTGCTTATCCCGTGGGTCTTGATCTGTCCTTTTCTTGATCCTATTTGCACTCTGACCAGTGTCAGGCTATGGAAAGTTCCTGTTTTGAAGATGACAGACCTTAACGAATCAAATGAAGATTACTCAAAGGTGTTTGAAACATTTTTAAAACATCAATTTTTTTTCTCCCTACCTTTTATGCTAAATTGTATTATGTTATGTTTCAGCCTCTTGCGGTTTATGTTTGGAAGCATGCGTTTTGGTGAGTATTTTTTTTGTCATAGCCTTGTTGAAAATAATTACTAAATTTTATTCTTATTTATTGCCAGATATTGCTTATTCTTACTCTTTTCTTGTAGCTGATTGTGAGTTTTCTTCTAAATCTGACTAGTAGTTCTCTATATTCATAGGGCCATCGATCATCAATGGGATGGTAACCTCTTTGCCACTGCTGGTGCTCAAGTTGAAATATGGGATCAAAACAGGTAATTACGATTACCATTGTCTTCTAATATTATTTCTACTTGATTATGAATGCTTTGGGATAATTTGAGCTATCATTCAAAAGGTCTGAGCCCATCAACACTTTTGAGTGGGGTAAAGATACAACTGTTTCTGTGAGATTTAATCCTGGAGAACCTGATCTACTGGCAACATCAGCCAGGTATTCAAAATTTTCGTTTTCATTTAACCTATGCAATTTCTTCTGATTTTTATGCTTTTATTTTACACAATTATTCATGTTATCTATGCACTAGAACCATAAAGAAACGTTGTGGTTATGTTAGGTTGAATTTTTGACTCGCCTTTGTGTCTTTGTGTTTGGTCTTAGCATTTGGAACTTTAGAAAATATCTATTTAGGTACTTGGAATTTTCTGTAAACATAGGGCCACAAATGTGGGTAAAAACTCTTATTAACTTACACATTCTATATGTATGACCCCGAGAGTTGCAGTATTTGGTACTTCCTGTAAACATAGGGTCACTAATGTGGGTAAAATCTCAAACAAACTTAAATGTTCTGTGTGTACGACTTTGTCTAGTTCACAACAGTTGAGCTCAGCCCTTTAATAGATTTGTTACTTGAGTGTTGTTAGAGCTTTTGCAAATTGATTCAGGCAAACCGTGTTTGACCTTCTCTCTAATATGGCTATGATTCAAATTGAGGTCTTAGCCAAATCAATAATTGACAGGCTTCTATAATCTGTTGTTAAATTACCAACATAGACATGTTGTGAAATCACCATAACAGTGTTATGATCACCATTCACCAACTAAGAATGAGTAGGCATATATTAGCTTATGAAAAAACTGCTTCCTATCGCCATTTTTTGAAGGTTAATCACATTTTAATCTTCTTGGTATATCTTATTAAGAGTCAACCAGTTTGTCAGTCTTTTAAATATTTTTTGTGTATTAAAGACCTAGCTGCCAGACTGACCACTGGAAACAAGATCTATTGATTAAAAATTGGTAAGGATAAATCTGACCAACTAGCTCTCTTTTCATGAATTTGAAGCGCCTTGTTGAAATTGATGCCACACGAAACTATTCTCATTCATCATAGGGATTCTTCCAGCCAACTGATATAACAATTTACTTTTTACTTTATGCATGGGAAGTCATATTGCCTAGTTATGGAAGCCTCTTAATTTCCTTTAGAAAAAAACTTTTCGACTTCTTGGTGACTTGTTTTGTAAAGCTTGATAGATTCTTGAATGTTTTATAGCATGCAAAATAAGTAACAACAAACCTTTGGATTTTTTTTCCCTACTTTCTTTAATGCTGGTATATTCAAGTGACTTCTTGTGCTTTTGCCTTGCTTACCTAATTCATTGTTTTGATGTCTGATCATTTAAATGATATGAATTTATTTGTGTTGAACATCTGTTGAAGTTATTTGCTTATGATGTCTTTTCACTTTGGCAGTGACCGCAGCATAGCTATATATGATTTGCGCATGTCATCCCCCGCTAGAAAACTAATTATGCAGGTCCTGCTTCATCTTCTTACCATTATTATTGTCGATTCTTTCTTCACCATTTTCCCATCTAGAAAGCTACATTTCCAATGTATCAAAACCCTTAATTTAGATTCAGACCATCTGCTGCAATCTGTCAATTGATGATATATTTGTTGATTTGTTCACATGTTGTATATGTGATGTCTTATTCTGAAAATTCTAGCACTAATAAGTAATCAAGAATTTGAGGTCATCATACCAGTGGTTTAAAGCAGCTCCATGTTTCTATAGGGAGTTTGCTATTGCACTTTCATTACTAATTATGAAGCTGTTTCTGTTGTAAATATTATCATAAATATTTAAGCACGCTCTAATTTATCATACAATAGGGAAGCTTGACAAGTTGAATGACAGGATTAATAACGTTAGCTTAATTTTTGTTTTTGAAATCTTAACTTCTACTTTCTGTTACAGACCAAGACTAATGCTATATGTTGGAATCCCATGGAGCCAATGAATTTTACAGCTGTAAGCATTTTAAACTAAAGCTATGCTTTTTTCTTGCCTTAGTTCTGATTTTTTTCCTGTTCATTCAATTCTTTTTTTAATTTGTTACTTCATTTCTGGGTGCATTTTCTTTCTTCGTCATTGATTTTGATAGATAGATACGAGTCTTCCACATGAGAATGCTTTTGTCGTTAAATAAGAATTTTTCATGACCATTTAATATCAAAATGGAGAATTAGATTACCTACTCACATGTAGCATCTTAGATGTTGCTTGAGATTAGTACGGCCCCAATTGGCTAATCTAAGTAGATATTGGTGTGAAAGATCTCAAAATTTCTAATACTTATATTCTCCATCGTCACCTTTTACAATCCAAATTTAGCTAATTTAGGTAGCTAATTTTCTTAAATGCCAAATGATAATTTGTTGTGGTAGGCAAATGAAGACTGCAACTGCTATACTTATGATGGTAGGAAATTAAATGAAGCAAAGCTTGTGCACAAAGATCACGTTTCTGCTGTGTGAGTGATATTATCACATTCTCTTTCCCCTGCCCATATTCTATAAATTTCATGGAATTGAATAAGTTGATATTTGCTTTCTCTAATGCTGATGAGTACAGGATGGACATTGACTACTCTCCCACAGGACGTGAGTTTGTTACTGGTTCTTATGATAGAACAGTGAGTTAGATCGTTGTGCTTTTTTTTTTGTCTTGCAATATTTGGCCTACAAAGAGTCATACTGAAATAATGTAGTTAGTTGCTAATGGAACTGTGATTGCAGGTCAGGATCTTCCCATTCAATGGTGGCCATAGTAGGGAGATCTATCATACTAAGCGAATGCAAAGGTTTTTCTTTCTTTTAAGTTTTAACTCATTTTATTGTGTCCGTGTGAAAAATAAATTCATAGTCTGCACTAACACATCAATAATTTGGTCTTCGTATTGTCATAAGTGTATTTATTTTTTCATTGTTGACTGATTGTTTTGTTTTTTCATAGATGTCTCTTGTTTCCTATACCATGTCTCATCATTTTCCTTCCAAGATATTTGACATATTGCTGTGTAATATAGGGTCTTCTGTGTGAGGTTCAGTTGTGATGCCTCTTATGTTATCTCTGGAAGTGATGATACTAATCTCCGACTCTGGAAAGCAAAAGCTTCAGAACAGATGGGAGTAGTAAGGCCCTGAACTTTCAACCGAATCTTTCATGTTTTTATTTTTGATTTTTTTCCCAAATGTATTATAACCTTCTAGATTTCTCATACCTCTGATATATAATATCAATAATCAGTATCTCTCACGACCATTGGTTTGTCCCTAGTAGTAAGCAGCAATCGGATTTAGCAATGCTAATAAGTATTTCTGGTCTGTATTCATATTTGACATGTGGATTTATTCCTGACAACTAATTGAAAACCAACAATTTTTGATCTATTTGATTGCCATTTCTAAGATGTTTCGTTTGTATTTTGCGACCACAGCCTTTGCTTTTCTTTTTGTGCTTAATCCCATTTGGTATCTCCTTGTCCAATGCAGCTCCTACCTAGGGAAAAGAGAAAGCTAGAATATCTAGATGCCGTCAAAGAACGTTACCAACATCTAACGGATGTGAAACGTATTGTCAGGTTGGTCTTTTTCCACGTTTATTTGTGAAAACAAATACTCTGTAGCGTTTATCCTCTGATCTACTTGTCCTTGATGCACCTCAATGTTGTGCCTTTTCTTGTTAATAACAATCTTTATTATTTTGTATTTCAGACATAGACACTTGCCCAAACCGGTATACAAGGCAGCTGCTTTGAGGCGGACGATGATTGAAGCTGAAAATAAGAAAGATGAAAGGAGGAGAGCTCACAGTGCTCCTGGAAGTATTCCCGTGCAGCCCTTCAGAAAAAGAAGAATCATCAAAGAGGAGGAATGATTTAGCAAATAAACAAGGGTTGTTTTTCTCTAAAGCAGCATGCAGCCAAATGCAAGATTGCGCCTTGTAAGAATCGCAATCTCAGTACACTCGATGTCCAAGGTCTACGATCAACAACGGTTCCATCTGATGATCACACTGAAAATTTCAAGTTTGATACGCCCCTTAATTGTGCTGTGGAAAATGCCAGAGATTTGTATTTTTGAAGCCTAAATATGACGACGATTAATTTAGTCTATGAAATTTATTGGTCTCTGATCTTAAAAAGTCTCTTTGATTTTGTAGAATGTTTGTGTGTGTAAAAAATGCCTTTTAGACAAGTTTCACATTAACGTTCCTCTATCATATTAATTAGTAGTCTATTTGCTATTGAATGTTAATGTTTGAACTTCTAAATATTAATGTCTCTAATCGTCCCTTCGTTGATTGCGTGCAACAACAATTTGGAATGAAAATTTCATTAAGAGAAAAAAAAACCCATCAAATTCTAATCGTATTTAGATTTTGCGTATAAGATTATGCAAACTATAATTATTTTTTTTTAAAAAAATATTAAATTATAATACTGATTGTTTGTAATTGAAATTGATTTTATATAATCAAATTCTAATCATAATTTTCGTACTTACTATAATTAAACAAACTATTGTTAATTTTACTTGTAAAAGAAATCACACAATTTATCCACCTCGATCCATAGACCCGGATCGTCGCAGTCCGCCTATCATACGTGGCGACCTCCCAAGTCCTCACGCTCCATTTTCTGTGGAACCCCTCATCTTTCCAATATCCCTTCGTTCCTCCTCATTTTTTCTTTCCATTTTCAGAAGCGTCAGTTTCCTCTTCATGGACAGTTAAGGCAGGAATTCCGTCTCTTCCAATAAAATTTCCGTAGAAAGTAGAGATTCAAACTTTGACGCGAGCAGTTGCCGATCGGATCCTACTCTCTCGAGCCGGGTTGGCAGCGAGCGGTGCCAAGATGATGTCCAGGTCGTACACCAACCTCCTCGACCTCGCGTCGGGGAACTTCTCGGCGCTCAGCCTCGGCGGTGGCGGCGACGGTTCCTGCCGTCTTCGCCGCCGGATGCCGCGCACCATGACGGTTCCGGGATCGCTCAGCAGCCTCGAAGAGGATGACCGCGACTTCAGCGTCTCCTCCGACGTGCCCTCCTCCTTCTCACAGGACCGCATCATCATCGTCGCTAACCAACTCCCCCTCCGCGTTTTCCGCGGCCCTGAAGACCGAGGATGGTCCTTCGCCTGGGACGAGGACGCGCTCCCACTCCAGCTTAAGTGCGGCCTCCCCGATGATATGGAAGTTCTTTACGTAGGCTCCCTCAGAGTGCCTGTGGACGCCGGGGAACAGGACGAGGTCGCTCAGATTCTTCTCGAGCGCTTCCGGTGCGTCCCGGCCTTTCTACCCGCCGACGTCAACGATAAGTTCTACCACTGTTTCTGTAAGCAAGCGCTGTGGCCACTTTTTCATTACATGCTACCTTTCTCCGACAATGTTGGGGGACGGCACTTCGACCGCGGCCTCTGGGAATCCTACATCCTCGCCAACAAGATCTTCTCGCAGCGGGTCATTGAGGTTCTCAATCCGGAGGACGACTATGTGTGGATCCACGACTACCACTTGATGGCCCTCCCCACCTTCCTCCGTCGCCGCTTCAATCGCCTCCGCATGGGGTTCTTCCTGCATTGCCCCTTCCCCTCATCGGAGATCTATCGCATGCTCCCCGTACGCGAGGAGATCCTCAAAGCCCTCCTCAACTGCGACCTCATCGGCTTCCACACCTTCGATTACGCACGCCATTTCCTCTCCTGTTGCAGCCGCATGCTCGGTCTCGAGTACCAATCCAAGCGAGGCTACATCGGCGTCGACTACTTCGGCCGCACTGTTGGGATCAAGATCATGCCCATCGGAGTCCACATGGGCCAGCTCCAATCCATTCTACGCCAGCCCGACAAGGACCATGGCCTCGACGATCTCCGCCGCCAGTTTGATGGCAAGACCGTGCTCCTTGGCGTCGACGACATGGACATCTTCAAGGGAATCAATCTTAAAATTCTAGCTTTCGAGCAGATGCTGCAGCTTCACCCGGAGTGGAGGGAACGGGCTGTCTTGGTTCAGATTGCCAACCCCGCAAGGGGGCGCGGGAAGGAGCTCGAGAGCATTCAAGGGGAGATTGTGGAGAGCTGTGAGAGGATCAATAAAGCCTTCGGCAATGCTGGATACACTCCAGTCGTCTACATAGACCGCCCTGTTCCTTTCGCTGAGAGGATCGCGTTCTACACGATCGCTGAATGCGTCGTAGTGACAGCAGTCAGAGACGGCATGAACCTCACGCCATACGAGTACATCGTGTGCAGGCAAGGGATCACCGGTGGCTTCTTTATCTCTGAGCCGGAAAGCCCAAGGAAGAGCATGCTAGTGGTGTCGGAATTCATTGGGTGCTCGCCTTCCTTGAGCGGCGCCATCAGAGTGAATCCTTGGAACGTGGAGTCGACGGGAGAGGCCATGAACGAGGCGATCTCCCTATCTGACTCCGAGAAACAACTGCGGCACGACAAGCATTACAAGTATGTGAGCACTCATGATGTTGGATTCTGGTCCAAGAGCTTCCTGCATGACTTGGAGCGGAGCTGCCGAGATCACTTCCGAAAGAGGTGCTGGGGAATTGGGCTGGGATTTGGATTCAGGGTGGTGGCCCTGGATCCCAACTTCAGGAAACTGAATGTGGATGGAATTGTGTCGGCCTACGAGAACGCAATGAGCAGGGCAATCTTTTTGGATTACGATGGAACTCTGGTTCCTCCCACCGCCATCGACAAGAAACCCAGTGGAGAGATTATTAGGATCGTTAATTTGCTATGCGCTGATAATAAGAACGTAGTGTTTCTCGTCAGTGGCAGGAGAAGAGATAGTTTGGAGAAGTGGTTTACTCCGTGCCAAAAGCTCGGGATTGCAGCAGAGCATGGCTACTTCATGAGGTGTCTTGTTTCTTCTTCTTCCCTACCAATTCAGTTTATTCTGTATTGACCGAGTATAACAATCACTAACTATTGATTGGTTAAACTTTTTTCAGGTGGACCAGCGATGAAGAATGGGAGGTTTGTTGTCAAAACAATGACTTCGGCTGGATGCTGATGGCTGAGCCAGTGATGAAATTGTATACTGAATCTACGGACGGATCGTATATGGAAACCAAAGAAAGTGCGTTGGTTTGGCACCATCAAGATGCTGACCCGGGCTTTGGTTCTGCACAGGCTAAAGAAATGCTCGACCACCTTGAAAGTGTTTTAGCCAATGAACCAGTCTCCGTGAAAAGTGGTCAGTTCATCGTGGAAGTCAAGCCTCAGGTATATATATATATATATCAAGTTTCTAATTTTTGTACATCTTCATGTTCTAGCAAGATTTTCCCGTTTTGTTTGTAGGGAGTAAGTAAAGGTTCAGTTGCAGAGAAAATCCTGTCTTCCATGGTGAAGGGCGGGAGACAGGCCGACTTCGTGCTGTGCATTGGCGACGACAGATCCGACGAAGACATGTTTGAAGGCATCACTGACATGGTTACAAGGAACTTAGTCTCCCCTTACACCTCGTTGTTCGGTTGCACAGTCGGGCAGAAACCAAGCAAAGCCAAGTATTATCTCGACGATACTAGCGACGTCGTAAACATGCTCAGGGCCCTCGCGGAGTCCTCCGAGAAATCCTCTTTGCCTACAGACATTCCTAAACCTGAAATCTCACAGTAAGCCATGTTCTATTGGTTCATAATGCTCGAGAATGGTTAAGTATTGTTAGGACCAGTCATGAACTAGATTTCTTTCTTTCTGATGCAGCCAAATTTACAAATAAACCAAGAAAGTGTTCTTGTTTATTTATATATTGGTTAAGAAAGTGTTCCTTTAATGGCCATCGGGTCTGATGCTCGTGTAATTTTTAATAGGAGAATCTGATTCTTGCAGAATTTTTTTATCGAATCATTTATCAAAAGCCTTTTCAGTAACTGACGAGATTTAATTGATATTTTTATTTTGATGACTGCTTAAAGAAGCTAACGGTAGCCGACAGGCTCGGGTAGAACTAAACAATTACGAAAATCAATTAAAGATAAAAATCCTATTGCTGTCTCGATGATATGCAACAGGCCAAGAACGCACGCAATATTTGACCTCGGCTCGAATCCGAAGCTTCCTGTACTCCCCTTTCGGGCCTCCAGTGCTGCGATCCCCTTTCCTTTTCTTTCCTTCTCGAGATCCTCGGCGGACAACGAAGCGCCGACCCTCCCATCTCCCCTCCCCTTACCCTTCTCCGATTCTAGATAAGGTTTTCGGTGTCTGATCGCCTCCCACCCTCGATACTGATCCATTAGGTCACGCTGCGTGCAACCATGGGCTGCGCTGGATCCACTGCTGCCAAAGTAGAAGGTGAATTCGGATCCGTTCACTCGTCTTCTTCCGATTATCTGTGTAATGATCTTGTTCGGATTGTTTTCCCCCCTTTGTACGATTGAGTGACGATAGTTTCGCGGGTTTCTAGTCTCGGCTGTAAGATTCTTTCTTTTTGGCTTCGAAAAGGTTGAGTCTTGAAATGGGTTTGTTTCGCGTTAATTTGTGAAATTGAAGCTTACTAAATTTTTACAATAGTTTCTGGCTTTCTGCTGCATCTAATTGTTTTTTTCTTTCTTATCTTGAGTACTGTCAATGGTCTAGTTGCATGGTCTAATCAATTAAACATCGTTAGTAATGCGCATAAAATAAGATAAGCACGAAATAAAAGGTTAATACTGATTAGCAAATTCTTGGCATAGAACAATGTCCTTCCTTACCACCTTGGATTTACCTCGCTCTAAGTTGCATGTGAACATGTGACGTGATTGAATTATCAAACAATTTCCCTTTTCTCTTTTCTCTGGTAGCCCGTGCTTCACTCTTCCATATGGTTGGTTGAGTTGTCCCTTTTCTTTGATTTTTTTTTTTTTGTCTTTTACGTTCATGAATTTTCTTTTCATTAATTCTGCAAAAGGTGAAATCAGTCACCTGGCAGATTTGCTTACATTTTATTTTGGTGGAGACCCGTGGCGGAGCCAGGATGTTTCTTTGGATAAGGCATCAAGCATATGTACGGTTAGATTTATCATTTTTATTAGAAAATTTATAAACTAAATAAAACTTACATTTATGAAAATTGTTAAACTGAAGTTGAACTAAAACTGATCAGCTTCAAAATCAATCAAATACATTGTCTTTGTTGTTCGAATTTACTCAGTTGCCACAACAACTTTCATCAAATATTCTGTAGGCAATACTGCTTTTCCAAAATGTTCAAGCTATTATTTGTGTTAACATCTTGGTGACTTTGTTCTGATACTTATAGCTTTTATAGAATCCTCCTGAAACTTATTTGAACATCCATTTAATTACATTTATGTATAAGCTGATTGATTTTTGTTGCAGAGAATACTAAGAAAATACAGAAACCAAAACCCTGGAAACATCCTCAGTCAATTACTCCCACACAGCTTAAGCAAATGCGCGATGAATTTTGGGACACAGCCCCTCATTATGGTGGCCAAAAAGGTGAGAGCGCCCTCTAAAATGCTGCAACTGTTGCTTTTGTTAATTCAACAATGAATTCTCTAGCATATATCCATCTATTCAATTAGCAGACACTTGACTAGATGAGTATAGTTTAACAACGTTCATTTGGAATTAATTTCTGCAGGTTTGCACCTCCTTTCCCCTTCTAGAATGAATTCAATTATCAAACGGATCCATTTTTTCATGTCATAGCATGCCTTATTTGATGGAAAAGACTCATAACATACATAGTACAATCAAAGACCAGGTCTAGCTAACAAGAAAAGTTTCATTCATCTATGCAGAGCCTTTGTTGACTAAATTTGAGATCAAAGTATGACTTTAGATCACAAACATTTTGGTAGAATAGTTTATGATCATGAGGAAAGATCTTGAAATCTGAAATTTTGATGGTAAGGAGTAAATCTGTGATCATGTTGTAGATGTTTTGTCTTTCTGTGTGTCGAAGTGCACAAGTCTTTGAAGATTATTTAATAACTTCATTAAGTCTTTCCGTGCATCTCCACAGCCACGGGAGACCAATCATTGGCTGTGTTTTAATGACTCAGTTTTGTTTCATCCATGTGCGAGTATTATGTTTTTGTTTCACTAAGGTATGTCTTAATCTATATTTTCTAGTTCATGTAAGAAGCTAATAGGTTATTAGATATAATGGATTTAGCCTCATTAGTACTTCTAGGTTTATAGTTTTACCATGAATCACTAATTTTTAATGAAAAGCAATACAATATTTTCTTCTTCAAACTTCACAGGTAAAAAGTAAAAGAAAACCAATTCAGTTTGTTGTTTATGTAACAGAGATATGGGATGCGCTCCGAGCTGCAGCAGAAGCTGATTTAAATCTTGCTCAAGTTATAGTGGACAGTGCAGGAATCATCAATTCAAATGCTGACTTGACTCTTTGTTATGATGAAAGAGGTAAGGCAATCTTATGTCATCTTATTCTTTTACACACTATTAATTGTATATGTGATATCTCATATCAGAAACTTCTTATTAATGTTTTACAGGTGCTAAGTACGAATTACCAAAATATGTTTTGAGTGATCCTACTAATTTAATTCAGGAGAACTAACAAGAGATTGAAAGCACTCAAACTCGAAGTGAAACATCACTGTAAATCTTGTAAATGACTTATCTTTCTGAATTTGTCAAAGTCCAATTCTATCTTGTGTAACTGGATTCAAGAGTTTACTCGTCAAGTTCATCAAAGCTGCTAAGGTCGCCCTTGTTTGTTGTCAACAGTTTACAGTTCACGTGCTCTGATTACCAAAGTTTTATCTAGTTGTTTCATTGTCTTAAGAACTTGTATTTACATTTGGAGTGAAATGTTAAATGCTCTCTAATCTGGCAAGTCCCTTGCTATTTTGGACAAAGAATATGGGAGATTATGGACTTTTGCTATCATGTTGATACTAGCAGTTAAATAGTGTCATCATCTTCTCTTGAATTCCTGGTGACTTTGAACAGAAGATAACTCACATGAGCAATCATTGCTTCAAGTATATCATTATAGATTATCGTGACTTGTATATAAAACGTTTCCTTTATTATATGACCTTATTTCT
>JBBUKS010000001.1:172259-183339 GCA_038050645.1 Hedychium gardnerianum | reverse complement strand
TAACGATCCAACATTATCGTGGTGCTGATTTTAAAAAAAATCAACACCACCTTGATGCAGATTTTTAGAAACCAGCATCATCTTAATGCTGGTGTTATTACTGTGATGCTGATTTTTAAAACCAGCACCATAATGATTGTTAGGGGTGTCAGTTCGGATGGATCGAGTTAGGTTGAAGATCGATTATCCAAAAAAATCTCAATTCGAATTCTACCCGAACCTGAACTCAACTCGAAACTCCTAAATCTGAATTCGAACCCGTCCAATCTGATCAACCTGTCCAACCCCCCCCCAAAAAAAACTTTTTTATTGTTATTTTTTAATATTTTTTTTACTTTCATCTCAATATTTCATCATTGTTATATTATATTTTATTATTTATTTATTTAAAATATTTTAATTTTTAAAATAAAATTTGATTTAACCTCTAAAAAAATCTTAAATCTTAAATTTATACCAATCTGAGTCAACCCGGGTTGACCCGAACCCAATCCAAAATTAAATCAACTCAAAAATTCAAACCCGATATGCATTCAACATTTTTTAATTTGAATCAAATTTTTTTCGAATCGACTCGTATCGGGGCAACAGATCGGTTCATTTTTAACATGCATGCCGAGAAAAGAATTTTTTTTAATTTAATTTAAAAAGAAAAAGAAAAAGTATGGTAGGTAAAAAAGAGAAAAAAAAAAGAAAAAAAATTAACTTTGCTAAAGAGGTAATATAAAAACGAGATATGTATATATATTTTTGGACATTTTCAAAATTTAGGATGTTTTTTGGGATAAATTCGATCACGTGGTAAAAGATGATACGCTCGTTTTTAACATTTTTCTCAATCCGTCTCAAAATTAATATGAAAGAAATAAAAAAAAAAAGACTTATACGAGATATAAAGATTTACGCTCGCCAACTCTCAAATTTGACCCCAAAACCTTACGTGACAAACCAATAACTATTCACCATCTCAGTTAAGACCGTAATGCCCCAATCCCATTCAAGAGTCGTCATGCACCACTTATTAATATTTTTTTTAAAAAAAATCATATGAAATAATAAATGATGTACACATGGCGATTCTCGAATAGAATTGGGATACTACTCATAAGAAGGATTAAATTTATCGGGCTCTGTCATCATTACGAGATCTAGAGATCAATTTTTAATAATATAATGCTTGTCAAATTTTTATTTTTTTTATATAATGATCACTATTTAAAAATTAGTAATTATTCATGATTTATCTTTCTTCCAAATAGTAGGGAGTCATTCTGGAGGAACCGCCGAAGTGACGATTTAACCTTCTGCCACCAAAAATTAAATTTACCATCAGTTAATTCCAAACTTTGGGTGCTTTTTTGAAAAATAGCCGTTTTATTTTTGATGAAATTATATGACTCTTTTTCTCGAAGCATATTGCTACAATTATTTTATTCAGTTTAGAGTTGATTTGAGTTTTAAATATTAAACTTTTTTACACGTTGTGACAAAAAGCGAAACGCTCGCTTCCAACGTCCCCGCCAGTTCGTCAGCTGCGTGGTGTACACAAAGCGAATTATTCTTTCGCCTTTTACTAAAGAATAAAAAAAACTTTTTTACACGTGAAGATAGAGTTCATCACTTCAAAATGTTCATTTGCGGTGAGTCCCAAACTTTTATGCTACCTCAAGTGTTATATGAAGGGAAAAAGATAAATCATGAGTTTCCTTTAGATTATATAAAAATAAATAAATTATAAATTCGTCTTTAAATTATATATAAAAGATAAATTAAAAATATAATTAATCGTCAAATAAATAATTAAGTGTAAAAGGAATTTTTTTTATAAGGATATATTTTCGTTGAGAATTACTCTTATTTAACCAAATGGACACCCACCCGCGAGGAGAAACTCGACCACTTTACGAACCTGCGAAGGGCCTCGCCGCCTCAACTCTGCCCCCCTAATTTTAATCTCTCGATTCGGCGCCGCCCAAAGTGGTGCGGTACCTCTGCCAGCCGCCGTCATCGGCGCCAACACACCTCCTCCTCGAACTCTGTACAATCCAAAGATCCAACCGCCGTCGAAAAAGAATAAAGGATTCTGTCGTTTCCGAGTCTGCTTCTCGAAGCGTTTTTTAGATTGATTTGGCGCCTCGCGAGATCTGAGTGGGCATCGCAAGTCTTGTTGATGATGGAGCAGAGCAATCGACCCGGAGATGACGAGATGGTTGAAGCATCAGCAGCTGCTGCTCACGCGGAAGACAAAGTCGAGAAGGTTGGTAAAGAAGAGGAGAAGGACCTCAAGCCATCGCTACGCAGGGAACCCTCTTTCTCGCGGTGGTGCGACGAGAACGGGATCTTGCGGCCAAGCGCCGCGGAAGATGATGGATCCCCTAGGGCCAGCTCAGCGGTTAAAGAGTTCGAAGAATTCGAACTGCCGTTGCTCCATCAGGGCAGGCCTGATGAAGTGGGATCGCAGGACGAGAGGCAGCGGAGAACCCACGAATTCCGGCAGAGGAGCATGCTTTCGGGATTTGTGAATAGGGACGCGGATAAATACGTGCCTTTGGATATAGAGAACGGTGTGCATGCCAGCGATTCTACGGCAAAGCTTGAGTCTTTGGAGCAATCCAGGAAGAGCCCAATTTCTGTTGCAGTCTTGCTGAAGACTCTGTTTTATATACTGGTTTGGTACACATTCAGTACTTGCTTGACGGTGTAAGTGGCTAGCTTTCTGTCGATATTAACTCTGATACCTGTTGATACTAGATTTTTTTATTATTTTCTCAATTTTTTATTTTCTGAAATCTCGTTGTTGGCTGCTTTAGGTACAATAAGACATTGCTAGGTGATGATCTGGGGAAATTTCCAGCTCCACTGTTGATGAATACGATTCATTTTTCTTTGCAAGCCATTTTATCAAATGCCATTGTGTATATCCAGTCTCGAATATCTAAAAGCAGCGGGAATATCATGTCATGGAAGGATTACTTTTTCATAGGTAAAATTACATATTAAGATTGAAGTGTTTATGGATTTTCTGAAGAGAATATTGGTGAATTGATCAAGTTCTTGATCAAGCATGCTATTTTTTCACGGCTTGTATATAATGGAATGCCTCTGCTCAATAATTCCGGTATAAAAGATAGTGACTGTGATATACTTGATTAACTTATAGGACATTAGAGTTTATTTGATGAACTTATAGGCTCCAATGGCATTAACACTTCATGTTCTGAACCAAATAAAGAAAGTTATTGCATTACTCTTCTATATAAGCAAAGATTTTTTTTTCCCATTTACCAATGCCATTTTCTTATATCATTATCATCAAGATGCCATGTTTGTCCTAACCCTTTAGGGTCAGCTATATGAATTTTATCTAACCATTAAGCCCTATGCAGACAATATTCCTAGTTATATTCAAATTGATTAAATTATTCTTTATTTGGCTAATATTTTTTTTCTCCTTGTTTCCCTTATACCTTTTTCTTTAATAGATTCAAAGTTTTTGTGATAGATATTTACATTTAACTATTTTGACTATTGATTCTATCGGTCGTCTTTGGATGTGTCTATACATTCTCAATTTATTTTCTCTCACTCTATCATCTATTGAAATTACACTTACTTGATCTCATATATTAGTATTTCGTATTTTATCCTTTTTAAAAACTCCACATGTCCATCTTAGAGCATTCTCTTCTCTGCTACCTTGATTTTTTTATATTAATGGTATTTTCTTAGATATATTCTGGAATAAATTTTCTTCATATTTTCTAGTATTTGTGTTTCAAGTTATCTTTGTTGTATGAAACCCCATGCAGGGGAGATGATGCTGAGTCAAACTTGGCTTAAATTTGTTTCCTAGTTTGGAATGAGGCTGAATTAATAGTATTTCTTTAGTTTTTTTTTTTTTCAAGTGACATTTTGTAACTGAATATTCTAGACCTTTAAGTAAAATTGTGAATACTTCTTTATCTGAGTAGTTTTTTTCCTTATTCATCTATTGCTGCTTTGTCACCCAAGTCCATTTTTACTTCTCTAGCTTCTGCATTCTTTATATTCCTTTGATCTTTTATTTCTTCTCTTGTGTATGTTACTTACAAGAAGCCATGCTTACTATACGACATCTCTTAGTGGAGATCTAGCCCATATTTCGTTCTTCTTGTTTTTGTACATTCTTCCCTTTGCTGTACTTGATAAATGCTAATGCTTTGTGGGGATTTTTTTGCAGTTGTCCCAACTGCTATTGGAACCGCGTTGGATGTGAATTTAAGCAATGAGTCTCTTGTATTTATAACTGTGACATTTGCGACAATGGTATGCCCTGACTATTGGCTCACGAATTTTTTCTCCAGCTATTTTACATTTTGTTGGTTACAGTGCTCTTAGAGTTGCAGTCTACTTCAATTACAAATTCTGTACCCTCTTTGCAGTGCAAATCAGCCACTCCTATATTTCTCCTTATGTTTGCCTTTGCCTTCAGGTAAATATTTAAATCTGTTTCTTTTTTTTTAATGGTGTTGCTGCTGGTTATGTACCTGATATTAAAACCTTTTCTATGCTTTTGAAGGCTGGAGAAACCTAATTTGAAGCTTGTAGGCATTATGCTTATTATTTCTGTTGGCGTTTTATTAACAGGTAATTATCTTCATGGGTAGTGTTCAGCCTCACACTGTCTAAACTTAATTTTATTTTTCAACATTTATAGCATGATAAATCATTTTTTTTCAGTACCAATAATGCAAGGGTAGTAGGGTGCAAATGTTTTATTCACCTCTCAGTGAAAATATTTTAATAGTTAGGAGTTTGAAATTTCTGCATCATATGTCCTGTTGTTGAATATTCAGTCCCCCATTTGTCTGAAATACCTTTTGGGATACAAATGCTATCCTATTCTACCTTTTGCATGTCATTTGTTTCGTTGTTTGATCTTGATGGTTCTTTCGGATATTTGTTCTATGACTTGATATTAGAGTTTAATAGATGTCACTTTCCAAAATAGTTGAGAACTCAGAAATCACGTGTTTAACTCTTTTAGCTTCTACCTCGTGGCGGTTATTTGTCTCGAATAGTCATCTAAGATATCTTCTTTTGGAGATTCTGTTTGTTTCTGTGCCTTTTGGAAGCCTTCTAGTTCTTCTGCAACTTTTAATCTAAAATTCTGAAACATATCAGCTGAAATTTGATGTTGCTTTGGTGCATCTTTCAAGTTAAAATAGTTGGCTATATTGTTAAATCTAAATTTTTTTGCACTTTCATCTTTTCAAATTCACTTTGCCTGCTGTTTCAGTTACAAAAGAGACAAAGTTTGAGTTCTGGGGCTTCATTTTTGTTATGTTATCTGCTGTTATGGCTGGTTTTCGCTGGTGCATGACTCAGATTCTCTTGCAGGTTGGTCACTAAAGATGCATTTTATACTTGGTATTTTCATTTTATCTTCTTAATCTCAATCATCATTAGCTAACTTTTTTTTTGTATGTGCATTGACATCAAATCCATCAATGAAGAAAGAGGTATACGGTAAGCAATGGACTTTCTCTATTGATTTCCACATTACCCATGCCACATTTAGCCACAGTGGGAAGAAAAAGCAATCTTTCCTCCATCATCTAAGCCTCCTAGCATACGACAGGAGATGTGTAATTCATTTAGTTCATATTATGCAGGTTTGAAGAATCCAATCACTTTGATGAGTTATGTAACACCTGTAATGGCAATCATAACTGCCGTCCTTTCTCTAGTTTTGGATCCCTGGGATAAGTTTAAGGAAAGCAATTACTTTGATAGCACAAAACACATAATGCGAAGCTGCCTACTTATGCTTTTTGGAGGAGCATTGGCATTTTGTATGGTAAGACTTCCTATCACGTATGTTGCAACTTTAGGGGCTAAATCTACAGTTGCCAAAATTAGACATGACCTGACCCAATCAGAAATACAATTAACAGAGGCAAAACATGATAGTGATATGACAAGATCCAATTATATAAATGGCTTGACACTAATTGACTCGTTTAGAATTATGATTCATATTAAAAAAGTATTTGTTACTAATTCATATGACTTAATTCTTTAGAAATTAGTTATTCTTATATTTATAAAGTAACTTTTAAAATATAATATTATTTTTTTTAATGTTATTTCATATAATTTTTTGTTGACCCAAGTAACATGATTAATTGGACACAATTGCCGCCCGTAGCTAAATCGTTGCATTTTGATGAATATTGTCCAATTAGTAGTTTCTGCTCTCAACTTCTTGCTTCTTAAATAGCCATTCATCAATCTATACACTCTAAAGGAAACCTGTCTTACGCAGGTTTTGACAGAATATATTCTTGTTTCAGCAACTAGTGCAGTGACAGTAACTGTAGCTGGCATTGTGAAGGAAGCTGTTACAATTTTGGTACAAAGTATTTTTGTCTAGATGACTTTTAACATGCATGCAAATCTAGTGTCTCTGGTAAATGTGGCAGTCATCCTAATTCTCATTGATATATGGACATGCAAAGCATTTTAGCTTCAATTAGAACGTCACATGCACACACAGTTTCATTATCCATGCTACATTCAGTGAAATTAACCATATATTTAATTAATAAATTTCTTGTTTAGAAATGACAAAGCATCTGACTATTTTCATATTTTAGAGCAACCTTCTATTCCTATATTGAGTCTGCTGATTCTTCAGGCTGCTTGTTTTGTTACAAGGTTTATTATTATTGTTGTTTCTCAAAGCATTCTGCAAGATTTTTGGAAATATCTTAATCTTAAATTGTCTAATCTTGAAATGTTAAATTTTAGTCATTTAGCATGTGTATCTTATTTTTGTATGATAAGCAACCATCTATTTATTATTTCATATATATTTATATATGACAGTGAAATAAACAAAAGCTAAATGCAGTATTTGGGAGAAAATTGATATCTTTCATAATTTTCCTCTTACGCAACACCACTGTGCTTCAATTGCACTTCAACTGCAATTTTCTTCTCTCAGTAATACTGAATTCTTTCTTGGTTGGCATTTTATAGTTTGTAATTTACCTTAAGCTTCCAGATTGCTTGAGTTACTAAGGAATGTTACATAATTAAACTCTCACTATCCTTAGCCAAGTTTTCGTAAATATTACAAGTTATATGAAGATTTATTCTTTTCCATAGCATGCCGATGTAAATATTGTTGAAATCTTAAGTGTTTTGACTATTAATGAGTTGTATTATATATTTTTAATTCATGCACTTCGTCAAATGTGTTAGGTTGCAGTATTTTACTTTCAAGATCAGTTTACCTGGTTAAAGGGAATTGGACTTCTAACTATTATGGTTGGAGTCAGTTTGTTTAATTGCTTCAAGTAAGTTCCTCTGTTCTTTTGTGCATCATTTGCTGTACAATTTTGTCATCAGGTGGTTAGCACCTTCATAATCGATACTTGATTGTTTTACTGTCAAAGCCATAAAGGATTTGGACATTCTCTTCTAAAACCCTAGGTTTGTGATGATGTCCAAGGATCGAGTAAATTGAGATTTTTTTGTGATATAACAAAATGCCTTAACAACTTGTTTTGGACATCCTGAACTTTTTATGTTTGAATATATTTGTCATTTGATTATGCTATGTCAAAGCCATTGGCTTTGATAACCTTTATTTTCATTCCCTCCTAGGCGTCAATTGAAGAAGAGAGATACAGACAATGTGCTAACTTTTAGTGAACACCTTATGTTATTGCAATTCATTGTAGTCTCTTAATCACTGTTTTGTCTTTTTGTTGCCATCTGATGCTCAGATACTACAAACTGAAAAAAGAGGGAACAAATACATCAACAGACAGAGATGCAAAGTACGTTATTCTTGATGACACCAAGGTTCAAGATGATGAACTTGAGTTTCCATCTGTGTAGACAAGAAGTTGAATTGAGTTGGTGAGTGTTTAATTTGATCAATTTGACATTTTTGTGCTCTCAATATATCAATTTCATTATAGAATGTCTACGCTCAATCACTTCTATCTATTTACATGTTCCTAATTAATTTTACTCTGGCACCCAGTGTGAATGTCAAATAAACGAAGGAGAAAATCCTGGTTTTCAAACATTGTCATCCCATTTCACGTTATTACACATTGGCAGACAAAACCATATTTGGCCTTTCGAGCTATAATTTGGCTGTTGACAGGAATTGCATCATCAAGTAACAAGACTTTATTAGGCTAATTCTTTGGTATCCATCTTTTCCCTGGTTCAGAATCTTCCAAGTGTTCTTGGGTACTCTGACTGCATAGATCTTTTCTGACGAGATACAATTGTGTCTGTATCATAAACAGAACAATCTTGACCACCTGTTCAGCATGGCATTGATTTCTCCCAACTGGTAAAGCACTCATAGGTGGAAGGATAATGTAGAACAAACATAAATTATCACATAAGCTGTACGAGTTATCTGGAAGTTAGGTGGTTCTGAGTGATTTGCTAGGAAACTGTAATGCTCATTTTGCACTTAGTCCACAATGTGCATGGAACTGATAACTTGGAGTTGATATTTTGGAGGTTGCCAAACAAAGAAACCTATCCCAGACTAATCTTCCGTAAAAGAATATAATCGTCATCCTTTTTTTTTTGTGATGAAATGATGTCTAGGATTGATCGAGCAAAAATTCATCTGCACACAGCATTTCTTTGAGCAGTACATCCATCACAAACCTTTTGATCTCTTCCACCAACTTGTGACAATTGAAACACTTGATATGGTGTTCAAAATAGGCTAGTTTTTTCAAACCTCTCCATCCCCCAATCAAAATTATTTATATAGAATATTCTTTTTTTGAAGTGGGATATTTCTTCATAAATGGAACCTTTAAGTTGTTATAAGTTTTTTTTTTGTTCCTGTTTGGAACACCATTTGAAATTTTTTTTTCAGGTGCATGATGCATCCACAAACAGCATTTGAGTGTGTGACACAACTCGGCATGCTTCCTTGATTGACTAAATTCGCAAATGCAAGATTGTGCCCCGCGTATCTGAAGTGTAAGTACCATCCTCTTCAGAAACACGCTACTGCTCTGCAATGTCAAGCTAAAGGATTAGGTAATTGAGTAGCAACTGTTCTTCCATGGATTGCAGTCCTAATTTAAAAGAAAGGAATTGATCAACGATATACAAACTTCTGTTTGTGAAACATAGCAACGATCTCTATAGCATCCTTAGCCTCTTCCATTTTAATTTTCATTGGCTTCCATTTTTCTCCTATCATTTGTATATTTTTTATTTGTTGACTTTACTGGATGTTTACTTTAAGCCAATGATCAGTGATCTTTGCTAACCATCAATTCCATCAAAATATGTAAAGGATCAACATTTTTAACAGGAGCATTAATTGTCAAGCAGCAGAGTTCTTTGGATTCAAATTTCATATTATTCTCATTTATATAATCGGAAATAATATCTAACTGTTCTTCTAGGAAATGATAGGCATAGCAACAAAGCCGAACCTTGTTTATTTTGGTGATTGTACTGATGATAATATAATTTTGGGCTAATGACAACCTGTGCATTTGTGTTTGGATTTGACAACTGTTTGTTTTCTAATGCTACATTATTGCTTGTTTATGTTTCTCTTGTTACACACGTGGTTGACAAAACTATAAGAGTTCCAATTATGATTGTGATTTTGCATGAGTACTACCAAGAATTTTTACGACTTATTTTCTGATTGGCAATTATCATCATTGAAGTGTCATGTCGAAGACAATTTCTTCTTGACATAGCTACAATGGTGGTTTCTTGCAAAAAGCACCAAACTATTAAATATTTGAAGCAGCAGCTGCTGATATAATACGAGCAACCAATAGCAAGGATCAGAAGGAATTGAGGTGCGTGTGACCCTTGATAATTTTATAAAATTTACTATGCTTTAATTATAATCAAGGTGCGTGCCCTTCAACGATCGTACTGTGCTTAAATATTTGTTAGCGAATTTTAGGTGCACTTCGTATAAGAAAACATGTAGAGTTCAAAAGTACCAACCACCATGATACATATCCAGTTTGTAAAAAGAAAAAAGAAAAAAAACTCATCGAACTGGTTCCACCACTATTCTATTTGCGGCATGTCATGTAAATTATTATTATTATTTTTTTTTGTATATTTGCAAGATATAATTATGATTGTTCCTTCCCTCTAAACTTTTATATTAAGATATAATAATTGTCCATGTCCGATTAAGATTACAATTTAACATCGTCAAATTGGATGGATTATGAGATCCAAATTTTAATTTTAAGCAGTTAAGATGTCCACCAGGAAATGACAAACGAATAGCGTGATAGATTAGGTACGTTATGAAAATTTCATGTTTTGAGTCCATTTGTAGCCATAAAATTGCATGTCCTGTAAACTCCCAATCAAACTTAAATTAATTAACTAAAAAAACATCCAATTAAGATGCATAAGTTGCACCACGTCACGGCGCCCTTGGGGCTACGATATAACTACAGAGCTCTTATCATTTAGATATTCATAATTTTATCTTTAAATAAGATATATTTATAAAAAAAAATTCTTCAAATAAAACGTAACTAAAGAATATTGAACTTTTGTATTGTTCGTCGTGAATATTTCTCGATTTATTTTGATAGTTGGTATAAAATTTTCATATGACCGGATCAATTATTCTAGATTTATCTATTACTTGATTTATTATTTATACTCTCAGGTCTATAGTACAATGATAGAGTACTCAAATTACCATTCAATTATTTATGATTTGATCTCTAATTTTGATATATTTGTTAAAAAAAAATCTCTAAATATAATGTAGGATGTTGAGTTTTTAATCATCCGTGAATACCTTCTAATTTAACCTGTCGATTGTCGATTGATTGATGAAGTTTTTTATAACATCAGATTGATGGCTTCATATTCATCTATTATTTAATTGATTAACTTTTTTTTGTTTTTCATAAGTTACACCACGTCACACGCTATGTTATTATGAAGGGGTCCACACGACTTTAACACCAGATGGTGACTTGGAGCATCAACTTGGCTCGGCCCGTGCTGATGTGTAAGTTTAGGCCCCAATCTACCTCATGAA
>JBBUKS010000001.1:151723-172159 GCA_038050645.1 Hedychium gardnerianum | reverse complement strand
CCAGATGGTGACTTGGAGCATCAACTTGGCTCGGCCCGTGCTGATGTGTAAGTTTAGGCCCCAATCTACCTCATGAATTATCCCTGTCGATGTGGATGCAGCTAGGAAGAGTTGAGTTAGACAGGGATGTTTACCTAATCTCACTCACGCCATTTTTTTCTTTTTATTAACTCTTCTCCCATCTGAATAATTCCTCTCTTCTCGCCCTTTAAGCAACCTCCATATTTTTTAAAAATAAAATAAAATAAAATTAAATAAAATTAAATTGTGATCAATACAGATATTTCATAGCTCTCTTCGGAATCGCTCCGTATCTGACGTCATGCTTACGTGAGACCAAGCCCCTACTGACGTGGACGTGTAATTTCTGCAACTGGATTCCGATCTCCAAATTGGATGGGTGTGAGTATTTAAGCATGGATTCCACGTGCATCTCATCGGCAACAATCATTGATGCAAAGTGGAAGCTGATCTGAAACTCATCAGTGCAGGAAAAAGGAGGGCAAATTACGAACGAACGGGGAAGATGGATTGGAAATATTATTGATTGATGACTTTGAAATGGTCCCATTCGATTCGAGCATCGAAAGCGACGACGATGGTGGAAAGAATCGCCACCAATGAACTGCGACGGCGGAGTCCGGACGACGAAGGCGGGCGGGCGGCGGCATTGTCGGTGCTTGCCCACAAAAGAATCTCCGAAACCAATTTTCGATTGGTACGACTCCAATAATTCAAATTTTTATAAGCAAAAAAGAACAATTTTCTTTCGAGATTTTAAAATTAAAAAGGGGAAAATATTTGCCTGATGGATAAATATCAGTTATTCGAGTCATATTTTTCTTTTTCTTTTTTTTTTAAAAAAAAAAAGGAGGAAGAAATATCGGTGCCAGTTTTTGTACGTCAACTGCTACTGCTCGAACCAATCGACGGACGGAGTGGAGGCGGAGGGGTCGTCATCCCGTGGTCCCCACCCAGGACGCGGACGCCAGCTCCCGGCGGAGCACCACCGAGTACTCCGGCAGCTCCCCCAGCCCCGCGAACAGCGAGTCATCCTCGTCGGCGCCGAAGGATTCCTCGCGCTCCTCCGGCAGCGTCGCCGCGACGGCGCTGCCGATGGCGGCCTCGGCCTCGGCGAAGAAAACCGATCCGTAGAGGAGCTCGCTGGATCCGGCGGCGGAGGGGGAGGTGGAGGCCGTGGAACAAACGTCGACGGGGAACCACTGCTGGTGGGAGAGCAGCGATGATTCCTCGGAGATCAAATCGGAGAACTTGGTATCCTCCTCCCCCTCGATCGACTCCGGAAGGCTGAGTTCGCTTTGTGGCAGGATTGGCGCCGGCGGCGCCTGCTTCTCCAAGGGCGACAGCGGCGGTGGCGGCGCGACGTACTTGTGGTGCGCCTGGTGATTCTTAGGGAGTGGCCACGAGTGGTTGTGGTCGAAGGAGTAAGTCACCACGATCACAGCAGGGTCGAGCCGGTTCCGCTCCACCTGCTTCCTCGCCGGGCACCCCTTGGAACTGCTGCACCGGTAGTAACCCCTGCGCCACCGTCGATCAGACAAAAAAAAAAGCCCAAATTTTGAGTTCGTTTCCTGAATTAATCGTCTCCTCAACGCCGTAATCTAACTCACCTGGGATACGGCGATCCCTTGATGGGCTTCTGCCCGTACTTCCTCCAAGCCCACGAATCCGGTGGCGGAGCCCCCTCGCCGCCTCCCTTCGTCTCGCTTATCGGCACCGTCATCACCCGCTTCTCCACCGCCCGCCGGCTGCATGCTCAGTTCTCTCAGTCCAATTATTGAAATCAACATAGAATTGAATACACACGGACACAGTAGTACAACTCGACTCACCTTCTCTTAAGAGACGGAGCCAAAGACTGCGCCGGCGGAAGCGACTCGTCGCCGGATCCAGCGCCCGACGTGGGTCTGGCGTCGCCCCCGACCTCCTCGGGCTCGCACGTGTCCAGCTCGTCGTCCTTGTTGCTGCTGCTGTTCATTAATACCCAAAAAGCTAAAGCTCAATTTCTCCGCTACTAATTACAAAAGTGATCTCTCACACTCGCATCGCCTAAGAAAGACCCCCCAAAACCAGAGTTTTTATCCAGAAATTAAAGATGAGGAAATCATGGAAAACTAACTGAGATGAGATGAAATCGAAGAAATTAAAGGAAGAGTGGTTGGAAATGGGGACAGAAGGGGAGCAGTTCTAATACTGATCGACGCTGGCATTTTAAAAAGCATAAACTTGGTGTCGTTTGTGGGAGACGTTGTCTAGGAGTTGCTCTCCATCACTGCACTCCGAGGGACGAATAACTCCACCTAAACTATTGAAAGATGAGACAGCGACCGCCCCTGCACCACCAACACCAATAACATTAAAATCCTTACTGCACTGCACATCATTCTAATAATATATTATTATTGCCCCAAATGAGGTGAGGTGAGGTTAGATCCGGCACAGCAACTACTTAACTATCTAGCTCTCTATAGATTTACAAAGAAAGAGAGAGAGAGAGAGCCTATGCGATTTACTATGTTTTTTTTTGCACGAATGAATTGGTGAAACGGATGATGTGGTGCGGTGGGGAGGGGGAGGGGCCCACTGAATCTAAGATTTGCATCCAACTGTAATTGAAGGGAAACGGATTTAAGACTTTAAGCTGCGTTTACTTTTCCCACTCATCTAGAAAGAAAAAGAAACAAAAAAAATCTCTATTTTTCTGTGACATTTTCAATCAATATTGCAGCGTGATGGCTTCGCTGCTTCTGTTTACCCATTCAATCGGACGATTTGATTTTGACTGTTGCAATCTTTTAGACGTGTCAAACCAATATAATATGACATATTATATATAATACAAGTGCCGAATGAACTAGGCTCAATATTCACGGAGTGAAACCGCCCTCAGGCCGCCCACGAACCTGCACAGAATTTGCATTGGCCAACTCATCAAACTCGCACTTAAATCGACAAATCTATATAAATATTATATATATATATTTTCTTAGTTATCCTTTTATTTTAAAAAAATAGTGGTCCTTGATGATTTTGGTTGACTTGAGGCAACTGGGATTTGTATATTCTTTTTCCTTCGTTCGGTCAAACATACATTTTTACAAGCCAACGCAACTAGATTAGATTCCTCGTGCATGGCTTTGAGGAACCGAAACCCACGGCTACTTTACACAAAACTTGTCTCGCAAGTATCTAATTAATATAATTTTGATTAATCATGTTGCAAGGCTGGAAGAACGTGAGCGTAGATACAAGAAAAAAGTGGCAGGAGGTGATGTTGACGAGAAAAGGCCTATATAATATTGCCTCTGAGTTGTCTTCCATCACTAGGTTTATATGGTGTATTGTATTATTTGTTGATGTTTTTGTGGGATGGATTAGATAGTGCATGATATATTATCATGATAAAATTTGAGGTTTAAATTCTGGTTAGTAACTAGGTTTCTATTCTCCCTTATGCATTGGTCACTGTTCGGATTAGCTAAATTAGTCTCAGTAATTTACCTCCTTCATATTAATCCTGGGACGGATTGACAAGAACGCTGGAACGAATATTTCACCTTTTACCATAATTGTATTACTTCTTAAAAGTAACTCAGATTTATTTGCAATAATAAATATTATTTTGACCGGTTCAGTTCATAATAAATTATAAAAGTTCACCGATTGTAGCTCAGATATCAAGATATAGAGCTCGTGTCATATGTTTACAAATATTTTTAATTTTGGCCGATTGATGACGTCGAAGTTGCTTTAATTAGCCCGGACCACTGAGGCCCAATTAATTTTAAGAATCTATAATGAGAATGGCAACGATATTGAGAGAATTAGTGGGCCGGAAACGATTTAAATAATGGTTACTTTTTTGTACTTAACTGGCCCATTTACTATCCCATGTTAGAAACAATGGTCGAACATTTGGTTTTATTTAATTAGAATTTCTGTCAGTGATTTTATGCTCTCGTGATTGAACATTTTCCTGTTTCTTTATTGCCATTCAAGATCTATCAACACACTATGTTTCTGCTGATTCAGTGTCTTCTTTTAGATGGCCTACCAAAATTCTGTCGTGAGACAATTTCAAATGACTTATGTTGAAGGTGGCTTTTGGTTTGGTGCTGTGCCCCAGCATACAGGACGATTGTGATATTTCTCTTTCCCTTTATTTGTAGACATATCGATAACGCAATATGTTGTGTCTCTTCATGGACTTGTAATTGCAGCCTGACCTGTCGTTGTTTCTAGACACCTATAGATAGAAGATTATATATGTTTGGTTATATCCGTATAACAAGTTTGCATCAAGAGATTCTGAGTTGTTAGGAATCACTTCAAGTAGATAGTATCCTTTTCACGATTTTTACTCATCACCTTTTTGCTTATTGACTTTATCAGATACTTTACAAAGTGCGACAAGCAGAAAAAGGAGAAGAATGCATGGTGACCTGAAGAAAATGTTAAAGACTTCCAAAAGCTGATACGTGAGTATTTTCAGGAAGCACCACCTTGGCTCAATTGAGGAACTATTGGCTTAAGAATTGAACTAGGATAAGGTCCGGGGAAGCACTACAGAATGTAGTTCAGGACCGTAGTTATAGAATGAAAAGAAAATTTAACTGATATACATGCTCGAAAAATCCTTGCAGTTATTTTTTTTTTCTCCCTTTTGACAGCTAATGATTTGTCGAACTGTTCTGTTCAGGTCAATAATTAATGGCTGGACTCGGACCTGGCCATCACTCGTTCTCAAACGCGATGGCGCCCACACATTTATTATCGCGTAGGTTGTGCCCCCCACTTTTCACAGGCCATGCTGACTGTCTATCTCGTGGGCGCTGCTCACTGTTCACCCTATGCTTTCTCGCATGGCCCCTGCTTTCTTGTCCTCCTCAACGAAAGGCCCCAGTCACGAGATTCCCTGCATCGTTATCATATACTCTTTATCATATACTCTAGCGGAGGAACAGACTCGGGCGGTGGCGCTCCCTCGACAGCCATCGCCACCACATCCTCCGCTTGCCTTAACCTACTTCCTCCGATTGATAGATAGCTACTGGAAGCAGCTTCGGCAACACATTATCTGCAAGCGAAAACGTACGGTATCTAAATATATAGCCAAAGGTACCCATGACGCGTCGAATTGTAAATCATAAATCTTAATTTGTTCATCAAGATTATCATTTCTTTGATAGATAAGGATGATATTGTCTGGGTTTATTTTTAATTACATTCTAGTGCCGAATGAGCTGGGTAACTTTATGAAAAGTACACGTATATTTTCGTGACGCACAACGGCAAGATACGATTGGGCCAATGCCAATGGTACTTTGTCTTTTCCCCTTCATTAATTAACACTAGAAGAATACGTGGCCCAGTAAAGAGAATGGGAAATCGGCTGCCACTGTTGTCTCTGAACTCGTCGTGGCGACTCCAAACTCTTGTGGATCGACGAGGCTCGCCGCCGGAACAGGATTCCAGCTATTATGGACTGCAGCGCTCGGGTGTAGTTGAGTGAGCAATGGCTCACCGAGTGTTTGTTGAAAGGCTTCTGACACTAGAACAGGGAGCTCCTGCGTCGGAGGAAGAGGAGGCAGCGACGTCGACGGGATGATGCCGACAATACGCCTCTTCTTGGCGGTGGCCGAGTACTGCTGCTTCTTGGAGTGGATGGACCTGGACAAGAGCTGAGGCTCCTCGGCTATCTTGAGGAGGAAGGAGAGCATCTGGAGTGGCTTCCTCTCGGTCGCCTGCAACCGTTTGCTCATCCGTTGAAGATCCGCGTCGAGCACCATCTGCTCTTGCCGTAGCCGGTGGATCTCCTGCAGCAGCGCCACCTCCTCCGCTTCCCCTTCCATGCCTGCAGCCTCCGCCGTGTCCTTACAGTCATCGCTGCTTCTGCTGCTGATACTGCTGCTGCTGCTGCTGCTAGTAACATCGGAAAATTGACTCTTCTTAGCTCGTCGCGTGATGCGAGGGAGGAGATGAATCTGCCCTCTGAGAAACGACAGATGAGCAAATTCCCATTTATCCTGATCCACTTTCCTGAATCCCTGAAAGAAGATAAGATCACAATCAATTAAAATGGGAATTAATCGAACAGAAATCAACTGAAAGAGTGCTGAGTACCGCGTACATAAGTATTGAGCTGGCGGACGAAACTGGAGAAGTTGTTGTGCTTGAAGTACAAGGGCAGAAGAAACTGAGAGAAGTCGCCGGGATTGGCCACCAGGAAGCTGTTATTCCCTTCCCCCCACCGGATCAGCGAGTCCATCCTCGGGTCGCTTACCATCTGATACGTCTTCGCCACGAACGGAGCCACTTGCAAATTTTGATCCATTTTCTCCATTTCTTCTATCTACTTATTCAAATATATACAAAAGCGTGCAGAGAAGAAGAAGAACAAGTAACACCTGAGACGGAGACAATGAATGGACTAATTGGAAGCCAAACCATTTACTTCTCTTCTTCTCTGCTCCCATGCAATGCATTATGCACCTATCAATTTAATTATGTGTCAATTTATAGCCTTTCTCTGAATAACATACACCGTTTATTTAATTCGAGAATTTGGACGCGTGTCGACTTCGTGATCCTCCTCAGCGTCCCTGGAGTGGAAGAGGTCACAGAATTCACTGTGCATGCGCTGAAACGTTTTAAATTTGTCGACGTATCACGTGGTCTAACACTGTTCGTACTGTTTTATTTCCTTCCAATATATCTATGGATCTATGGGCGTCCGTCAAACGTCATACTCACGGTCACGGCATGGGTGTCTTGTGGATCTAACCTGAACAGTAAGTTGGATTTGGTAAGTGAAACAGTAGATCTTTTGTTATTATTGTCGTGTTTAGAGCTTAGTTTGAAAAGGTCAGAGTCAGCAAATCTAGCAACGGCTTGTGGTTAACTAACCCGATCTCTGGTCGGTGTGTGATGACGCACGATGACTAATAGCTGTTTGATCCTCAGATTTAGCCACGATATTGGAGTGCGATAAAATGAATACTTCATTAAGCACAACATTTATGCCCATATATGCCCCCAATTAAGTCCCAACAGCACAACATTTAATACTGACAGGGCATTTATTTAGTTGGGTATGACAACTGTGATGTTGTAATTAATAATTAATAAGAGCTAATTTTCAGTGGAAATGTTTAAAATTTTCATTATTGATGATAGCAAATAGGATTAATGTTCACAATTTAAACACAATTTGCATTATGTGGATCCTTTATATTTATTAAATTAATCGCAAAAGAAGACAATTATTCCTCGATCCATCCATAACCATATCATATAATATAAAGATCGATACTGATTTAATATAACCGAACCGAACCGAACCGAACCTATTACTTTCGCGAGTCTCCCGGAATGAACGATGCGAACTATGCGCCCCGACCTCGTCTTGTGTCCGGCGTCGGTTCCTCCAACGAACAAGGAGGGAGTCAAAGGTTTACTACATCGTCGTTATCTTAGATTGCTACCCCGAGCGAGTACAAAAGGGGGAGTCAAAGAGCTGCAAGAGCGTTTCCACCCTTCGCATTCGCTTCACCGCCTTCACTGGTGAGTTACGCAGCTTCAATTCGTAGGGAGATTTTAGAATCCTATGTGCGTGTGTGAGTTTTTTGTTGTTTAGGCGCGCGATGGCACGGCATTTTCTCTCTTTCGCCTAGATTTTCTTTCTTTTTGGTCACTCGTGATGTCCTCTTTAGAAAAGTTTGTGTTTTTTTGCTTCTGCGTGATCCTGTGTCGTGTTATCCGTTCTATATCTTATTGGTCATTTGCTTTCCTTGTCTAGGATCAACACAACCTGACTTTCCGTACATATATGTGATTGTAAGTGCTAATGGACTTAATTTGCTCTTCTCCACTACACCGTTTCCCTATGGAAAAAATGTGTCTTTTCCTCTTGTTATTGGTTACTGTCCTGGACATCAAAGGAATCCTATCAGACTCTACATATTTAATCGGAGTTGGGAGCTATGACATAACAGGACCTGCAGCAGATGTTAACATGATGGGATATGCTAATGCTGAACAAATTGCTTCTGGCATCCATTTTAGACTCAAGGCGCGGGCATTTATAGTTGCAGAGTCAAAAGGGAACCGCGTGGTTTTTGTAAATCTTGATGCATGCATGGCATCACAACTTGTGACGATTAAGCTTCTCGAGAGATTGAAATCGAGGTACTTTGAGCTGAACCTTTTGAAAAATAGCTATGTGAAGTTCTGGTCTCATCCACCATAAAGTTTATCTAGCTTATACAAAGGATTATAATTTTTTTTTTCACTAATTTGCACTAATCATATGTTTTCTTCGTCCTGTTAAAGATGCTGACTAGTTAAACAACTAATGATTGTTCAAAGTCTCAGGAAGCAATGCATTAGTCTAGGATTGCTAATCATTACTATATTTCATGGTTATGATGACAAAATAGCAATAATATTATAATGAAATAGTAAAATTCCCCAAGTAGGTCAGGTGGAAGGCTTAAAGCATACACTTATGGACATCCTCAGGAAAGAGTGATAATACTGATTGGCATATCTTGAAGGTGAGAATCCAAGCGATATAGTGTTTGGTAGTTCATACTTCCTAGTTCTAAAACATATTTCTTTACATGATTGCAGCATAAATCACCATCAAGTGTAGCTATTGGCTATTTGGTTAATGTATATTTGTGAAGTTAAAACATCATTTGATTCTTTCTTTATGGAGATCTGGAAGCTGCTCTTTCTAAATCTAATGTTTTGAGATTCTAAATTGGAGATGGTTGAATTGGGGTGAGCCCATTCCATCCCAAAATCACTAGTTTCTTGAGAAGGGGACACCCTTCTCATCTATATGCGCATATAGCATCTTAGTTTCTTTAACATTCATATTTTGCACTAGTATTATATATTATGTATATTTGTGTAATGATGCCTATGCTACATCTTTTCAGTGCACTCAAGTTTTTTACTTCCATAGTTCTCCATCTTAGAAGCATCAGTGTTTCCTTTCTGTCAGGTATGGAGATCTGTATAATGAGAAAAATATAGCCATCAGTGGTATTCACACGCATGGTGGACCTGGGGGTTACCTCCAATATGTTGTGTATATTATAACATCCCTTGGATTTGTAAAGCAATCATTCGATGTAATCGTTGATGGCATTGAGAGAAGCATCATAGATGCCCATGAAAATCTCCAACCTGGAGATATCTTTGTCAACAAAGGTATTGTCTCTAATATTATAAGGTTTGGGTGTTTGTGATCAATAGCAGTTTTAGAAACTGTCCATTGGGCTGTAGATTTACCCTTAAAATATGTTGGATCAGAGAAATCATAGTTTACAGGAAAATAACATTGAAAATAATATAAATTTTGCTGTTTCAGGAGAATTATTGAATGCTAATATAAATCGCAGTCCTAGTGCCTATCTAAATAATCCTAGCGAGGAACGAAGCCTATATAAATACGACGTTGACAAAGAAATGACCTCTCTGAAGTTTGTACAAGATAAATGGGGGGCTGTTGGGAGTTTTAACTGGTTTGCAACTCATGGAACTTCGATGAGTCGAACAAACTCATTGATAAGTGGAGATAACAAAGGTGCTGCTGCACGTTTCATGGAGGACTGGGCACAACTGAAGGGCTATCCGAAAGGGAACAATGGGGCAAGTCCTGGTAGAGCTAGAACTCGGCCAAATGGACTCCAAAGACGAGTTTCATTCATAATTCCTCAGCCACACAAAAATTGTATGCTTCAATAATAGTCCAGTACAAATATGGACAAAAACTTAAATACATCCTTTTTATTTGTATTTTATTCTCTGTAGTTCATGAACTAAGGCGACTGGCTTCATCCTTCCTAGCCTCGGGTGGAAGGAATCTAGCAAGCTCTGAAGATATTTCACAAGTTCGAAATAACCTTGGTGGCAAACCAAAATTTGTATCTGCCTTTTGTCAGTCAAATTGTGGAGATGTAAGCCCAAATGTTCTAGGGGCATTCTGCATTGACACTGGACTCCCTTGTGATTTCAATCATAGTACCTGCAACGGGAAGAATGAACTTTGCTATTCACGAGGCCCAGGGTATTCACAATGTCTCTTACAGTTTCGAAAGCTTAAAAATATTTGACAGATATTATCAATTCTGAATACTTTGGATCTGGTTCACCTGTCAGTTACCCAGATGAATTTGAAAGTACAAGGATCATTGGTGAAAGACAATTCACAAAGGCTATTGAGCTCTTCGATACGGCCTCTGAGCTGGTAAAAGGAAAAGTTGACTATCGTCAAACCTACCTAGACTTTTCAAAACTTGAGATCACCCTTCATTCAAGTGATGGTGGTCAAGAAGTCGTTCGAACATGTCCAGCAGCTTTGGGATTTGCTTTTGGTGCTGGAACAACTGATGGTCCGGGAATGTTTGATTTCAAGCAAGGAGATGTTAAGGTTGGTTAATAGGAATTGGTCATTATTATTTTAAAAATGGCTTGCTGACATTGATGATCATTAATTCCACTTATCTTTCAGGGTAATCCATTTTGGAATTTTGTTAGGAACGTGTTGAAAGAACCCAGTAAAGAACAAGTTGCTTGCCATCAGCCAAAACCAATACTGCTTGACAATGGTGAAATGGATATACCGTACAAATGGGCAGTGAGTTTATTCTATATCTTAGAGGATTTTTATGTACTGTATGCTGGAACGTGTCATGGAAAATTCTTTATCTGATGACTAGCAAAATCTATTTTATCTATCTTGTATGAATGCTTCATTTCTGTCGACCTGAATTGCATCCATACGGACTAAATCTATGGGTTGCTATATTAACTTGCATCTGTCTTCAAAAACGGTTTATGATAAATTTAAGAACTCAAGAGTAGTCCTAAGGATCATGGACAATGCAAATAATGCCACACTTTCTTGTGATTGACTGATTTACCACATCCTCATCATCTGAGAACTGACCATTGAGTTCATTGTGACCTTTATACTTTCTGTTATAAAAATTTGTTTATTTCTTCAACAAAGATTGTTCCTTCAATATGATTGTGACTGATATGTTTTTCTCTTCTAGCCTGCCATACTCCCTATCCAGATACTACGAATAGGTCAGGTGGTCATCCTTTGTGTCCCTGGAGGTAAATGAACTATTTTGTTGTCACATTAAAAATAAATCAATCTTTTTATCCTACCAGCATCTGGTTTTATTTTGGTAATTTCATAATTTACTCTCTCAGAGTTCACTACAATGGCTGGGAGACGTCTCCGAGATGCTGTGCGTGAAGTCCTTACCAGTGATGGCAATGGTGAATTTGACAGTGATGTTCATATTGTTATTGCTGGGCTGTCGAACACATACTCACAGTACGTGACCACTCTTGAGGAGTACCAGATCCAAAGATATGAGGTGAATTTTGTTGAGTTCCTAGGATGTTTGCTAATCTAATTCCTTTTTAACATTGCATCTTTACTGAAATTACCCTCCTTGTCATCTTACTCTGCCGTTTTTACTATCCAAAACTTTCTTCTTGGACCATATTTTATATTGTTATTGCATCAACAAGCATCGACTGTTCTCATTAACGTTTCTTAGGGAGCATCGACTTTGTACGGCCCCCACACGCTCAGCGCTTACATTCAAGAGTTCAAAAAACTTGCTTCTGCCCTTCTGACTGGCAAAGCCGTCGAATCAAAATTGAAGCCTCCAGACCTCTCAGACAAGCAAATCAGCCTTCTCCCTCCTGTCATTCTCGACACTACTCCATTGGGCGTTAACTTCGGCGATATAAGCACAGACGTTCCTGAAAACTCTACGTTCCAGCCCGGAGATACAGTGACGGCCACCTTCTGGTCTGCTTGTCCCAGGAACGACCTCTTAACGAAGTCCACATTTTCCCTCGTAGAACTTTTAGTCTCCTCCGGAAGCAGTACTGTTTGGTCTCCAGTATATGATGATGATGATTTCAGCTTGCGCTTCAAGTGGTCAAGGCCTTCAATATTCAGTTCTGAAAGCTACGCTACGCTCGAGTGGAGAATCCCGGAACCAGTTGTTGCAGGAGTATATAGATTTAGACATTTTGGCGCGTCAAAAAGTTTGTTGGGGAAGATCAGTCATTTCACTGGCACTTCTCGAGCGTTTGTTGTGGTTAGTAAGTGAGCTTTTACTCGATCTCCATGCTTGATCATAGCTACCGTGTCAGTAATGATCAATATGAATAAGTTGAAATCACTTTCAGCAATTAATTTGGGGAGGTATGGTTGTGTGGGCATACAAATGAATGATACCTCTGTAGTCATGGTTATCATATTCAGACTAAATATATAGCTGTTAGTCCTCTTTATTCATCACTCGATGATTTTTCATAGCCTCCTAGTGCACTTCAGAATAAGCTTCTTCTAAGTAGTTTTCACAATCCTAATTATCACCATATAAAATTATGCTGAAAAAACATATGAAAAATTTTGAAGTATGGTTTTTGAGACACTATTAACTATAGCCGAGCCTCATGTGGATCCAATGCGTGGCATCCAACAATAAGTCAATAAATAAGCTCAAGTCAACCACCTTGGCTTTGGAAAGTTTCAGTCAACTTATGCTGCAGAATTTGAATTTGTCAACTATTACATTCAACTGCACGTCGATAACAGTCTCACATCGAGTAGCAGCATCCATCAAGAACCCGCAGCGTAGAGTGGTTCCGGTTCGGAAGCTGCCAGACGACGTTCTTCTACGAGGAGTTCGTCACACTTTTCATCCCCATTGTCGTTCTTCTCCTTTTGATTTAGAAAGATTATGTAAACAATAATTTTATGATCATTCTGTTCTCTATATATCTTTTTATGTTTTATATATTTAAACTTTTCGAATTTTTACCAAAGTTATTCGTTGCACTCCATTAATTTGAAGTGTCAGCTATGCACAAGTCTCGTTGATAAACGTCAATTTAGTTTATCATAAGTTTTTCTTGTTCTTTAAAACCATCATCACAGCATAAACCCCTTCCGATCCATTTCATCTTGCTAAAAGATAGCAAAAAGACTCCTGAGTCCTGATCAACCAGTACACGGGAAGGAGCTTCCAATGCCGGCTTTGCTTCTTACAACAAGATCTTGTTGGGTCATTATCATTTGCTTGTTGCAAGCACATTGTGAACAACACTATTCCTCGTTTAAGAGCCATATAATAATCAACCTGAAATAATTTAGAGACGCCGAAGAGAGCTAGTCTCACTCTATATTTATATTGACTTGATAATGCGTAGCTGTTGATGGAGTGGGTCATCGATCAATGACGATGGCCACCATGCCGTGGGTGTCATAGACAAATATAAGAAACAGAGCAAGAGCAGAGCATAAGGGAGCAGGATCAAGTGTATAAAAAATCATGGTGGCAAAGGATGCAGATCAGACGAATCCCCTCGACGCCGCGCCAGCGCCCTCCACCTCCATCTCCGAAGAGGACATCCACGACACCGAGTCACTCCACGGGCGCTCGGCTCAATGTCTCCGCCGGCGGCGTAGAGCCTTCTTGTGTTGCGGTTGCTGCGGAGCTGCGGTGATCGTCCTTGGAATCACCGCGCTAGTGCTCGCCTTCACCCTCCTCCGGATCAAGGACCCCAAGCTCTTCATGAACTCTCTCGCCTTCGGCGGCATCACTGACTACTTGGACGGTGACCAAGTGCCCAACATCAACTTGATCTTCTACGCCGACCTCTCCCTCAAGAACCCCAACTTCGCGTCGTTCCGGTTCAGGAGCAGTACGACAGCGTTCCTCTACAACGAGACGGTGGTGGGCTTGTTGTACGCGTCGGCGGGGGAGGTGGGCGCCGATCGGACGGTGAGGATGAACGCGACGTTGGTTCTTTTGCTGGTTCCGATAGTTAGGACGATGATCGCTACGGATAGTCTGGTCCCCAGCATGGAGGTGGAGCTGAGGAGCCTGACGGAGGTGGCAGGGAGGATGAACGTGTTCGGGTTGTACAAGCGCGATGTGGCGGTGACGATAATGTGCGACTCCATACGGGTGTTCATTGATTTGCACAACTTTAAGATGTATATTAATTCGCCGGAGGAGAGGAAGAAGCCCCGCTGTTCCGCCGACGTCCGATGAGTTGGAATCAAGGCATTGTAATGCAAGCTAATGAACATATTGCATTCGATCATGAATTAATCGATCATTATCTAGGGGATGAACTAATCTGCAAGGTAGAGAATCTGTGTTTTTTCGAAGAAGGATACCAGACGTAGTTTCCAAAGCTCAGGAAGCCTCTTTTCAAGTGGAAGATAGTTTGTCTAATTATCAATTTAATTTTTGATTTATAGTCTAAATAAAGAATGGATTTTAATATGTACAATCCCCACGAACATACATAAATTTTTAATTGATAGTTGAATTAGCATATTAATTAGTATTCATTGTTCACCATAAACTTTAAATTACAATAACTTTTATTTCGATTCCGTCTGAAAGTAGGACGAAATGGTTTTAGTGCGATTTCTATTTATTATTTACTGAAACTTTTGAGTATGAAAAGCAAAAGAAATGTGCTTTAAGTTCTCCACGTTCAACATTTTCAAAAAACTTTGGATTCCTCCTACATTTTTCAAATTGTTTTTTTTTTCTAAAATTCATATTTTCCATTTAATTGGACATTTCCACTGCTTTATATATAGTTCGGCTAGCATCAGTCAAAGCTCTGCTTTGACCGAGTAGCACCAGTCATTATTCAACAGCAGCAGAGACTGCTCCAAGTGAAAGTACCTTACAGCTAGCCCTCTCTCGGCGGAAGTGTTGACCATCTCATGCGGCAGTATTGGAGAAGAACCCTATGCTGCACATCAATGAAAAGCAGGTAAATTTCCAATGTCAGTCTGTGACAGAGCCAAATAGATAATTGAGTGACCATGAGAGAGAGAAAGAGAGCAAGGATGGATAATGGCAACGAAGGGAAAAAAAAACAGTGGAAGAGCGAAAGGAACAGGGTGGTGGCTCATCTTTTTCAGTGGTCAATCTGTTGCTGTTTGAGTCATTGTCTCCGCTTTTCTTTTCTTTGCTTTTCAGAAATGAAAGAAAGCCATGGGGGGAAGAAGAAAGAGACGACCACAGCGTCAACAAAGAAAAGTAAAATAAAACAAAAGGGAAAACGAAGACTGCGCCAGACACAGTTTCCAACACTCGGAATCATTCAGATCTTTGTCTTCTCCACCTGTTGTCCTCTTCCTCTTTGCCATCATTCCCAGACGTGACTTCGATGTAGTGCTTGGCTTCGAGTTTTTCTTTTTGTATCGAATGAAACAACGGATCGTTAAGATCACACACAAGACAAAACGAGTTTGTGTAATCGAACAAACACCTGAACCTTACTAATTATGAACATCACATGGAAATTTATCGAGGAAAAGAAAACGGTTTCTCTCGTGAACCACTGACAAACACGTCCAGCGTTTTAAATTTCTGCATCTGTTCTAATAAAAAAAATGTCGAACAGACGACGATCATACGACGTTGCTGCAGCAACTGCTTCTGCTGCTAGATTCTACTGACCTGCCGTCGCCGGGATCACTTCTTGACCGAGTCAACGGCGACTCGGAGCCTGCACAACGGGATGACATGAGTTTGAATATTTAACATGAAGCCGAGTGATGATGATTCGAACTCGAGGATGATTTCCGTACCTCTGTTGAAGGAGCGCTTGCAGTGGGCAATGGCGCTTTGGATACCGTCTTGCTGCTCCAGGAGCGAGTCGTCGCGCCGTCCGGACGCCAGCGACGGCAAGGGCAACGAGACGGCGGCTGACGCTGACCGGCTCTTCCGCAGCCGTCGGCAAACCACTCTCAGTCCTGCCGGGATGCTCGCATCTTGCGCCTTCAACGATCCCTTGGAACCACTCGACGCCGTAGGTTGCTCTTTCGCGTGATCTCCGCCGCTAGCTTCGCCGGCCTCCCCGGCCGGCCGCACCTTCCCGGCGCCACTGGGTCCCAGCGGCCCGGAGAAACGTAGCTTCTCGCCGTACCGTTTGGACATCCGAACGTAGAGCGGTTTGATCTTGCTGATGTAGCGCTGAAGCACGTCCTTGGGGAGCCCCTTTGCGTCGGAGCTGCTGCTGCAGGAGCTTCGGGAGCTGCTGTCCCTGGCGAAGTGAGGCGCCTCCTCTTTTTCCTGCTTCACGAACGGCTTGTCGGCGTTGATCGCCTGCGGCGCGCTCGAATTCGATTTCCAGCGAAATCCCAGTTTGAAGGGGCGAAATTTGATGGCAGATTTGAGAAAGGCATGAACTTGAGGCCTCGACGACCTCGGCTCCGACGCGGCAAAGCCGCTGAGAGAAGACGGCTCGAGTGGGAAGCCGCCTTTAAAGAAGAGGTCGTCAGAGAAGGAAGCGACGCTGCGAAGGCTTCCTCCGCCTTCAAGACCGCGCCTTGCGCCATCAGGGGACATGGCCAATTCGAACTCGTCGGCCTCCTCATCCGACCCTGCGTCAGAGGACTGCTGTCGTTGCTTCTCTGAAACATGTTGCTCTTCCTCCGGCAGCGGCAAGGTGAACTCGAGGTCGAAGAAAGGGCCGTCGTCCTCGCTGTCTCCGTTGCCGTCGAAATCAGCGGTGGCGGAGACGCTGGCGCTGAAGATGGAGGCGGGCTTGGAAGAAAGGGAAAAGGCTCCGCCACCTTGTTTAGCTTGTGTTAGGAGTCTGAGGAGCTCCATGGCGCTGGCTGTGGGCAACAATGGCTGGCTTTGGGGACCGGCTTTGAAGGCTTTTGGAGTTGTGGAGGGAACGAGGCGAAGAAGAGCAAAAGGCTCAACTTAAAGGGGGTCACGCAAAAGGAGCGTGGTCATGGTGCCGTGAGCGCGCTCGAGCGCGGCTCTGCAACAGCAGAGCAGAGCAATAGTAGTAGGTGACAGATCTTAGAGTTGGAGTAGACAGTAGTAGTCTCGTCATCAACTGTATTCGGATTCGGATTCGGATTCGATTGGAGAGGGAGAGCTGATTGGCTCCTGGCTCTCGCCTTCCTTCCTGAATTCCTTTCCTTTGACTTATGCGGTGTCCTACGACCGGATAAAGCGACGTAATCTCAGCTGGCACACATCACGCGGCCACCGCATCTGCCGTTCATTTGGAAAATCAACACTTTTTAAGGAAAGTATTATTACCTTTTTGCTCCATTTGTTTCCATAAAAATTGTTTTTTTCGCTGCTATTACTAAAAATATAAATATTTAACAAAAATAACTTCCTTTAACAATAATGGAAGCCATTTTTTCTATATATATATATATATATATAAAGTGCCTATAATTAAAGATATGCAAACATCTTGGTCTGGATCAGAAGTAAAATCAAAATAGCAAAAAGCGTTGGATAGTGCTCGTGATTCTGAAGCATATCGCCCATATAAGGCAATGGATTGCACAGCATAATGTTGATGGATAAATAAATAAATAAATAAGATTGCAACACGAGAAATGAATTTTACAGGTTCGAAGCAAATTTGAGCAAAAGACGACGTAAAGAAGAGGAGAAAGGAGTTCTTTTTGGAGATGACTGGCGACTTGGGTGCGAGGCATGTGCTGCACGAAGCTTCCCCAAAGTGGAGATTAGCCTGAAGCCTCTGCAAACCCATTGAGTGGGGTGGGAGAACTTTGCAGCTTTATTTCTTTCTTGCTTTCTTCTTTGTTTTTTCTTTTCTCCCTCTATCTCTCTCTCTCTCTCACTCTCTCTTTTTCTACCATTTAGATGCAGATTTGATATGATGGGAGAAGCAATTGTGGCAGAGCAACAGCAGGTGCTATCATCACACTATCCTCCAATTCAAGGATTATGAACTCGATGCTATCTGGTGGCAGCTCAAGTGAATCTAGTGCGAGAATAATTAGAGCAGCAGCAGCAAGAAAATGATCCTTTTTCTTACTCCAACTAATTGAATTGCTGGGGACGCTTCCAACTGTTTTAGGAGTTCATATGACTTGTCCAAGTTGGTAGGAAGCAGCGCCGTTGATGACTGACCCATGTTGCCTGCTCTTCTTAGTTCTTATCTGCAATTCTGGATGGCCCAATGTAACCGTCGCCGCACTGTTAAGTTAAATTCTTACAGCGACCAGATTTGTTTAGTTAATTGCTGCTATCGTGTCGCAAGATGTTAGGCTTCACCCCACTTTCTGGAAGAGTATTAGGTGTAGACACTGCCAAATATTTCTTCATTTCCGGAAGAGATGAAAACTGTGATAGATCAACCACCTACTCCGAGATTGATTTGGCTGTATTGAACCAACAATGGAGTTGTGACATTTGTTTTCATGAGTGTTAGGTCTGTCCAAATTCAGAGACCCTTTCTTTTCAAAATCTCATAATTTGTAAATTATCCAACACATGTTTTGTCCCTTTGTGGAATGCACAGTCAATTGCTGGAACAACTTGGCAAATCAAGGTCAAAGGCACATGATATGCCCCCAAATTAGAAGCAACATTAAAGTCCAAAAACATACCAACACCTATCTGTTGCCATCCCAGAAAGTGATAGTCCAATGAATCCCCAACGCTCTTGTGATGACTTGCCCATGACTAAGTCTCTAGATATCATGGTGCTGAAGGTGAACCACACATGTTAAACTTGCACGATATATTTGTTATTCTCAACCTTTTTTCCAGTCAAAAACCTTGGCCTTTACATGGCATACAATATTCTGATGGGTCTACAGGCAGTATTGGTTCTGTCCTGTTATTGGAATTGGAATTTAACAGGGGATACAATTCAAAAGTTGGCATGATTGGAAATTGAAAATTACTCCTGCATAATTCTCAGCAACCATTCCTGACTTCAAAATCTAATCAAAAGCTGCTGCTTCGTAGAAAAAAAAGAATTCCACTGCAAACCTGCAAATGAAGGTCCCACAATGTGGTGCTTGTCACTAGGAAGCCAGGCAAAGGTCAGGATCGCCAGTCCGATTCAAGCTTGAGCATTTGGACCATTTCAATGCACAAACCAAAGTGGGTTAGGTAGGCCAAGATCTGTTTTCAAATATTGGACCCCACAAGTGTAGCAATCCATATTAATCAGGTATGGTTGAATGAGGACTTGTTTGCACAAATTTTTTGGCTGAACTTCAGTCTACAATACCTGGAACTGGAAGAGAGTGCACAGTAGCAGAAATCAGCAATTCTCATGATTGAATGTGCACGCAGGAAGCAAAGGTTGAACTAGCAGTGTAGGTGCTGCCTAGTATCTGCCAATTTAACAAAATTAAAGTATCTTGCCAAATGACAATATAAACAGACAAAAATCACTTATCGCTTAAGGAAGAAATGAAAGTGGTTAGCACGGACTTGCAAGCAAAAAAAAAAGAAAAAGAAGATTCAAAGTCAGGCTTTACTTAAAAATAGACCATGAGGTTTCTTTTCTCCCTGTAAATAATTTGCAAGAGATATGAGTAGACCTAATAAACCTTACGTTGATTAGCCGTCTTTCTAAATTAAGATCAACTAGCTCCATTATTTTTTATTTTTAAAAAATCATGTAGTAAACTGGAATTCACATCCCTAAGAAAAGTTTGATCCAATAAAATGTTTTTAACTGTATTTGTCAAAGCCAATGCAGACTGCTTCTCCAACTAATGAGGGGTAGTTGCACTAAATGGTCAACAACCATCCATCACTGATGATCCTTCTCACTTCAATCTCATACCATTCGAGATGACATTCTAACTGTATCCTGTTAAAAATACACGTGCTATAGCCAAGCAGTTGCGTTTCACCTATCTTTCAATCAGAACAACTGATGCAAGCAAGTTTGACACAAAACCAAGCATGAATGCATGATTACCAGGGTGCGATGGCAGAAGAATAACAGCAACAACCAGGGCAGCTTCATTAGGGAGAATTCCATGGCTATGAATCATGGGTTCCATCAAATCTATGGCCTCATGGAACAAACAATCCCATGAGCATTTAAGTCATAGCATCCCGAACAAACACGTATAGGACAAACATTCCATCGAACACCTTGTGTTTGATTGCAACACCGAGGTTTCCGCTTCAGAACACCTTGCGTCGCAACGAAAGTGAACCGCGAATCCTTCGGGATCGTACTGCACCGGAGGGAGCGACACCGTCTGTAGGTTCACGTCCGTGCCCGCCGTAGGCTTCCGGTGTTTGAGGTATCCCTTGATAAGGAGGATCTTCGTTGGAGACGCCCTCGTCGGCCATTGTCGAACACCTGTCAGGCAGTTGGGGCGTCAACCGAGTGGAAGCAATCGGCGAGGAGGAGGCTTCCTAGGTAGGAGTTGTGGCGGAAGCGTGAGGAGGCGGCGGCGATAGAGGAGCGAACGATAGGCCCAGGCGACTGGGCACATGCGTCAAGGAGCTTTAATGGGCCGGGCTTAACGTACAAAGTAGAGCTCTCTGATACATTATATATGGATTTGGATCGGGC
>JBBUKS010000001.1:137633-151620 GCA_038050645.1 Hedychium gardnerianum | reverse complement strand
TCAAGGAGCTTTAATGGGCCGGGCTTAACGTACAAAGTAGAGCTCTCTGATACATTATATATGGATTTGGATCGGGCATCATTTAACTTTTTAGAGTGTGTTGTAAACAAGGCCAGCCGAACAAAATTTTGAGATATTTAAATTTATTTGATAAGATAATCGAATCGAGTCGAGTTAAATTTAAAATAAATCAAAATTTTAAATTGATTGTTTAAGTTTGGTTTGATTTATTTTTTATGAGCTTGAGCTTATTTGAAGCTTGGCTTGAGCTTAGTTTATTTAGATGTTATCAAACTCTCACTTCAAGCTTGGCTTAAGTTTGGTTCGTTTAGATGTTATCAAGCTCTCAATTCAAGCTTATTTTATTGTTTAAAATTTTTACTTTTTTGATTGATTATTGAACTTGATAATTCAAATTTATTTTTTTATTTTATTTATTTAGTATGTTGATAAGAATTTTATTAATGAATATGATTGTTCACGAATTTTACTACAGCAAACTTTAGGTTGATTGTTCATGAATTTGATAAGAATTCAAATTTTACTTTTTTGATTGATTATTGAACTCCGCTCATGACGAACTAGTCATGGCCGGTCCCAAGCCCGGATAAAGGAGGAGGGTTGCGTTAGGGGTCCAGCCAGCGTTAAATTATGACAAATTTCAATGAATGGATCAATTTTTTTTAGTCGACCCTACATAGTGGGATAAGGCTCGGTTGTTGTTATATTGTTCACGAATATTAACGAGTTGAACACATATGTGTTCAAGTTTGTTTGTTTAATTTAAATAATTGTTCAAGTTTGTTTGTTTAATTGATCTGGTGTATATTAAACGAACATAAATAAAGTTCTTATTAAGTTGAATATCAAACTTGTTCACGAACGTTTGATTCATTTACAGTCCTATATTTGATAATGACAAAAGATGAAATGTTCGTATACAGTGCTCTTAGCGTTCCAATCAATTCGTTTCATGATCAACACGAGATAAATAATGAAAGTTAATTTATTGATTCAAACAATGATTAATTCATGAGCTAATTCAGAGTGTCTGATGGTTTTACTCACGGTGGCTAGCTTCTTCATATCGCAATTTGTCTTTCACATAAGAATCTGTACGTCGGATCTGGGGTGACCGATCTGATTTCATAAAAGTTTCTCACCGGTCATTAGGATAAATCGGAAAGCGCTAATGGAAGTCTATCCAAAGGAATAGTATTCTAAGGCCCACTTTTCATTGGAGGGAAAAAATTTTATAATGCGTCGTAGCTGAGATTCAAATCTTAGATTCCTTGATTAATTATTGAAGAACCTAACTATCGCACCATTACTTCGAGGGCATGAAGACACCGCCAAGCTTGAGCGTAGAGAATTATTCCGTTAGAATTTTTTTCATTGAGGTTTGTGTTCGTCACAGACTTTTAGTCAACTATACGATAACACTGCCGTTTGAACTTGATTAATTAGCAAAACAAAAGGAGCTTCATTTTCTTTCAAGGAAAGCAAATGTGTAAGCCCAAGCAAAGCCAAACGAAAGAGATCAATCTTCGCTGGCGACGCCGACAGGAGAAGGAGCGACCACCATCGAGTCATCCCCACTTCAATTATTAATTGTTTTACTTTATTATTTATTTTTAACATTTGGATAAACCATTTTTTTTATAAAAAATTATTTATTTGTAGATCTATAAGATCCACGCATTTCGCAGCTGAAAACTAATATCTCAAAACGGTCCGTCGCATTATTTAACGTAACACTTTTTTGTTTTTTGTTTTTTGTGTTTTTGTCTGGTACGTCCGGCACACATGCATTTGGGTCCACCGTCGATGCATTTGGGTCCAGACACACATAATTTCTTAATTGCAATAAGTAATTTTTAAGTTCTTTCTAATTTGGATTCATCGAGCTCAATCACGGGATTAGACCTGACCGCATTCGCATCGGGTCCACTCGCCGTGTAATTAATGCTTCATCACCCAACTCATCGTTTCCATCAGCGCATTAATTAAATAGAAAAATAAAATAAAATCCAAAACAAAAACTACGCTTCCCGGTACTGAATCGCCTGCCTCGTAACTCCTCTCTTCCTTCTCAATTTATTGAGGGGAAATGGAAATAAAAATCGCATCTTTACTACGAAACCATTAACCATTGCCGTGTGTGTTTGGGCGGATCGCAGCGGCAAAAGGTGATATAGCGGTGAAGGGAGTGGAGGAAGGATGCAGCAGTTTGGGCCAGAGAACACGGCCATGACCTTCGACGAAGTCTCTTTGGAGCGGAGCAAGGGCTTCGTCCAGGCGTTGCAGGTGAACTCTGCTGCTTTTCGTACTGCCAATCAATACCGGCCGTCTATTTGTTCTTCTATTGTTTATCGGACGCTTGATCTGATATGTAGCTTTTCTGTATGATTTCTTCGCCTCTGATTTCTCTTCTTCGTGTTGTTTCATTCGATTATCTTTTGGGGCTTACGATACCGTCTAACAAAAGTTATACATTCCCCTCGTTTTTCTTGCATTAATTGCTTCTTTGATCCAGTTTATATTTCCTGCTTGCCGTAAGCGGGCTTATTGGTAATTCTGAGTTCTCGCTGTTTTATTGCATTAGATCCCTTTAATCGTTGAGTTACTTGATTTTGATTGGTTCCGCGATAATTTGTTTACTATGCAATAGAGTGGGGAACAACCACCACAAGCCATTTTTTGGTTATACCAATATTTTTTGCAGTTGTTGATAATTCTTTGGTAGTCTGAAACACTTCTCGAGGAGTGTTTTTTTTTTCTGATATATATGATGCTGTTCATGCTTAGGAACTCAAGAGTTTGAGGCCTCAGCTTTATTCTGCTGCAGACTACTGCGAAAAAACCTACCTTCACAGTGAACAGAAACAGATGTAATTTCCTCTCCTTGCAATTGTTACTAAACTGTGCTCCGCCGCCTGTTTATCTTTCTTTCAGTTTGTTACAAATATTGCCTTGAATATATTTATATGAAATGTACTTTTTTCTCTTTGGCATTTTTGAACATCTAGACAGTTCATACGGTCTTGTCCAGTTCTACTAATTTAATGTTTTAGATGGCAAAATATAGCTATTCTGAAGTTATTTTGTATGAAATATATGCTGGATATTTCTAATTTCTTTATGCCAATTATGTCTTTCAGGAAATTTGAGAATTCCCAACATAGATTTCACTATCAACTATCTTGTTTGGTATGTCTTCTTTACATTTTCAGGGTATTGGATAATCTGAAAGAGTACGCCATCCGAGCCCTTGTGAATGCTATTGATCATCTTGGTGCTGTTGCTTACAAATTAACAGAGGTTTCTGAGCAACAATCATCTGACATCTCAACTGTAGAACTGAAGATTTCATGCTTATCTCAGGTTAATGTTTGACAAAATGGAGCAGCATTTGGTTTATTTTATTCACTAATGCGTTTTTAATAATTTTCAGCAAATACGTACTTGCCAAACATTCACCGATAAAGAAGGATTTAGGCAGCAGCAATTTTCTTCAACAACAACAAGGAGGCATAAAAAACATTACATACTTCCGAGTATGATTTAAAATGAAATTTTGTTCTTTTTTGAAGCAGTGAAAAAAAATTATACGTTATACTTTCACACTAATTGCTAAGTTAGGTCCCATTCATAAACGGCTGGAGAGCATTTCAAACTTACAAAAAGATAACAGTTCCAGTCAGGTTCAATCAATGCCTCTTCCTCAATCTTCTGGTATGTAGTTTTTGCATATGTTGGTCTTGTTCTTGAAACATCTTGATGCTGGATCTCAAACTTCTTTTTTTGTGGTTGGCCAATAAGGAATTCCTACTCCTAAAACTTTATCTTGGCACCTTGACTCAGATGACAACCCCGCACCGAGCAGAGAGTCCCGGACATCATTTTTGTAGTCCATTGATCTCTTCTCCAAATTCTACTTTGCAGAATTTTAACTCGATCGAATTCTATGAACAAATCCTTTTCTCTTGCTTCTGACAGGGTTGACAATTCTAGAGCTAAAAATGTGACCATGAATTCGTTCCATCCTTCAGGTTTCTTGCTATGCAATGTCTTCATATTCATGTGTTTTCTTTTGATATTTTTCACTTGAGTGTATTCAACTATCTGTTTATGTAAATCTCAGAAGAGCATGCTGCGCCACTGCCCTTATCAAGTCATCTTCAGGCGGCCAGGGGAAACGATACTGCAGCTGTTCCTTCTCACCCAACTAGTGTGAAGGTTAGGTTCTAAAAAAATTATATCAAGATTCTAGACGATGCATAAGTCTGAACTTGAATTTTTTATTCTAGCTCAAAAGTTTAACTGTTTGAAATGTAAATAATAGTAAATGATCAATCCTCCATTCATTCAAATTAAGGCAATATTCATACTTCACTGAACAAAAAACTATATTATGTCATTTAATTTCATTATTTGTTCAATTTGCAAACATTTTTGTCATGCTTTTTGCTATTAATTTTTGAATTGCTTCCATAAAACATAGCTCGTGATAGAGTATATGAATAGCAAACTTTTGCAATATGTATCACATAGCTTGGGATAGAGTATACGAGAGCTTTTCAACTTTGATTCTCATTTGTTCTAACCTGTCTTTCATTTGGTGCAAACTAAATCTAATCTTATATTCAATGTGTTCTTAGTGGAAGCAGGATGAATTGGAGGCCACAAAAACTTTATCAGGATTCAAGTTGTTCGACAAGTCTGTACAACAAGATATCAGCCATGCACCTCGTAGCAGGAGCATATTTTCAGCATTCTTTCCTAGAAACAAGAACGTCAAACCCAAAAGAGTTCCAGTCTCTTAATGGCGTCTACTAACTAGTTGCCCCATTTTCCATGGTTGGCGCAGTTGTGTCCTGAAAGCCAGTGAGCATCTAGTTTGTTGGGTTACTGATGAGTGTATCTGTCTGTCAATGGGAATCTCTGTGATTGCTTCCTCATTTGTAAGTCTGCATCTGTTCAGAAAAATTCTCACCTCTTTGTATGAGATAATGAGAACAAAACAAATGGTCTGGTATGAGAAATTTTTCTGGCCGTCTCGGTTCACCTTTATTTGTGCTAATTCTTTTGCACTCTTAGAGTTAATATCTTTATTTAAAATTAATTCCAGATCATCCTGTAATTTTGGCAATTGCAAGGCCCCTTTTGAACAAATGAACCGCACACGATCCACGTGACCATCGCCCACTGCGTCAGAATGTGGTCGGGTCACTGTCCTTGTTCGGGCCCGCGGTAAAGTGTGGTCGTATGAGACAGATCGCCAACGGCGTAGGCGAAACGCTCTCTAATTCCGTTCCACTGATCCCGCGAAACAACAATTTAGCTGGGCATCTGCTGTGCAGGACCCACCTGCTCCTGGTGGCATTCATCCCGTGAGAAAATATATCAAGTAACGGCATCTCTTTCTCGGTCTCTCCGCCGGTCCATCGGACACTCCGCCTGCCAGCGTCGTTTCCGTAATTGCGTGTCAACGCGAGCGATTATTTCCTCAACGAGGCCGCGTTTTTAACGCATTCTTCTGCGAGCGCATGGACAGCAAATGTCTTTGATGTCGTACGTGGCAGGGTTCGATTAGTTGCAGGTAGTTGGGCGACTGAATGCGACGAGAGAGCGCTTCGGGCTTGAAGAGTCCGAGAAAAAGGGAGAGAGGGGCAGCTCGGCGCTCCGATACAACCTAAGGTTGATACTGGTTTTTAAATCCCATCTCACCTTTGGCGGCGACCCACAGCAACGAAGAGGATATCGCCGTTCGGTGCCACGAAAGCTCCTTTTGCAGTGATCCTGGACTTGGAAGCCATGGCGCAGGTGGTGGCGACGAGATCCATCCAGAGCTCGCGTTTTTCGCGCCCGGAAGCCAGATCCGGGGGCCGTCAAGCCCGCGCGCTCAAGCCGTCGAGCATCCCCGCTCGGTTCTACCGTCAGGAGGAGGAACAGAGTGGGCGGATGAGCGGCTGTCGCCGCTCGGTCGTGGTTGCCGTGGCCAGGCCGCTGTCGCGTCCTGATTCCGGTGTCCTTCCTGTGTCCCCGGATGACGTATCAAAGGTTTTTTTTTTTCCTTTACACTCTAAATTGCGGAGGCAAAATTTCCCCCCTTCTTTCTTCTTGTAGGTTTGTTGGAATGTGCTTATTTTGGGGGTTATTTATTGCTCTACTTTTCTTGATGATTGTATTATTTACTTATCTTGTGGTATAAACAAGGGATTTTGCTATCTTATTCTGTGCTTCATCCACCTTTGAAATGTTAAAAATTTGTATATTAGTTTCGGTTTTCCAATTGAGTAGATTTGAGAGAGGCAAGGTTGATGAAACGGTTTGGTTCTTTAAAACATTGTTTTTTCACCTTTTGAATTTAGAGTTTCTGTTAAAAATGTAATGAAATTGGAGATTTTGATTTCAGGAAGATGAACACTATCAGCATCTGAAGAGCATTCAGCAAGTAGGTGATGTTTCAGGTGGTTTCTTGTCTAAACCGAATAAGATGCGCAAAACGAAGATAGTCTGCACCATTGGCCCATCGACCAACACAAGGGAGATGATATGGAAGTTGGCTGAGGCCGGCATGAATGTTGCACGGCTGAACATGTCTCACGGAGACCATGCATCTCATCAGAAAGTCATTGATCTTGTGAAAGAGTACAACGAACAAAATAAGGACAATGTAATTGCAATTATGCTAGATACAAAGGTGGGTATTTTCTTACACTTATTACCTGCATCTATCAGTTTGTATTGCTGAGGACACTTTAAAGGTTAGAGACTTAAGTAAAGAGGCGTTTCTTTATTTTGTGTTTGTCAATTTCCTGTTCTTATGGGCAAGCGAGAATATCTTAGTAAGGATTTGCTATTTGACAGTTGACTACAGATGTAGTAGAGTGCTCTTGATATTTAACTGGAATGTTTATTTCATTATCAAATCTCTTTGGAAACATAATGTCTAATGTTGTATCTTTTTCATGCATATTCTTTCTCAGGGCCCAGAGGTTAGGAGTGGTGACTTACCTCAGCCAATTGATTTGGTTGCTGGACAAGAATTCACTTTCACAATAAAAAGAGGAGTTGGCTCAGAGACCTGTGTTAGTGTGAACTATGATGATTTCGTCAACGATGTAGAAGATGGTGACATGCTTCTTGTAGATGGTAAGCAAAGATGCCTCTTTTTTTGTCAAATATTCTTTTGAGATATAGATGGTAAGCAAATATGTTTTTTTTTTGCCAAATACTATTTATTTTGAGATACAAATACATTGCATCAGTTTGAGCATAGGGTACTGCCAATGAGTTGTCATAATCAATGGCATACACACTCTCCAGTATAATACAATTTAAAGCTAAATACGAGAAACTAAAGCAAAAGACAGTCTTTATTACATAATGAAAGTGGTAGTCTGGCATATTAATTTTCACTTTCAGTTTTTGGTATGCCTGTCATTGGGCAATCACTCAGTCAACCCGGGTTTATTCAGGTGGAATGATGTCCCTAATGGTGAAGTCAAAAACTGAGGATTCCGTGAAGTGTGAAGTAATTGATGGAGGTGAACTCAAGTCCAGGAGGCATCTAAATGTTAGAGGAAAGAGTGCAACCTTGCCATCCATCACTGGTAAGTTAGTGCAGTTATGCTTGTTTTCTATTCAGATTAAGCAAGAGATCATTGTCTAGGTACATTAACATTGTGTTCGGAATAATAACTTTCTCTCCATCTCTTATAGAAAAGGATTGGGATGATATCAAATTTGGAGTTGAGAACAAAGTGGATTTCTATGCAGTTTCTTTTGTTAAAGATGCCAAAGTTGTCCACGAACTGAAGGATTATCTGAAAAGTAGGTGTTCAGGAGTAAAACCTACATTTTATTAAGATATTTTAAATTACCTTAAAGTAACTCCCAGTTGGCGCATTGATTTATCTGATGAAAGCTAATGCCTCAATTTATTTTGTTAGGTTGTAATGCAGATATACATGTTACAGTCAAAATTGAAAGTGCCGATTCAATTCCAAATTTGCACTCCATAATTTCTGCATCTGATGGGGTAAGTACCTGAAATATCATAAAGAAAAGATGGCTTGTTAACTCAGTACCTATCTATATTCTTGGTGATTAAGATATGATTAATGCTGGCAAGGAATGATTAGTTGGATATTAGTTCCATGCTTTAAAGTTTGTCATGCTTTGCTGAGATATTTTGTGCTGAGCAATCTTATGTTGTCTTTTATGGTTAAAACCTAAACTTTTATATCTATCTTCAGCTGGTACAATCAATTCTGAGCAAATTAGAATGTATAACAGATACATGTAGCACTTGACTTTTTCTTTTAATCTGAAGTTTCATTAGAAACTAAATTTTCTGGTTTGTCTTCCTTTGTTAGAGCTGATCGTGTATAGCTTCTATGCTACGGAGTTTATCAGTTAACATGGATTGAAACTTACATACATATATGGGATACCATGCCACTTTAGTAGAATTAGTCAATTAGTTTCCACTATGAGTGAAGGCTTTTCATTTGAAGGAATGTCAAAAATCGTAGAGTAGCTTTAAGAATCAACGGAGTTCAGCATATTTTAATAATGTTAAAAGGTTTCAAGGACAAAAGAGGATATCATATACAATGTCTTTCTAATTTCTTGATTGTTATTTATAAAGTCATAACATGTATAGTGCATCATTCTGCAGCGTGCATTGGAATTTTCTTTTATTTTCACTACCTAATTGATGGCAAGTCACATTTTTTTGTCAAGATTGTTCCAATTGCTTCTAATTATAGATGGTGCTTTACTAGTTTTTTTTCTCAAAGCATTTGACGTTTTTCTTAGTAGACAAATTTGATTTTATTGTACATTTTGTAGGCTATGGTAGCTAGGGGAGACCTTGGAGCTGAACTTCCTATTGAAGAAGTTCCTCTGTTGCAGGTACCGGTTGTCCGTTAATGATTAAATTCCGTAACAAAAAATGTCCATTTGATGTTTACTTTTTATTATTCTACAATTCACTGCTGCATATGTTTGCACCATACTGTGCTTTATATGATTTGATCACTCTATTGAGTGAATGAAGACAGATGTTGATTTTCTTTTTCTTTTTGAATCCAAGAGATATCTATGTGTTTGTGTTGAATTCTTATTTGTGCAGGAAGAGATTATAAGAATTTGCCGGAGCATGGGAAAAGCTGTTATTGTAGCAACAAACATGCTTGAAAGCATGATTGTTCATCCAACACCAACACGTGCTGAGGTCTCAGACATTGCCATTGCAGTCCGTGAGGGTTCTGATGCAATAATGCTTTCCGGAGAAACTGCTCATGGGAAGTAAGAAATTCTCCTTCTGCATGCTTACATTTACGCCGTTAATTCCTCTTTTTTAAGTGCATCCTTTCTAGCTTTCTGTTGTCTTTGTTCTTCTACAACTTTATGTTGTTCCACCTGTCTGAAAATTTTCTTTGAAAAGTAAGATCTTAGTAAAGATTGTTCTCTCAAATAGACTAGGGGTGTATCATTTGTCGAAGTGTAAATTCATATATTTTATGAAATTTTTAGTACATAATAATCAGAATATTGCCTGTCTTTCCTATTACTTTTTTTTTGCTTGATTGAGAATATTCTTTTTGCTTATCAGATACCCACTTAAAGCTGTTAAGGTCATGCACACTGTAGCTCTGAGGACTGAAGCAACTCTGAATGGTGGAGAAGCACCAGCTAATCTTGGTCAGGCATTCAAGGTAACAATCATGTGTTCTCATCATATGGCTTATACCTATTGCTTCTATATTCTGTCCAAGTAACACCAAGTTTAATATTTTGCTGATTAAATTTGTAGAGTCACACGAGTGAAATGTTCGCCTTCCATGCAACCATGATGTCAAACACTCTTGGCACATCAATTGTTGTCTTCACCAGATCTGGTTTCATGGCAATCCTACTCAGCCATTATCGGCCCTCTGGCACTATATTTGCTTTCACTGATGAGTATGTTCCTCTTCCTCTACGTTTTAGTTCTGTGCCAGCAATACCTTACTACTTCACATTGTATTAAAGTTCTTTATCCTTAATGCTGTTTATGTGCAGTGAACGAGTGAGGCAAAGATTGGCTTTGTACCAAGGAGTGTGTCCCTTGCATATGAAATTTTCAGATGATGCTGACACAACATTCGCCGAGGCCTTGTCTTTGTTGCGGGTAACCACGCCCATCCTCTTTTTTTTTTTTTTTTCTTTCCCTTTTGCTTCTTTAAGCTAAGTCAACTCTTAAAGAGCTCATGCAGTAGCCTCAATAAATTATCTTTTTGAAAATGATCCAGAAACTTGGCATGGTTAAGGAAGGCGAGCAAGTAGCTCTTGTTCAGAGCGGCAGGAAACCCATTTGGAGGTCGCAAACCACACACAACATCCAGGTCCGAAAGGTTTAGTTGTATGCGATGAAACCTTATCAGGCTTAGTCAGCAGTTAAGAAGCTTGCATACACGAAACCCAAACTCCATTTGCTAGAGGTTATTATGTCTTAAATAGTAGTACAAGCACCATTGAACTTCTGCTGTTTGTTCCAGTTTTACCCATTTATTTTGATTGTGTTGAATTATTTATGAATCTGTGCATCCCCTAACAATTTTCTATTATTCGCCAAAAGGAATGCGAAATGTTTGATATAATTTTCTTTTACTAAAAGATGTTTCAGATTTATTTTTCTCCTGGCTAAGATTTTTCTCACCTTTTTTTCCCGGATATAAGTTTTCTCATGGGAGGGTGTCATGGGCTGATATCTTTGGCTATGATTTTTCTCCACCAAAGTGCAGTAAGATAAGAGGATTTTTTATTTACCTTGAGATTTGAAATGATTTAGTTAAGGTGTTTTAAACGTAATAAATTTGTGGTTTGCAAAGCGGTTTATGCTTTGGAAATGTCACAGAATAGAACGTGCTAGTTTATAAATTGTAAATGATTAGATTAAAAAAATATTTTTAATCATCTTAAATACTATGTTTAATTTTGTACTTAGATTTATAGTTATATTAATTTGCATTTAAAAAAATTAAAGTTAAATGTCAAATAAAATTAAAATTGATTAATTAGCTTGCACTATTTTAAAATTAATTTGTACCAAAATAGTATTTTAGAAGCAAGTTGGTTGATCTTTATCATGTATATAGTTTGTATGAGCAAAGGAATAGCTGCCCTGGAGTAATGGTGTACTATTAGACTCTTTAAATAATTAATTAGATATTTAAGATCGAATTTTAATTATTTAATTATAGTGAGATATTTAAGATTGAATTTTAATTATTTAATTATGGTGTAGTATAGAAATTTTTTTTAATGGGATGATAATCTTAAAAATATTGATTATTTGGATGGATTTTCACGAGTGTTTTTTAATTTATCCCAGTGATCAATGAAAAAAATTTATGAAATTAAGTATTTATAGGATTAATCAATTTAAAAAATTGAATATCTTAGATACGCTAATGATAAATGCTAACCTTTCAAATATGATTACACCATATAAATATACAAATAATGAATAAATAGATGAAAATACATGATCATATCAATACAAAAGTAATGAACAAATAAGTAACATAATAATCCTAAAATCAATAGAGTCTCCAGGACTATAAAATTATGGGATTCGATTTTTTTAACAATACACTTTATTACTAGAATCTTGATACAATAAATCACTCTCAATAATTAGCTACAAGGGATGACCAATGGATGATAGCTAGTTAAATTTTGAGTAAATAATATATTTGTATAATAAAATTTGGATCGAATCAAATTAATATTCGAGATCAAAATATATTAATTTTTCTGACCCATTAGTTAATCTCAAACAAGAATGATCTAAATTTTTTAAACAAATTGGATATCTATTAATATTAACTATTTGAATTTTTTTAAAAAAGAAAATAAATGATCAATCAATTAACGATAATATTGTGGTATTTTTGGAAGACGAATAATAGGTGAAAAAAATGTGCAAGTAATGAAAAATGATCGAATATGGTCGAAATGGATGTTGAGGTGGATGCATATTCTCCTCGGACATATCGGCACCTAACTAAATCATGGTCATTAACAGCAGATGCACAAAAGCCACACACTTGTCCAGTCTGCTAACATACTTTCATTAATGAAAGTGAACGTAAAGTCGCATATATCAACAATTAATTCATTATCTGATGAGTTATTGGAAATTTGGTCAATTAAGAGATGCTTGTGTTCATATCAAATTTCTAAAAAATTTGCCAAAATTATTAAAAAGTAAATTGATGAGCTTGTTTGAGGTGCGTGTAGCTAGCTCGACCAAGAAGTCTGTCTAAGAGTCACATGCGTGGCCATGGCAGATCATGCGTGGCTTTTTGCCCTAGATTACGGTTTAATAGTTAGACTTTCAAGTCTCAAGAATTTCAATGTCAAAATTACAGAGAGTTTACTTTAAATTCTTTTTATAGGATCGAATTAATTCTTTTCGAAATTAATGGATGAGAAGAGTGGATATGTGTCAATTATATATATATTTATTTATTTTATTTTTGTCGGGGAGGAAAAATTAAATAAAACGTCAGGAATTAATTGCAGCAGCAACAGAAGCATGCCATGTTAGTTCACCGTGGAAATTGAAATAGTCCGCAGACGCTACAAAATTCAAGCTACGTGTCATGCCCGTTCACAATATATTTCGAAAGGTCCAAAACTAATTAATGCACCAGAAAGAGAAGACGACTTGGTTTTGGTCTCTCAACTCCTCTTCGTTATATTCATTCATGTATATTAATTTCAACACACTCTTTGCAGTGTGATATTTCACCATCTCGAATGGGGAACTGCTTGGCCAAGAGCAGAGCATGCACGAGCAACGAGGACGAGTCTTTCAAGCCTAGTGGTCGTCATGAAGGAGAAGAGGAGATCAATAATAGGAAGATGGACGGCGAGACAGTTATAAGAAGATCAGTGAAATTGGTGGTGACGAAGGAGGAGGCAGCTCGCTTACTGTCCTTGATCTCCAACGGCGTCGGCGCAGACGAGATGATCAGCGTGCTGGAGACCGTGCTCCGCCGCGGATTTCAATCGGAGGGCGGCGGAAGAGGCGGCCGGGAAGGCTGCTGGACGCCGGCGCTCGAAAGCATCCCGGAAGTTTAACATAAAAATTAAACACGGGCAGGTGCAGGCATGTGTACGTACGTACGTCTTCTCGATCCGCCGGTGATTTTATGTTACATAAATTTAGATTCTGTTCGTGACATGGAATTAGCTAGCTAGCTAGATCATGGTTCATATTTCACTGGTCCTTTAATAATTAAGTTTATCATGAATTATAATATATCATCTTGGTGCCGGTGCAGTACATCTCTTTATTCATTTCCTCGTTGTGGAGATCTTCAAGTAAGAACACTGACTCATCGCGTATACAACAACTTACACAGCAATTTTTCAATTAGGAAACAAATTAACTTATATATATATATATATATATGTGTGTGTGTGTCATGACACAGTAAATCATAACAAAGAAGTTCTTGCGAGTTTCGATACTTTTGCCATCGCTGGGCTGGCTCACACCCATCCCTAGACCATAAAGTTTAGCCTTCCTCCAGCCCAACTCATCAACTCAATCGTATTTACTACTAGGAAAAGAAAATATATATTTCTTGTGATACAAGTGATTAAACTTGAGTCTTTTAATAATATTGATAGGTGTCACGTGGTGTCTGATCAAAATTAAGGTTAAGGTCAGTGCCCACGTTGACACATTAATATCACCGATCGGATCTATCTCTTAATCTCCGATCGGATAGGCAAGGTCAACTCCCGTGGACGCGTTGACATCATCGATCGGATTAACCCTAAACCTTCACCGACCGGTCTCCCATTGGAAACCCTGATCAGGTCGCACCTCATAACCCCCGATTGGATGTATACATTCTCCTCACCGACCGGACTCCCCCAAGAAATCCGGTCGGGTATATGTCTTATTCTAACC
>JBBUKS010000001.1:115846-137533 GCA_038050645.1 Hedychium gardnerianum | reverse complement strand
GACCCGGGTCTACGGGTAACCGGCCCATTGACCCGGTTAAGGGCTCGGTCCGGGCTGGGCCCGGCCCGGGGTCGGGCCTACGTAGTGGTTGCGATCGATAAAATCAAAGTCAAAATCACAAACTTGTAAATTAATGAACATGTCACATCTTTTTTTTGTTTGAATCATCTTTCTAAAAATATCGTCAAGCCCTTGTAATTTAAAAGCTTCAACATTCACATGCATATCCATCACAAAATTCTCAAGTTAATCAAGAAGTGACAAAAATTGAATAGATGAAATATCTTTTGGGTAAAATTAAGTCAATTTAACCAATAGTTATTTGTCAAAAACAGCAAATGAATTTGATGGATTTATGCATGCCACACAAAGCAATAATTTTGTATTTACCTCATTGAATTGGAAATTCAACTCTTGCAATTGCATATTAATAACTGTATTAAATAATTTAATAATGATGTGAATTTATTATTTTTTTAACTTTTTGCCTTGATCTTCTCTCACCAATATATAAATCATTTATATTCGAAGTGTTAATATGACACTTCTCACAAAAATTGAAAACTTCTTCGTCCATCATCCCGTATTCTTTGAATTCTTTTCTTACATGTACCAACTAACAACATAACTTGTTCGATGTCTTAGTCTTTTCATTACATTGTTAGAGACAAATCATTAGATATTCCTAATATTGATTTCATCGAATGTAAATTAAACACAAATTCAAATGATTGCATATTTTTTACCGAGCGTAATGCTTCGGCTCTTGGATTCGAACGTGATCCATCATTCACAATCTCATCAAGCACGTCAATTGCGAAGCCAAATATTTGAATCAAATTAAGCAGAGTATTATAATGTAATCCCAAACGTGTATCACTTGGCCGAATGAGTGTGCTGCATCATGCCGCTTACTAGAGCCTCCAACCACATTAACAATATTACAAAACACGTGAAAAAGTGAGACAATATTAATATGATTCTTTGCCACAGCTATAAGAGTAAATTAGAATTGATGAACAAAATAATGAACATACTACACATATTCATTTTTCTTTAAGATAATAGCTTTTAGTCCATTAATTTTCCTTTGCATGTTACTTGCTTCATCGTATCCTTATCTATGTATCTTAAATATTCTTAATTCATGTGCCAATAATAAATTTATAAGGGCACATTTAAATGCTAGAATAGTTGTTTTATCGACATAATTAAAATCCTGTTCAATCACACATCTTTCACTATCTACAAATCTCAAAATGATAACTTCCTCCTTCATTGACACATCATGAATAGAGGATATTATAATAATTTCATATTAGTGGAGCCCTCCATAAAGACATAGCTGAGTTGATTATAATATTAACATGACTAGTTGTATTAGTAATTAAATTATTTAGGCACATGCTGCTCGAGCCTTGAAATCAAAATCAATATAGGTATATATTATTCACGCCAAACTCATTTAATTAATACGTTGATTTAAGCACGACTAAACACATTCGATAAGTACAAAGTAAGACAGTAATTATGGTGTAATCATCCAATAAATTTAGAATATGGACTAATCTAATGACTTGCCTTCTAGATTATTTTATGTGGTAATTGTGTCATGACTTATCTCACATCTCAGAATATTTTTCTTTATTATTTTTCTTTTCCACATGTATTAAATAAATTCATCTTCACGTCCGTCGGGATCTGGACCGAGCATCACAGCTTCAGCTGCAAGCAAGCCTTTTGGGGTCATCTTCGGCCGTCCGATGTGCAAGTTTATCCCGTGAGGGCATATTATAGCCGTCCGATGCGAAGATGATTTTCCATCAATCCACAGCATGCCGTTTCCGTGTGGGCACCTGCTGCGGCGTCCGTTTCGACTGGTTCAAAGAACGCGATTGACTAACTCTGGCACATGTCGCCATTAAAGGAAAAAAAAAACAAAAGCAAAAAATAAAAAATTCAAGATTTTACAGCGACGACGAATCCCTTCTCTCTCTTCGCATCGCCTACGAACGCAACCACCCTACGATCCTAAGCAGATCTCTGCCATTCGTACTAGTCGGTCCGCATATAAATACTCTTTCCGCCTCCAAATTCCCTCATTTATCGGAGTAGAGATCGGAAAAGGCGAAAAAGTGAGGCGAGCCAAGGCGACGGCCGCGAGATGAAGCACCTGTTGGAGTTGGAGAAAGGGCGAGAGGCCGTCGACGGCCGCCCTTCTGTTGGACCAGTTTACCGCAGTGCCTTCGCTAAGGACGGGTTCCCTCCGCCCGTCCCGGGCGTAGACTCCTGCTGGGACATCTTCCGGTGCGATATCCTTGATATCAGATTCCTTTACTGTTTTATTTCCCCAAAAGGATTTTTTTTTACCTTTATCTACAATAAAAAAAGATTTTTTTTGTCGCATAAAGTGATTTTTTGGATTTTCATTCGTTAAATAGCTTGTCTGCTGAGAAATTTCCTGGGAGGAACATGCTTGGTCGTCGAACGGTCGTGGATGGGAAGGTTGAACGCTCGTTATTTCCAGTATTTTACCTTTTTTGATCTATTTTGACACTTTCCCTCTGATTCATTTGCAGGCCGGTAAATATGTCTGGATGACTTATAAGGAGGTGTATGACACTGTGATTAAAGTGGGGGCTTCCATCAGGAGTTGCGGGATCGAGCAGGTACGAGTTAGGAGAATATTGTTAATCTTTGCTCCCGTAGAGTGAATACTGAATGGTGTTTGGAAGTGTAGGAATTTGTGGCAACTGCTGCATATCCTCTCAAATCACACTCGGATTCCAAACATCTGTTGTTTCCGTGATACGCTGTTAGACCATTTTAGGTTCTTGATGATGGCCATCTCACACTTTCATGTCGCCGTTACTTTTCTGGCAATGTACAGTAGTTGAAAGTAGACCATTCCAAACGTGTCGTGTACAATGTCATTTTCATTGTAGATTTGAAAGTAGTATCCTCGGCATTTTAGGTCGGTTTCAAAAGATGAATTAAAGGCTAGAGATACTCAATAGAGGAATCGGTTTTCCATTATTTCCTTGGATGAATAAAGAGGAAAGGTTAATGTGTAAGGATAAATTTAACCACCCATTCTATGTAATACATCTGCCCCAAATTCAGGCAGAAAATTAATTGAAACTTGCTTAGTGTAAAAAATTATACATCCTCCAATATACATCCATTCAAGCAAATTACACAAAGAACAATTTCTTTCTTATACCTCCTCTGGGTTTTCCTTGCCTTTGCAATATGTCCGTCTTTTTGATCTTAGATGGAAAGGCATGTTAATAAAGGAAATCAATCAAATGGCTACTTAAAAAAATTACCAACCACCCTGAGCTGTACACTGCCAATCATTTACTGCTCATGGAACATACTGTTCATTTAACTTTCAACAGTAGCTTTCTAAACTATTTTCAAGGCGAAGAATGTATATCTAATGTTCCCATTTTGTCTCGATTCTATTCCACTTGAGACCCTCAAACAGAGATCATGAGAGCCGACAATGGAAGTACTAACCTTCCTCTTTATCAGATTTTCATATACAATTTTTGATTACCACAAAACAATTCATAGGCTCTGTCTAATTTGTTTGTAGCTTCATTGAATCTTTAACCAGAATATTGAACACATTGTTAGAAGCCGTGCTTTTTCAACCTTTCTATTATGTTTTTGTGCTTTTTAATATGATGGACACATGATGTCTGATGGTTTCTGCACGACAGTACAAAGTTTATGGGCTGTTCTAGATTTCATCTTGTTTGCACAAGACAAATTTGCATTTCTTGAGAAGTTATTAATGGTTTTTGTTTTATGCTTATAATCTTTTGTGTGATCATATTGATATATCACTGAAGATGCCTTCACTTTGTAGCTTTTCATTGCTTTCTTACAGGGTGGTCGTTGTGGTATCTATGGTGCTAACTGCTCTGAGTGGGTTATTAGTATGGAGGTAAATTTGCTACATAATTTAAGCAAGTCTGTTGTTACAAGTTTAGTTACCTTCCAAAATGCAACTCAATGAGCCTTCATATGATTTGAGTGTTCTAGAAACTTTTTTTTTTGTTTGCATCTTGATCTAGAAAAAATCTAAATTTTAAAATCAATCACAATTTTATTTCTGTAAAAGAAAATTTTGTAAGTACCACCGTGCTTGTTTTTTGTTGAAAATTCTTTTTAACATCGCAGGCTTGTAATGCTCATGGGATTTACTGTGTTCCTTTGTATGATACACTTGGTAAGTAGACTCAACAGATCTTGCTAAAGATTCTTAAACCATCAGTGTTTCGGATCTGATGAGTTGACAAAATCATATTTTATTAGCTGCTTGTAGATTTGTGCGTGTAATAATGCTTGTATCTTTTATTTGTCAAAGGTGCTGGTGCTGTAGAGTTCATTTTATGCCATGCAGAAGTTCAGATTGCTTTCATAGAAGAAAAAAATATTCCAGAGGTATTCTAATTTCATGTTAACTTATGAAGTCCTTTTTCTTCTCACGATAATTAATGAAGTTCTTTTTCTTGACGTGATAGCATTTATGAATTTTCTCACTTATGAATCTGAGAATCATTATCTCAAGTAGAAATTGACGTTCTCATACCTTGCTAATGCTTTCTCCAAGGGCTATCCTTCATCATATTCAAACTGTATTGTTGCATTGTAACTGGTTTATATTTCATGCCAAACTATCTTAAAAAGGATAGCCCGGTGTACGAAGCTCCCGCCAATGCGGGGTCTCAGGGAAGGATCTATTGTACGCAACTTATCTTGCTTTGCAAGAGGCTATTTTCAAGACTCAAACCCGTGACCTCTAGGTCACACGGCAATAATTTTACCATTGCGCCAAGGCTTCCCTACATGCCAAACTATCTTAAAGTTGCATAATTAATATTTGAAGGAGTTGTCATATGCAACTCTTTGTGTTTCTATATTCACTTCTCTCCTTGAAATGTGATTCTCATAGTCACTCATTTAATTTCTTCAACAACTTGTAGTTATTTTTTTGGCCAGGACAATGGCCTACAGCTTGAAAACTGAATGCTGTATTAACATGAAAACTACTATGTGGTGTGCACTTGAGCTTACTAACAAAAGTCCTGGACATGAAAATTGAATGTTGTATTAACATGAAAACTGCTATGTGGAATGCACTTGAACTTACTAACAAAAGTCCTGGAGATCGATTTTGCAGGTGTTGAAAACTCTACATGTTTCATCTAAATTTTTGAAGAGTAAGTTGATTTATTTAACTACTTCCATGATCAAGTTTTGTGCTATGGTAATTGGTTATTGTTTATTTACAGCACTTGTCAGCTTTGGTAAGGTCACCTCTGATCAAAGAGAAGTGGTTGAAAAGTTTGGTTTGGCAATATTTGAGTGGGACGAATTCTTACTCTTGGTAGGTTAATTTTGGTTCATTATTCAGGTTCATACCTACTCTGTGGACTGACTTTGGCTCATAAATTCTACATAATCGATCCATTATAGCATATGTTGCCTGATTATCTGCCTTTGAATTATAATATTCGAATGGTTTGGCATCACCATGTTATAGCCATCTTATCAAGATCCAAAGGGATTTGAATAATAAAGATATTCTTTATCTCGTGCTTCTAGATATATAATTCTGTTCTTTACATGTGTATAGACATACATTTCTTCATTTTCTCCTTTATTAGCATTTAATGTATTTAGTGAAACATCATTGGCTGTTCTTAGTCATAAAACAAGAGATTATGCACCAATGTAAATGTTTTCTACGTTTTATATGCACCAATGTAAATGTTTTCTACGTTTTAATTCAATTTGAAAAATATTCTTTATTTCTACATTATGTGATTGTGACATAGTCTCTTTTAGTTTAAGTGGAATCACTTTTTTGAGAAAATCTAGTCTATATATATGTAGGTTATATTCCCATCATATCTATGATTTTTACTAGTATGTTCATCCTGCATAGTAGTAACTTGCTTTTCTTCTATTTATGTGTTCTACATATAGGGACATGATAAACAATTTGATCTTCCTACTAAGAAGAAAGATGATGTGTGTACAATTATGTACACCAGCGGTACAACTGGTGATCCCAAGGGCGTGCTTATCTCCAACAAGAGTATCATTAGTCTTATATCTGGCATAGATCGATTTCTTCTTTGTGTTAATGAGCAGGTGCAGAGTTTTATATTTCTCCCTTGAACTCTATGATGCATAGCTATGGTTGTTCCCTTGGTTGTGTCAATCAGTGTTTTTTTGTTGTGTTTTCTTACTTGTTATTGTTATTAACTTGTTATTGTTATTATTAATCCAATACTCTTGTTTTTCAAACCTTAAGTTAACTGAAGATGATATTTATATATCATATCTTCCACTTGCACATATCTTTGATCGGGTGATTGAAGAGATGTTCATTTACCGGGGGGCTTCAATAGGATTTTGGCGCGGGGTAAGTGTTCCAGTTCAAGATTTTATACCCTTGGATAATTAGATTTCAATTTTAATAACTTTTCATATTTAGGATGTCAAATTGTTGGTTGAAGATCTTGGGGAATTAAAGCCAACAATCTTTTGCGCTGTTCCCCGTGTGCTTGAACGCATCTTTACAGGTATTTTTTGTTGAGTGTGTCAATAGTCTACTGTATTCTATGAATTATGAGCATATTTTGAAATTTAGTTATTTTCTTAATGGTTATTTATTGCTAGTCATTTATATCTTCTATAGATGTTATTCATGCACTCTAATTATTCTATAGCATTAAAACATTTGGTCTGGAATACATGCACTTGACCCTTGGAATTGTACAATTTTTGTTGATAACATTGACATTCTGTCTATGCTAGCTAGCCCTGGCAGTGTTTATGCCTTACTGTGATAGTGCGTTTCACATGCAGTTCTGCAACTTGCAGTGACCTGGTGTGTGGAATGGACATTAGTCCGATTTGGTTTGAGTATTATACTTTTAGTGGAATTAATGATTATTAATTTTTAATTGCCCATATGGTTCCCGAGTAATGCTTTATTTCCACCTAGTTTCCAACTGATTTTCAGCCAATTTCCTAGTCTTGCCTCACTTCTTCCTGATTTCATTTGCTAAAGTTGGATTTAGTTCCTGTTTAACTTTGTCCATTCAAATGATTAGTTTAACTATTTTGAACCAATCTCAGTATGTTTCAGTTGATGATGTGGGTTCACACTTGAGAGCTTGGTGGGGATTGTATTAATTTTTATTTGTTAGAATCTACACACTATTTGTGATGACATAATGCCTATTGTTTTAAATGTTTATATGCTTTAATTGCACAATAGGACTTAAGTGATTTGACCATCTTGTAAGTATTTTTTTGGAGCAATGACCATATTCTGAACCTTAAAAGTGTAAATGTTTCTAATGTGTCCTTAACTTCTTAACAGGGCTGCAGACCAAGATTTCTACGGGAGGAATGCTGAAGCAAACATTATTTAACCTCTCTTATAAATAGTAAGTTATGTTTCTATCATATCCATTACTGATCATTTTTCTATTGGGGTGTTTTCTCTTATAAACGTTAGAAGTTATTTTATTGTATCCATCCTTTTTCTTGTTGGAGAGCACAATTGCCCATTGAGGTGTTTGTTTTTGTGGTTTACTTGCGTAAATATCTTATTTTGTATATCCAATTTGTGATGATACTCTCTTTGCTCTGTTGTTTTTTTTTACATTTACATGGAGTAAAAATTTGCAGCAAACTTCATAACATGGCAAGAGGAAGTAAGCATGAAGAGGCAGCTAAAATTTGTGATAGATTGGTGTTTAACAAGGTAATATGAAAGATAAGGATCTTTTGCTGCCCAAATTGTATTTTTTCTATATATAATGAGTAGTCCTATTCCTAATACTTCTTCTATGGCTGTTATGGACTTTACAACTTTTTCAGGTAAAAGATGGACTTGGTGGAAATGTACGACTCATCTTATCTGGAGCAGCTCCTCTAGCTACCCATGTCGAAAAATTTCTAAGAGTGGTGACATGTGCTCATGTTTTACAAGGATACGGTATAAGATTGGTTACAGTTTGAAGTTTGAAATTTTTTCCATAAAAATCAAATTTGTGATTGACGCACAAATTTACATCATTTTCAGTGTTAAGTTCAGTGTTGAAGTGAAGGCCATTACTGTTATAGCAGTAGATGGTCCTCCCTTGCTGAACTTTTCTTATCTTTACTGAAAAATGTATACAAGATGAATTTTGAAATTGAAACTGCAAGGAGTGTTGTAACTGTGCAAGTTTACCATTCTTAGAAATAGAGAGCAATTGTAGAACATTTGTGCCACTTTTTGTATTACTTGGGAAAATGTTCAGTACTGAGCTCACAAGTTTTTGGTGGTAATGTTGTTAGCTATTTTACCTTATTTTTCACTGAGTTTCTGAATCATTTTCTTTTTAATGCTAGGTCTTACTGAGACGTGCGCAGGGACATTTGCATCATTGCCTAATGACCTTTCAATGCTTGGGACAGTGGGTCCACCTATCCCAAATGTTGATGTGCGTTTGGAGTCTGTTCCTGAGATGAATTATGACGCCCTTTCAGAAGTTCCTCGTGGAGAAATATGCATCAGAGGAGATACATTATTTGCTGGCTACCACAAAAGAGAAGACCTCACAGAAGAGGTTATGGTAGATGGGTGGTTTCACACAGGTTTTTCTCAGCCTCATAATTTATAATTAATCTAGAAGCTTACTTTAAACAAGAGGTATTTTTTGTCATAGAATACATTTTAGTTCAAAATTGACATGGAATATGTTTTAGTTCAAAAAATTTATCCTGTTCTGCCTGAGTTTCTACTACAAGACCAACAGAAAACATGCTCCCGTTGCTGAACTTTGACGTCTCTGGAAATGCATTCTTAGGAGCAATTAACCTGTTTGATGCATTAATGTTGGTTAAGTATAATTCTTGGAGATGTCTTTTGTCTTTCAGGTGACATTGGTGAGTGGCAGTCAGATGGAAGTATGAAAATTATTGACCGAAAGAAGAACATTTTTAAACTTTCACAGGGAGAATATGTTGCAGTTGAAAATTTGGAGAACATTTATGGCCTTGTTCATGATATTGATTCGGTATGTCTTCTACATATATCACTGATTAAGAACTATATCTATTGATTTGGTATGTCTTCTACATGTACCATTGATTGAAGCTTACATTCTTTGGGCTTTAAATTTGCTTATTAACCATGATTATTATCATTCTCACAGTTCAGTTAGTGTAGAAGTTAGGACTAGACAAACCACCAATTACTTCACATAATAAGATTATACATACTATAAATTTGATGAATAAAACTAGTAGCTATATCTGTATTTCAATGCATAAAACTGTCATATATATGATTAAAGCTCAATGGGGAGATGACAATCATGTAGCTGACTCCAAGTAGTGTGTACAAATACGGTTTGTTGTTGATGATATGGACGTTACTGCTGCATGTCACTGCAACTCAATGACAAGCTTTTGATATTTGAGACCTGTACCTTTCAACGTTCAGTATTTGATTTTTATTTTATGCTACTACATGAATAGGACGTGTCGTGCCTATTTATGATTCATATGAAAATTAATATAATAGAGCTTCACCCCTTTGGATATTGTCAGGCTCTCGTCTTGTAAATAAAAATCTGGTTACAGAGACACTATTATATACCGTTCAAATAATTCTTTATGCTGATTGAATCAATATAAAATGTGCCAGAGAATTATAGAACAAATTCAGCAAATGGGAAAACTATAGGAAAGTTAGCTTCAAGATGGTTAACACTGAATTTTTGTTTGGTGATTTATTATGCTATTTCTAACCTGGATAAATTATTTCAGATATGGATATACGGAAATAGTTTTGAGTCTACCCTTGTTGCTATAGTTAACCCCAATATTCAAGCTCTTGAACATTGGGCTCAAACAAATGGTATTAGTAGGGATTTTGCCTCACTCTGTCAAAATCAAAAGGCAAAAGAGTACATTTTGGGTGAACTAGCAAAGATTGGAAAAGAAAAGAAGGTGATTTTTTTTTTTTTTAACTCGGGTAATTTACCTGTTAATTGTCAAATGCTAGATGTGATAACTCAACATACGTTCTGGCAGTTGAAAGGCTTTGAGTTTATCAAAGCTGTTCACCTCGATCCAGTTCCATTTGATATCGAACGTGATCTGCTTACCCCGACATACAAGAAGAAGAGGCCACAGCTACAAAAGTATTATAAGGTACAAACCTCATTCTTTGCCCTTGAACAAAAGTATTGCTCTTGATGATTGAAAGTCATACCTTACATATTCTGTATCTCCATGCTGACAAAAAGTGTGAGTATGCCACCAAGTAAATATGTTTCATTTTCAGTGCTAATGAACTTTGTTTGTTCCCTTTCAGAGTGTCATTGATGATTTATACAAAAGCCTGAAGTGAAGCAGTGAACGTTCAAGATTCCACTTTATTCATAAGCGTGTGCTTCAGGAAGATTATTAAAATCTTGTTCGTTCAATAGAAATTGATAATTTTATAACGGTGATGCAGCTGTTGTTAGATTTATGTACTCATGAATTATAATGTATATCCACTCATAATTACCTTTACTTTCGTAGCTTGTGACTGCGTATGTAATCGTGTTTTGGGGGTTTAAGCAGATTCTGGTTTTTTGGCCCTTCACCACAGAGTTGATTACATTTCTGTTCTTAATACTTTTCTGACATATGAAACAAGAAAATAATTAATTCTCTTGCTCTTCTTGAGGGACGATAGTCAGCTGAATATTAGCAATTGTGGTTGCTATTTAAATGCAAATCCGATTAAATATTCACCATCCTTTTTATTTTCGATCCTCCTTAGAAGACAAGCAAGCACTTAAACCTGTGATGTGGCGGTCGTTGCTCAACTTTTTTGCTCCTATTAAACTTTGATGAAGTATTACTTGTTCAAAGTCAAAAGGCATCTACCTTAATACATTTTTAATGAACATTCAAAGGGACAGTTTAATAATTTAGGAGCCTTTTAGCTGACGCTGAATTGTCTGATGGCGTCTTACTCCTTCAAACTTCAAAGTCAATATTCTTCTACCTTAACAAATTTCTAATGGATACTTCATCGGACAGATTAACTACCTCCTACCGCCACGCCCGTGATAATTGTTTAAAGAAAGTTCCACGGGAATTATATTTATTCGACGTTTTCGTAGGACAGGAACTACTCGAAGTTCTCTTGATTTGGTACACGTCCCATTCGTAAGAGCCCCATTAGTCAAAACAGGCATTTTCTAATGTAAAACAAAACTGTTTTTCATATAAAAAAAATTAAATCAAAATGTGCATGTATTAAAATGGGAAAGGACATAGGTTTGGATCAAAGCGATGTTAATGTAAACCGATTAATAAATTAGAATTTTCTTTTATCAAATCTATTAAAATGGTTTACAAAACAGCTCATAGCTAGATAAATACAAGTTAAATTTGGGTGAGTCCAGAAGAGATTGTGTGAATTGCAAGGGTAAACATGCTAGCTATTTTATTCAGGGCGAGTCCTTTAGATTCCAATTATCAAGTTAGCATGCAACGCATGCACCACTTTCTCACAATCTTGACTAATAATCAGGTTTCTGTCCTCCTTATGCACTAGTCACTGTTCGAGCTGGCTAGCTGGCTAGACTAGTCCTCGTGATTTACCTCCTCCGTGTTGATCATGGAACGAATTGATGGAAGCACTGGAGACGAGCGTTTCGTCTTTTACCACAATGGATGCGTTGTTGCTCGCTTGCTTTGCTTGCGGTCTTTGAACTCATCCACCACTTTGAATGAACATTGACAGACGAGGACACTCCAAATCTCCAGTTGGCCCATGCTGAAAGGCAAGTCATTATTTATGTAGATTTATTAGAACCAAATCATACATCAAAAAAGTGCAGGAACACGTAGCGCAGACAAGCACGCACGCGATGCGCGGACAGACTCCATTGGGCAACAAAAAAAATTTGGTTGGCTATGTGTCACCATTTTCTCCTACTCCCTGATTCTTCGACGTGTCCGTTAGGTGAATCAAGGAAGAAGTTAAGCTACATTTGTAATAGTCTGGCTGAAGAAAACACTTTTCTTCAAGTACACGGGACTTGGCAGTATTAATATGCTAATTATTTACATCATGCGCCAGATGAAAATTCTCTAAGTGGCCTCGGAAAGATAAAACGTATAGAGAAGAGATGAAAATTCTCTAGCTCTTGCTAATGGCTTCGCCAAGATGGTTTGAAATAAAGACTTAATTGGCTGGCGAGTTCTGTTTGAGTTCCTGCTGCTGCTCTATCTGCATGATCTGCAGAATGATCGATCACGTAGCATATTATTTGATTCGATCGTGTCACGATGTCCTGGCGCGGAGTGGTTTTAGCTGAACGACCACCACGCTGATGTTGTCTTCGCTCCCTCTAGAGACGGCAAGTTGAGATAGTAGAGCAGCCGCCTCGGTGGCGTTGGAGCCGCTGACAGCATCAGGGAACATCCTTGCCATTCGGCCATTGAGAGATTGCCTTGCAATCTTGCACGCTGCTTCGTTGGACACCACGTCCCATAGGCCGTCGCTGGCTAAAATGAGAAACTCATCTTTATCAGTCCTCTCCGTCACAGTCACATCAGGTTCTGATATCACAAATGGCTTCAGGTAGAAGTCACCTGCAAATTGTAACGCAATGGCAAACCATTCATAAACTAGTAATGAATTGCTTGAATTTTAACTCGACAAAAGCATGTGACGCACGAAACAGACCAATAGATCTTGAAGTGGCTAGAACTCCCAAGACACGATAGCCTTCCCAATTGATAACCCTCCCTCCGGCAGCCTCCACTCTTTCCATCTCATCGGGTCTATCAGCCTGGAAGAATAAGAGATTCAAATATGAAACACAACAATCTTGTATAGGAACGAGTGTATATATGTATGCATCGATATCAAGAAGGGAAAAGGCCATGGACAGCAAAACATTTTCAACAACTGGGCAGTAAGAAAATTGTACATATATAAAATATTCACCACCATGACAAATTTTGCTGTTGTTATTAATAATTACCATAAACTTATATCGTCCGTGTTCAGGAATTGCCGAGTTGCAGATGTTTTGTTTTCAGTTAAAACAAATTGAGGAAAATGAACATTGAATGAAAAAAGTATATCAGTAATTTGAACTTTGCAAAAAGAACACATTAAATGGTCGAGCGGAATCTACGTTGAACGAAAAAAGTATATCAGCACTTTGAACTAAATGGTCGAGTGGAACAGCTGCCAAGAATAAATTATGCAAGCCAGAGAATAGTTTAGCCAATTCATGGAGAAAGGAGCCATCAAATTTTTACATGTATCGGCATGTATTAATAGACTACTCTGGCATATAATTAAATTTTAACATTCGTTTGTCACCTTACTTGGATTTTAGAATTTAGATTGATAGACAATAAACTGATGGACTCTGGTGCTGTCCGTCTGCTTAATTTACAGCCAGTACGGCACAGTGATTCACTCTTGCTTCAATCTCTAATGATGACGAACGACTTTATAGAAACGACTCTTGATTCACTCTTGTTCAAGCTAGTTGGCCAAGAACACGCTACTAATTTGCTGCTCAGGTCAGTGCACCGTAACAAATTAAAATTGTAAGCTTAGATTCAAATAAAATAATGTGGTCCTTTCTTTGGTACATTTCATATTGAGAATTTTGGGAGCTAATTCATTAAAATTCACGACCAAATCCTCAGAAACACGACAAAAATCATAATTAAGAAACCATTTTTTTCCAACTCATCTCTGATCTCCCACGATGAACACACGCCATCTCGTAAACAATAGTTAACAATTAATATACAGAAAAATATATTAAAATACCGAGGATCCAGTAAGAAAAGTTGCAGCGCATGATAATTTTTACGGTTTTTACCTTGTGGTCGAAGGAGAGGGGCAAAGCGGCCCCGCCGCGGCAGAGCACGGCCCTGGAGTCACCGCAGTTGGCCACCACGATCCGCTTGGTCCCCACCATGGCCACCACAGCCGTCGAACCCATCGTCCTCTCCGACTCTCCGCGCGCCGTTGCCTCCACCTCGCCGTCCAGCCTCGAGAAGCTTGCCGTGATAATCTCCCTCCAACGCCCCTCCGTCCGGGGCCACCCCTCGGCCGACACTTCTTCAGCCAACAGAACGTGCATCCGCTCCTGGCACAGTTGCGCCACCCTCGCCCCGCCGTGCCCATCGTACACACCGAAGAAGTCGTATCCCGACAACCCACCTCTCCCGGCGAATCCCGGCACCACCGCAACCGCATCCTCCATCTCCCGCCTCCGACCGATCATCGAAACGGCCGCATGGGACAGACAAGGAAGCCGGGTCCCCTGCCCCTCCCGTCCACGGATCTCCCCGCCGGCGGCCAAGATTCCGATGAGGCCGTCGTCAGCGTCGTGATCGCACGTTGGTGAAGAATTGGATCCCTCGTCGGGGGGATCCTTGGAGCGCTTGACCTCGAGGCCTCCCGGCTTGGCGCGATGGAGTTCGATACGACGCCGGCGAACAGATGGCGGCTTCTTGAGGAGGAGGGTCGTGGTTTCATCTTCTCGAGAGAATCCCAATTCTTCCGCGGGCTTCGAAGGGGGCTCATCGTAGCCCGCCATGGTTTAGGGCTCGGAAAGCTACCAAACAAAACAAGTAAAGAAGACGAGAAGAAAGATCAGTTAGAGGGAGAAGGAGATGAAAGGGCAGGCTGGAAGCGCTGTTTAAAGTACCAGCTACGAGGGCAACGGGAGCCGTGGATAAATAAGAGCCGCCGGATGCTTTCATCGGCAGCCGATGTGTGCCACCTTCGGAACGCTGGACGCGAGGACCATCGCGGAGTGGGGTCACCCGGAAAAAGACGTGGACGATCAAGATGAGGCTTCGGTTCGAACGTGGCGCGGCCGTCGGGAGGATCGCCAATTTGAAATTTTTCCAAGGCAATTTGTTATTTACACCCGCTTTTTTTTTTTTTAATCAAAAGCGATAAAAAGGTATTATTGAAAAGTCCATTTGCGTGAGAGAGATGAGAGGAGCACGCTGTGTAAGGGAGGACAGAGGAAGCTTTTAGTGAGGTTAGGGAGGTGACGTGTCGGTCACATTGGAACGGTCAAAGGAACGTATCGCCGGCGGGGGATATTTGTGAAAGGAGGGACGCGTGGCGAGTCATGGCTTGAGGCGGATAATGACTCCTCGATGCGGCGTCTTTCGGCTACCGCTTGACTGACCCAATTGGAATATATATATATATATTAGTTTGGATTCTGTCGGAATTAATATTAAATTTGTTACTGTTCTAGGGGAAAAAAAAAACGAGAGTTGTTTTGGGTTTGTAAAAATTATTAGATTTACCTAATCATGCACTACATTGACCGCGGAAAGGGCTCTTTGATGATTTCTTGAATGCAAATAGGCAGCTTGCAATTCTCTGAGACACCCAACTTTGCATTTTAAACTTTGGTGGAGCTTTGTTGAACTGCACCAGCACCAACTTACACCTTGGAATGGATGGCCTTTATCAAAGGTACCTTTTTTCTTTCATTCCAAGTTGCCCATAATAAAAAATGTTGGCAGAACGTGTAGGCTTAGCTTACTGTGTGTGAATTAAGACTTCCATTTGAGGAGAAGAACCATTGTTGCAAATCTGTGCAAGTTTCGAGCTCCACAGACAGACGTGGTATAATTCAAATTCCAGAGGCTTGGCTTTGATTATCAATCTGATTCGTGGTGTTAACCTTTTCTAGCAGAATCAGCCAGTAGTGATTGACTTTGACCTTGCTCGAAAGAAATCCATGAGTTAGCAATAAAAGGACTGCTAACACCAGAATTAACCAAGAAACAATATGCAAATTTAACAGAAAAAGATTCATTAGGATTTCATCTCCATTCAATTAAATCCTTAGTACCAACTAACTATTGACTGTCAGTCAATCTTATTTGAGATCTTGGAAAAGGCAGACCACAGTAGGAAAAAACTATAGCCCTTACTGATTGTGCAACTGGAACCAGACAAAACTACTGATGGATTCGACATAAAAATGCTGTAAGCTCAACCAAGGAACACTAATTCTTGAGTTTTCGCAACATAAAAAAGCTTGTTAGATGTTTTTGGGGTGCAGAATTGATATGTTTATTAAGTAATAAATTGGTAAAAATTTTTATTACAATATATAAATCACAACTTCGCAGGTTTCCTGAGAGATCCTGGGAGCTCAAACTTGCTGCGTAGGTGCACAAATTTGGCAGCTTCCACCTCTGTTGTGGTTCGAACTATACCTTGTTCTAACGTTCTAAAGGTACACTAACAGCGTCAAAGATGATCAATCTTGTAGTTAGACGTCATCAAATATCGTCAACATACGCAACAGACTCCCAAATCCAAAGCCGGAATTGACTTGTGAGAGAACAATTCTGAGAGCTAGCTGACGTTCTTATGCTCGAATTGAGAAATATGATTTACATAATCACGTTACTTTTGCTGGCAGAGAAGCAAATTGAAGGTAAAGCTACTATTTAACGTCCAATTTCACATGCCATACGCAGTGCTAAAGTAACACCCAGTTACATTCCTGTTCAGAATCTGCAACACCTTGATGTTCGATTGGCTGACATATCGAGGGGTCTTTAACTGGTTCATTGCGCCTCCGAGCTCCAGGTAATGATCCAAGATATCGTGGAACGTTCCCTTGTGCACAATGCGGAGCTCGAGCGGTCCGATCGCGCCTACTTTACGTGAAGAAACATAGCCAGCATCTACAAAGGACATGTCTAAACAATTGCAGCAGCAGCGAAGGACGTCCTCAGTCGCATCGGAGCATAACTCCCAAAAGATCACGTAGTGACCAGGCTCATTGGACGTATCGACGTAGCTTGTGAAGTCCACGATCTCGAGCTTTTCCTCGGCCAACAGCTTGGCTGCTTCTTCAACTGCCAGTTGCAGATCTTTCTCGGTGTTCTTGTCGATGTTGATGCTCAGCACAAGGCTTCTTCTGCACACGAATTGGAGCTCTGGTGTGGTGTTGTGAAAGCCTGCTACCCTTACAACATCTCCTAACCTGTACCGGTAGAGACCTGTCAGAGGATTCGAAATGTTAGTCGTCCCAAGTCGAACCTAAACTTTGGCGGATCAAGAAAATTGCGAAGCACAACAGTCTGCTTAATTTGAAGTTTTAGCACGAAGATAATATGTTCTACTCAAATGAACAGTGCAAATCGAAGCAATCCAGTTGCTTAATTTTCGCATAATGATGATGATAATAAAACGATAAAAATACCTGCAAAATTAGTGAAGATAATTTCATACTCTTTGCCAACTTCAACTTCAGTCAGACCAATTGGTTCACCTTCTATGTAGTGAATGGTGGAGGCACTGTTCTCCATCTCCTGCCCTACTTGTTTCTCCAAAGGGATGAATTCAAAGTAGCCAATATTAGGGAGCACGGCGAACGTCGTCAGCTCAGGAGGTAAGCTAGGATTCACATTAGCTCCAATCCAACCTTCCGACGACCCATAGTCAGCGCTCATGAGAGGTAGGCTTCCGGCATAGTGCCTTAACTTCTTCAAGTAGGGCTCCATCGATCCCGTCATGATGCCATACACATACTTGGCATTAGGCCAAAGCTCCGGGATGACACCGTACCAATTGCTCAATCGCATACATTTGTTGGAGATTGAATCTGCCAGGTCGGGATTGGGCCTTAAGAGCTTAGAAACAGCTGCACGCATTGAAGGAACAGTGATGCTGCTCGATAGAACTCCGCTTCGAATATCTTCACAAAGTTCCTCCCACACCTGCTCAAATTTCCGGAACGCATGGACTATGCTATGTGCAAAAGTGGAGAAGACAAACTGCACTTCGTCGGAGTAGATCAACCCGCATAGGAGGTGGCAGTACAAGGACTGCTGGAAGTCGGAACCAAAGATGACTTCGTCGGGACTGCAACATTGAGATTGGATATCCTTCATCGTTCGCTTGAACTGCTCAGTTCGGTACACATTGGTGGTGGCTGTGGTGGCAATGAGGCCACCTTTAGTTGCCACCTGCTTGCTACTATAGATGAACTGCAGAGCTTTCCCATTGCCGATGGGATATTCTCTGCAAATCGCGTCGAGAGTGAAATCTATTTTAACTCAACTTGAACCAAAATGATAGAATATACATATAGTTTATCCCAACTATTAGGAGTACTCGCGTCTTGTTCTTTTTGAAACCATATCAACATATATCACTTTAAAATGTCTTGAGAAAATGGAATATTTCTGAAGACATGAGTTGATCAAGTAACAAAATGAGAGAGTGATTGGCCCTTTCAAGCTTCATACCTGTTCCGGAATGCAAACGAAGTTTGATATATCTGCATTGTGGACTGAACTAACTCATCAGTGAATGGCAAAAGCTTGGGTTTCCCTTGTGTTGTACCAGAACTAGGAGACAAAGAACAAGTTTCAAAAAGTTAGAATCACCAGACCTTGTGAAGAGGCAAAAGGACAAGGATAAGAGAGCTTCCACCTGAGTGAAATGGAACTTATAGGCTTCCCGGTGAGAATGGGAGAAGTCTCCCCATTGGCTATCCTTTGGATATAAGGATCTAGATCGCTGTGAGTGACCAGAGGGACACAAGCCTTGAAGCTCTCAAAGTCAGTTCTTCCTCCAAGGCCAAGTTTCTGCAAGTACTCAGCTTCACCATTCTGTTCGAGTATTTTTCGTAGAGTCTCGCGCTGGTGCCCGCCAGCATCCTTCGTCAGCTCTTCAAATTCGTTTATCACACTCTCAAGGCTGAAAAGTCTCATCTTATCTTGCAATATCAGTAAAGTCTCCTAAAAGCTGAAGAGACAAACTCCCAAGTTATTGTACTGAAACGAATTCGAGGAAAAGAGCACTAAAGGTAATTGACAAACGTAGAAAACATCAAGTGATTCGTAAGGAGGAACCATATTTCAAAAAAGAAGCAAGAATCTCGATTAATCAGATATGTAGACAGAGACTGCCGAACGAAAGATCCAGTCTTTCAGACGTCAGAAATGCAATTTGGTTCTTTCCAACTGACAAATGATTCATACAAAAGAAACCCCAAAGTTAAACAATGGAAGAAGAATGAGAAACAACGATCAAACACTTCGTTAATATCTACTAGTGCGAAAATAAAGTGAAAAGAAAAGAGATTCAATGGGAGGAAAAAGATGGAATAGGAAAAGAAGACCAACCATCCCCAATCTTTTCGTCGGCGACCGAAAGGCGAAAGGCAGGTACGAAAAACACCAAGTAGAATAAGCGTCCAAATAAACACCAGCACACAAAATACGACCCACGGTCTATCGATCGAGAGCAAAACGAGCAGAGCAGTAGCCTAGCAAACAGAAGATTTACGCAACAAATTTGTACCAAAAACTCTTAAAAAGGCGCCTTTTGACACCTTTCGTCTTCCCCGCTAGAAACAAGCCACCTAACAAGAATCCCGCTGCCAGAACCGCTCCCAACCCTCTACAGTCTACCACTCTACCCCCACCCCGTCTGTGCTCGGATCTACAGACAGAAAGAATCACACAAGTTCTCGGTCCCCAAGCTCGATTGAACCAAACGAGAGAAAGTGTCGACGACGAGAAGAAACAAAGCCGGAGGCGTATCATTCAATCCGGCATATCAAGATCTGACCTTTGGGTCCCCTTTCGCCCTCGCTTCTCTCCAGCAACAACCACGCAGAGGAACGCCGAACCAAGTGGTGGAATTTATGGAGAACTAATAAGAGGATCGATGAGGCGGCAGACCAGATCCCACAGCCCAAAAGATCACTACTCTTTTTTCCGCCACGGCGTGCTATCTAGTGGTGAAATGATGATGGGTGGTCGACAGTGGCTGAAATGACTGCCCTTTCAGCTGCGCTGTTTAGTAGTAAGTGGTAAGGTTGGATGACCAGGGCGGAGGTGCACACGTCGACATCAATGAGGTGCGGTAAGAAAGAATGGTGGGATATTGACAGCAGCGGATGGACCGCATGGGGACACTATTCTCAACTCAAAGTCTTTTTTTTTTCTATATATATATCTATATATATATATATATATACCCTCTGCTTCTGTCTCTCTACTCTGCATCTGTCTCCTTTGGTGACCCATTCCATTCAGTGCATAGTGGACTGCTGACTCGATGCTAGATTTTTTTTTTATTTTATTGTCCAATTCTTATTTTCTTTCCTAATAAATTATAAATATAATATTTAATAACAATCCGAAATAAATATCTTAACCTTTTATATTCCATCTGTTATGATAATATTCTTTTTCCCTTTCATACTCATCCCTGTTCTCCTAATTTATTTTTTTATTGTCACCAAAAGCAATACTACTACTAGTAAGTAATCAATTGAAGATGACATGTTGTAATATGAAATATAATAAGCGAACAAAAGTTCTTGTTATCCTAATAGGGTGGAATACTTCATAAATATCTGTATTAAATTGAATATCTCTTTTTTATTAATATATATATATATATATATTAATATTCATTATTTATAAATTTCACTATTCATTTATTTATCTTTATATTTTTTATTTTTTAAATTTTTGTATAAAATTCATTTATTAATCATGTTTAAAAAATTAAACGTAATTAATATATATATATATATGTTATAATAATAATAATAATAATACTCCATATTCATTTGTAATATATTTCAATATTATAATATTTATATATTAATATCAACATGAATATTCTAAGTTATAAACAAATATTTAAATATTTATTATTTATGGTTGGGAAAGGCCAATAGGCCACGTCATCAAAATCCTCCACTCAATTAAAATTATAATATACGATGATTATATTCATCTTATACTTTTTTTATCATTCATCTTATGTAAAAATAAATAAATTATAAAATTAATTTATAATTAATTATTAAATAATTTTAAAAAAAAACTCCAAAATATATATTTATTAAAGATTAATTTATATTTTATTATAATAAATTTATTATTTATTAATTAATTAAATATTTATTGAGACTCCACCCCAGTAGAATTGCGGATATGGAAGTGGAACTGGCAATATATGCAGAACATGGGAAGTTTTCGCAACTACGTGAAACACAACACTGCAGTAGCTTCCAGTGCATTACTTTTTTTTTATAGTGGAACGTAGCTGGAAGAAGGTCACTTTTTCTATATCATGTTTATTGTTTAAAGAGCTTTAAAATTAATTATTAAGATTAAAATAATATACAGGCATTGCTGGCACTGAAAATTAAGGAGAGACAGATAGATATTGGGTGATTAGGCTTAATGATGAGTCCATCCAATTAATTACCACATGTCAGAGTTTTAAATGATTTTTTTTATCCCTAATATTAATATCACGTCAAAAGTATTCTCTTTATTATCAAAATAAAATCTCTCTATAATTTATTTGTGAGTTTTACATTATAAAATCATATATCTTTATATTTTGGATGATCCCATCTACCTTACTAATTTTGAATAAATTTGAAATTTTATTATTAAAAACTAAATAAAATTTTTTGAATCACGGTAGAGATGAGGTTTGAAATTTATAGATTAAGAACACTAATAAAAACTCAAATTATTTTTTTATCTTGAAATTAATGTAATATATATGAAATTATGTAACTGTATGTTATGAAT
>JBBUKS010000001.1:105588-115746 GCA_038050645.1 Hedychium gardnerianum | reverse complement strand
TAATAAAAACTCAAATTATTTTTTTATCTTGAAATTAATGTAATATATATGAAATTATGTAACTGTATGTTATGAATTAATCATAAAAAAAATATTTAAAATTTTAATTATTAAAAATGTTTTAATAAAATTTCATATTATTAATATGATCTATTAAAATTATAAAAAAAAATATTTAAAATTTTAATCATTAAAGATGCACTAAGTCGACATGCAGGTTTGGAATTTAATGATTGCAGAATGAAAAATAAATCTAGCACGTTTTTCGTAAGGGACGGAAATTGTATTGGGCATTATATATATAATTAATAACTGTATCAATCCACGTCTCTAAACGTGCAATACCAAGGACAAAATTTATAAGAATATATCTTTCTTATAGAATCCCATCTAATATATTTTGATAATTTTAATTTTACTTATCGAACCTCAATTAATACGATAATTTTAAGCAAAATCATCATTTTCTTAATTTTAGTATTTAAAAATAATGATTTTATATCACTTCGATTATTATTTTTTAAAATATATACTTTATATTTATTGATTTACATGTATTTTCTTTTTTTAAAAATTTATAATAATTTTAATTAAAAGTACTACTACATAAGTCAATTTAGACATATTCTTAGATCAGTTAGGTGGTCGGTCTATTTTTACTTACGGGTGGATACAAATATAATAGGACGACTAAAGAGACTTGTTGTTTGATGGTAAATTTTAGAAATTATTATTATGATGATTCGTCAAAAAAAAATGTCAAAAATATTGGCGTACTTTTATTTTTTCCAAAAATCAATTTATGAATCTAATTGAAATTTGAGGACTCGACAAAGTCTTCCAATTGTAGCCTTTCTATTTTTTATAAATTTTAAAATCGGGATGAGATTATTTGATAGGAGAGGAGTTCTATAAACATCATCTACCATTCGAATAGGGACGTAAAGAGGCAACCAGCCCTCGAGCGTGGCGCAAATGATAAGTGCATGATAATGTGTTTAAATTGGACAGGATTCGATCGGATTTCATCACCTGAAGAATTCTCACTATGCATTTGCCATGTGTTCCTTTGAATCTCGCTTCATATGATATGAGATCATTATAGGAGATCGTTAATACGACGGTTCAACCATTGGAAGTAGAAGGCTTGTATCGCTCCATCTGCATGGAGATGAAGAGCTTCACCAAGCGATACCATAATTATATTGTAGGATGTGCGTGGAGAAGATTGAGGGATGCTCGATCGTCTTCTATAAGTGCTTGAATTATATTTATTCTAAATGAGTTCATATGTTCTCTTTTATTTTAGTTAATTATACCTTAAATAAGAAGGAAATAGTAACCACATGTTGGAAGTATTATTATTCTACGGTCGAGTTATCAGAGATATAAAAAGTATAGTCTGAATTGAAATTATAATTGAAATAATTCAAATTTATCTATCGAAGATGACTTGAGCGATAATCTCAAATTGTTTGCTTGGGTTGAGTAGGTCAAGCGTCGAGATTATCCGAGTTGCCGAAAACGAGTGGGTAAGGATGAAGCCAAGGAGGGAGTAATGGCTAAATTTATTAGTGTGATAGGTATAGAGATATAGAAATGATGGGTGAATATAAAAGGCTAATGGTCGGAAGTGATGCGGCTGCTCCCTTTAATAACATAAACACACATTCTTTGAGCCCTCCAATATTAAATTCCTAATTCCACCCTTATTTGGGATGGACGCTAAGTGCTCGAGAACAAATCTAGAGTTTGAGTGCTCCCGACTGTTTGAGTCGGAGCCGGATTTGTGAGTTGTGTCGCCCGAGGAATAAAGACATCAACTCTTGTGATGATGCAGTTTTCTTAAAATAAATTTATCTCCTCGTTTCCCAAGTTAAAATAGCGAAATCATGATCACAACCTAGCATAGGTTATCGTAGCGATCTGAACATGTACTTAACACTATCAGAAGTATTTGTCGAGCAAAAGATTGCACGACAAAGAAACAGAAGAAAAAACATAGAAATCAAGTGGAAGGGATCTCTCTCTTTGAAATCTCTCCTTGCTCAAGAATAATTCTTCTTAAAATTTCTCCTTGCCTTCTCTCCTTGCTTAAGAACCGCCCCCTTCTTATATGGAGTGTCAACCTTGCTCAACAAGAAACCTTTCTCGAGCACAAGAAACCTTCGTTTAGCAATAAGCAAAGAAGACACTAATGAACAAAGAAAGAAGAAGCGTCAACTTTTCTTGAGCAACAAGCTAAAGCATGTGACAAAACACTAATTGAGTCATATGACTTGAGCATGGAAAGAGAATTGTCACAAATCAATAGCATTCACACCAGAGCTCATAAGAGTGGCTTTTGTGCAATCCGAGCACTAAATTTACACATCCACATCTATGTTCCAATCTTAACATCATTCAACTCCTAATATCGGACTAATGTCTCATTTAGTATATTTTCATTCACCACTTTATTCCATTCATGTCTTTTTTCCAACACTACCCATCATTTATTAGAGTCTTGTAAATTATAGCTCGATCAACTAATGCTAGATTTAAAGCATCAAATTAAAACAAACACATGCACCAAAAATGACCATACAATTCAAGTTCTCTTTGGTTTAGAATACTTTTACCATTTAGTCTGTATTTCCCTGATTTACTGTTATGTAATTTGGATTACACTTTAGCTGTGTGTTTCTCAACTGTTTATCTCTCGAGCCAAATCAAGAAATTGATTGACCGTTTCTTTCTTAGCACGTAAGTTGATGTTATTTTTTTTATTTACATAAACTCATTTTTGTATTCTTCATATTATTTGTGTGTCCTTAATTAATCTCTTAAGCATTTTTTTAAAGCTGTAATACCACAAACTTTTGCCTAAATTGTTTTTGTTGAACCCAAAAGAACTCACTAATTCAAAAAATATTTTTTTCCCTCTCTAGATTGTGGATATCCTTCGAAGGAACTACTAATTATTAGATAATTGTATTGGCTTTACTTATTGGATGTTGGCCTTTATGCCATGACATTATACAACATATTCATGACTCTACATGGAAGTTAAACATGAATATGAGTAATAGCTATAAAATAACCAAACAACTAAATAAATGTATTGAATAAAGAATTATGTGACTACATTAACAATCAAAATAAAATACAAAATAAATAAATTGACTAATGTACTTGAACAATTGAAGGGAAATATAAAGAAAATAAAAATATCAAAACATTATCCTATCTCGATTTGGCACTCTTGAGGACAAATAGCAATGATTGGCAGCGTAGTTTCATGGCTTTATTTGCAATAATTTATCACGATGATTAAAGATTAATGCGGACCGGATCGACTGCACTCGTGGGATATCACTGGCATACATCGCCGTAAATGGGACCCGCATGTTTACTCATCCTTTGCGCTGCGTGGTAATGGAGTGGGTATCGATAAAATCATTGCGGTCAGACATTTTGAATCCACGTGGACAATTGAATACGATTGTCCGAAGCAAGTCTCTTTGTCTCCCTGCCTTACTCTTTAAATCCTAACGCCGAGAACCCTATCGCCGCCACTCGGAGGGAAGGAAGCTTCGTGCCTTTCCGAGTGCTTGGTGCGTGTAGGTTTTCAGGTTGGTCCGATCTTTGCCGTTGAGTTTGATGGCATCAGAAGATGTGGTGGGAAAGAGCGCAGGGGGATCGGCGGTGACGACGATCGTGAATCTCGCCGAGGAGGCGAAGCTCGCGCGAGAGGGAGTCAAGGCACCCAGTCACGCGGTCCTGAGCGTCTGCAAGTCCCTTGTGGCCGGAGGTGTGGCGGGAGGAGTGTGAGTTCACCAATACGCTTCCCCACTGATCTGCTCTTTCCTTTAATGTTCATAGGTTCCCCTTGAAGTTGTTGATTAGAGCTGCTTTCCCATTTGTCTTCCAGCTATTCATTATATGTATTGCAATCGCCTTTGGGCGATAATTTAGTTTTCCTGATTTCTTTCTTTTATCTGAAATATCTCATGTTGGTCACCCTCCCTACTTTTCTTTTTCTCCTCTGTAATTATTGATGCTTCCCAAGTATGTCTTTGCCTAAGTTGATATTTCAGCGGAATAGCTATTGCAAGACTGAAGCTCAACGATTATAGTTTCTGAGATCTAATAAGATGGGGTGTGCTAATATAACTGTGAATTTGATGCAGATTGGTAGCCTTTCGGAATATTCACAATGATTCATCATGCCATGGGAATGTTAGGATTGATTGGTGACACCTTCCTAATTAATTAACCGATATGCCTTTAATAAATCGTACCGACCACTCTAACCAAACCAATAAGAAGCTGACACATTGATTCTTTTCAACGAACTGGAATGCCATTGAATTTGTAATGCCAGAGGACCTTGAGAGCTACAGCAAACGAGAGTTGAAATCGTTGGACTCCAATTCATACTTTTGACAGAAGTCCACGTTGTGCACATTGTATTGCAGTCGCAGTTCAGTTCAACAGACAAACTCAGTCATCTAAATTCAGTTTGGTTAGAACCTTCCTAGTAACCCATTATTGCTAGAGGTGCTGGGAAACCCTTTCAGTGATCAGTCATTATGGATAGTATTAACCCTGTGAATGTGATGGCGATCCATAGTCATTTAGAAATTAACATTTTGGCTTATCATATAGCTCAGGGGTTAGGTTGAGTTTGGTAGATGATTATTGTCAAAAACTCTGCAGACATTTTGGATAGTCAGATGAGCCTTAATTGTATGAGTGTGATGAAAATCCATAGTCACCTAGAAATGAACATTTTGAGTTATTGTATAATTCAGGTTTTAGAGTGGTCTTGGTAGATGATTACTGCCAAAAATTCTGCAGGCATAGAAGTTGTTAGTATAAATACTAGAGTATTATATGGGAATGTGTATTATTTTACTATTGTGAATTTGTATCTCAATTGGTTAAAATAATGATGACTAGGTGCATCTTTCAGGCCTTTTCTTAGCCAAAAGTCTAAAAGTATGGATCATATTGCTACTAATTATGGTTTTGACAGAATAATAGTTAAAGCTTACCATTTTTGGATTTGTTTGTTCATATTTTGTTGGATCAGTACTCATTCATCCTGAACTTCATACTATGTCAGATGGACATCAATGGTGTAATACAATTGAACTTCCTGAATATTTCTAACTCTAGCATTTAGATGGGCAATTCAATATCTGTAACTGACATGCAATACTATGAAGACGTGCTGCTGAAGGATGTTAAACATTATTCATTTATACTTTATATAAATTTTTAGATGCCTGGAACTACAAGTAATCTTCCTGAAATCAGGTGATCAGATATTTTGATAACAAGATTGAAGACGAGAAATTTTTTATTGGTTTGTTGTAAGATTAGGCATACATGGATACTCTTTTTTTTAGGCTCTTAATATGATCTTAAAGGTTTTGGTAAATTTATGTAATGGTTAGCCACTCAAAAATGTCAGGTGGCCTCACATATTCGTGCACTTGATTTTAAGGCTTAGTATATGGCATTGTTGCTCATATCAAACTTTGGGAAAGTGTGTTTTAAAAAAATTGCTTTTCCTCCTTTTATCTCTCTTCTGATAAAAGAAGATTGCTAATATTTCTACAAAATTATGGATGAATGAGATCAAAGAGGATTCTTTGGGTTTTTATGTTGTACTATTGTTTTTAATCTGTGTGAACTTTTACTGAAGTTCTAGTTTTTCATCAAATGTGTTTACATTAATTTGGTATTGAAAGTGAAACGATAAAGAATCTAACATAATTACTAATTCTTAATGCTTTTTCAGATCAAGAACAGCTGTTGCTCCGCTTGAGCGGCTAAAAATCCTATTGCAGGTGTAGTTTTGTATGAAATATCTATTATTTTTTCATTCCTTCCCTTAGTGATTTTGTGCCTTCTTTTGTCAACTATATATTTTTTATAAAAGCAAGTTATTTTGTGTTTCTTCCATAGATTTAGGTATAGTATCTGTCATGGGTATGAGTCATTAACTCATTATCATATTCCAAACAAATATCTTCTATAATTGAATCAAAAATTTGTACTGTATTCTTTCATTATCACCAAGTTTTCTTTGGCTAAAATTTCCATTCATGACCCTTCAAAACCATCAAGTATTGTTTAGAAAGAATGTCTAATGACAACCTATAGTTTCCATACAAATATTGGCAAATTTTCCTATGGATGGACAGTGAATGTGGTAGGGGAGACTAAAAAAATTATTGGCAACCTATGGGGGCACCAAAAGTTGGGTAATTCCAAAAGGTGCACTTGGTTTGTTATTTTTCCAATTCACGCTCTTCCTCTCACCTTTCTATTTTCCATACCCGAAGTGCTCTTGCTGTCTTGAAAACCTATCTTTTTCTTTCTAATTTGTTTGAGGTTCAAAACTATATCATTTAGACAAATAATGGTACCATTGGATTTATAAAAATAAGATCATTTGAGAAAAAAGGAGTTGAAATATTTGGTGGTGGTTTGTCTTCCAGAAAGATCAAATGGGGGTTGTAACTTGTAAGACTATCGATGTGCTCTCCCACAAAGCCATCTGTACTCTCACTTCAACAACTAACTAATCATACAATGTCCATCATCTATCAAGATGGTGTGGGTATTATTTATTTATTTTTGTGAGACGACCTAAGTTCAAATGCACATATATATGCATTTTGTAACTAATGTTGTTGTATATGGATCGCTAGCATAAAAGCACAAGCATAAATGACAATAAATAGCATGGATAACAACGAGACTGCACAAATATCAAGTAGATGCCATGTTGCATTATGTAACTAATGTTGTTGTATATGGATCTCATGTTGCATTATGTCCAGTATCGTTCATAAATTATTTGATATATGACTTTCACAATGTGATAATTTTGGACTTTATTTTGTTTGCAATTTTTTTATTTTCAATTTGTAGACTTTAGAAAATAAAATAAAACAGTAAAATTTGAAAATAAAAAAAATAAACATTTACCACATCATCATTCATTTCTATTAAATTTAAATGTGCCAAAGAAATTTTTTAAAAAATAGAAAAATTTACTAGGCCTACCTTCTCATGTTGTATTTATGGTGGTAAATATAGGTTCAAAATCCCCATACTATTCAGTATAATGGAACTATCCAAGGGCTCAAGTATATATGGAAAACCGAGGGTTTTCGAGGACTTTTCAGAGGCAATGGTACTAACTGCGCACGTATCGTCCCAAACTCAGCTGTGAAGTTCTTCAGTTATGAACAAGCATCAAGGTAAGTTCTTGCATCATGGAATGGAATCACATTTCAACATTTTCCTTGATTATGGCAAAAATCAGTTATTTGAAACCTGTGCTGATATAGTCAATTAACTACCATTTCATTCTTAAAATTATTATTGAAAGCGTTCTTTCCTGGAAGTAATTGCCCTCTTTCTTCTCAATGGAAACCATATTATTCATCATAAATTGTAACTGATATCTGCTTGGAAAGTGAGTTTTTTCAATTTAATTAAGAGAACAATTCTGTTTGAGACAAAATACTTTTTTTTTTTTTGCCTAAAACCATGTTAAGGGCTGGTCTGTGCTAATAGCATTTGTTAAGATTGTACATAACAGAAAGTCTGACGTAAAAATTTGATAAACATTAAATATTTTATTGCTCGTTGCAAAATGTTTAATCCCAAATTAATGATACTCACCAACTTTCTAATCAAAAACCAACATGATCATCCCTCTTAAAGGAATCTAGTTGAGGTGTTCTAATAAATTAAAATGAACCAACAATAGGTCTGACTTGTGAGTTAGTAGCTTATATTAGGTTCATTTTTTTTATATTATGTATTTTTCTTTTGGAGGAATTTACTAATAGTTGCATATGTAATTTATCAGTGGAATTCTGTGGCATACCGGCATCAATCTGGCAATGGTATGACTTTACACTCATAAAATGTGTTATTTTTGTTTTAACATTATATCTGATATTATTTGTTGATGCTATATTTTTTTTTACTTTATATATATATATAGCACAGCATTCCACATCCATCTATTGTATCATATTGATCTGCGTTTTTCAAATCGGCAAGTTTCTGAGTTAATACAAACATGTATGCAATTAACATAGAGAAGGTATCAATCCCATCAGTTTTCCATTAATAGTCATTATTACAACAGACCTAAGGCAAAAGCTAAGATATAAAGGTTTTTATATGTGGAGGTTTGCCGGAAAGAAATGAATGGACGATGGTTCAAGGCAATAAATACTGGACCAACTTGAATATGTTGTACAAGTATTAGATACGAGGACGGAGTGTGCATATGCAACATGCTTTTTTGGTAAGGTCAAATGCACTAATTTGACTGAACTGTTTTCCAAATGATCCAATTTGGATCTTTTTTCAGACATGCTAAATATTAAGTGTCCATCAAAGTCTAAACTATCTAATTATCACTCCATATCTCTGAGTTCTATTGGTAGATCTATCTTTGTTTTAGATGATAATAGAAGGTTGTGTTTCTTGAGCAGAAGATGCTCAACTCAGTCCTGCATTGTGTCTTGGTGCTGGAGCATGTGCTGGTATAATTGCTATGTCTGCTACTTATCCAATGGATATGGTCCGCGGAAGGATTACAGTTCAGGTGCTCCTACTTCTTTCTATTTTCACGTCTTCTATGGCATGGTAAATCCTTGGCAGACATTCATTGCTAATATCTTGTTTTCTAAAACAGACCGAAAAGTCCCCTTATCATTACAGAGGAATGTTTCATGCATTGGGCACTTTTTATCGTGAAGAAGGCTTCTGTGCTCTGTACAACGGGTGGCTTCCATCTGTCATAGGAGTAGTAAGTCTTGTCCACGTCGTAGAAACTATTATTTTTATTTTTGTTTTTCATCTTGCATGCCATGCAAACTTTAGGTTTTAGATTGTCAGATATTTAAGTTTGGCACTGGAGAAACTGTTTTTGCTTACTCCATGTACACATTTTGTTTTTTTATCACCATTGGAATAGGTTTTACAAAAACACCAACAGAAATCCAACCTTTTGTCCTTGTTTTAATGAGTTTTGACATGATAAGATCAAGCTACTGTAAGCTTTAGTGCCCTTAAGAATTGTGATCAGAAAGCAGTCTTTTATCCCCAATCTTAATCATGACAGATTATCATGCTATATGGATGTTTGATCATGTTGGTGGATCCGATGACAAGTTTATTTTTGTAAAATCAAATTCAAAGTCTTTTGTCTTTTTCATTATTTTCTTTGCAGATTCCTTATGTAGGACTCAACTTTGCAGTCTATGAGTCATTAAAGGACTGGTTAATTAAATCAAATCCATATGGCCTTGTTCAAGACTCGGAATTGAGCATAGTAACAAAGCTTGCTTGTGGTGCTGTTGCTGGAACTATTGGCCAAACTGTTGCCTATCCTCTAGATGTTGTTCGCAGAAGAATGCAGATGGTTGGTTGGAAGGATGCTGCCTCAGTTGTGACAGGGAAAGGCAAGAGAAAAGCTCATCTGGAGTACACCGGAATGATTGATGCATTCCAGAAAATTGTGCGTCATGAAGGCTTTGGAGCGCTATACAAGGGCCTGGTACCCAATTCGGTAAAGGTGAGTGTTTTGCAATGTTATCTGATTATTTTGTGGTAGAATTGAAATGCAAGAAGCTCTGCAACCATAACATGTCGCATGCTAACAATTTTGTTGGTTTTCAGGTGGTCCATCCATTGCAATTGCATTTGTGACATATGAGGTTGTAAAGGATGTTCTTGGAGTGGAAATGAGAATATCTGACTGAATCCCGAATTTAGAGTGGGAGGAGTGTCTTCTAGGCGTTTCTGCTGTTGTTTTTGTAGGTCCATTCAATGGGAGGTGAAAGCTATTCACAGGATGATCCATGCCCAGCTTGTGCTTCCAGTTATTGCTTGGCAATCTGGCTTTGCACCGTACCGAAATAAATTATATGATGGGGGAGAGCCCGCAGCTCTCATTTTGAATAAGTGCTGCTTTTTTTTTTGATGAAAAAAGAAAGAAAAAGAATAAGTGCTGTTTTTATATGCTCGACCATTAAGTCCAGTGCTTCTTTTCCCCTTTGATAGCTATCTATCCTATTTTTAGTAATAAATAAGATATGCTAGGTCTCTTATGTTTGCCTCTTGCTGGCGCAA
>JBBUKS010000001.1:78094-105193 GCA_038050645.1 Hedychium gardnerianum | reverse complement strand
TTTGATAGCTATCTATCCTATTTTTAGTAATAAATAAGATATGCTAGGTCTCTTATGTTTGCCTCTTGCTGGCGCAACTGAAGGATTAGACACCTTTCCATTTATCTTCAATTTCATTGAATTTGCCTCTATGTCTGAGGAACCTTCAAATGTTATACGACGTCACGATGTTTTTCTACCTGTTTTAAATTTCCAAATTTTAACCTTATTGTTAAAGTTTGCAGTTTTATACGTATACTTTCCTCTTTTATATTATATTCAATTTAAAATTTAATTTTCTTGTTATTGCAATCCAATAACGATTAATCTTTGCTTATTTTTCTTTATCGATTGAATAATTCTGTCCTATCTCTTCTTATTTTATATTCTATGATATGGTTACTTCAATTTTTTTTAAATTTTTTTACCATTCTATTCACATAGGCAATGTTATATTGAACAGTAAACAATTGATCGGAAAAAAATTTCCTAAACTTGATTCTATCGTATATTGAATTTTGGATTCTTTGCTTCCATCAAATGATCGACTCGTATTGTTGGGTTTAGAGACAGGTCACATCAATAAAGTTTCATTTCTGAAAACCAATTCTTTATCCTTTGTTAACTTGAAAAAAAATAAAATTGGATAACTCTTCATTTTATTCAAGAGTTTGATGGCATTTATTCTTCCCTTGTCGAGAAATCAAATCCATGTCATTTATTCTTCCCTTCTTCCTTGCGGAGTCGGTGAAAATCACTATCAATGAAGCGATGAGAGTTGGATTTACTTGAAGCAGACATTTTGCTACGTAGTCAAATTAAACCTCAAGAAATTCTTCCTGCAACTTGCAAGCTCATCGGACTTCATTACCGAGTACGATTGTTCAAACTATACATTGTAGCAAAGTGTAGCAGGTCCATTTCCTTCATCTTAATAAAACCTAAAAAGAACCCAGTATGGAAGGAAACATACTCACTGGCTTCTCCTCTCCAGGCAGTTCCAAATTAAGCACTAGACAACATTGAATCAAAATTTAATTTTTAAATGGAAATGAAAACTTGATAGGAATGGGATGGAATGGAATGGCATGGACTGGACGACACATTTGTGATTATGATTTATCGCGCGGGGCCGTGCATCGTTGGATTTCTGGGCCGCTCGCCCCGTGGTCCAATTCGACCGCCAGACTGGCCGGCTCATTCCGCGGCGGTCTTCCGTCTTAGTTTCACGTAATCACGTGGGCGAAGCGGGGACCGCTAAAACCAGCGGCGTGCCGGGTTCGTCGCCCTCCCAAACCGATATAAATTCAGAAACGCCCCTTTCCAGTAGAATATCACTGGAACGGACAAGGAACAGACAAGAAAGCAGCTGCCGAGGGCGGAGGCGATTCGAGTCGCATTGCCGCCCCAAATCTCTCTCCTCCTCTTCGTTCTTCTCTCAGAGAAGGAAGAGGCAGCAAGAGAGATCGCAGGGTGTTTGGCTCGCTTTCCGGCTCGCAGCGGCAGATCTCGGAGGCAAATGGCAGGGCTTCCTAGAGCTTCGTTCGGTCTTGCAGCCATCATGGTCCTCGCATTGGCGATTTTCATCCCGGCCGTACGGGGCCAGGCCCCCGCTCCCACCCCCACCAGTGACGGTAATTCGATCTTTCCATTCTCTTCTTTTATCCTTATCTGCTAATTTAGACGTCAAATTCCCGATTTCTTATCTCTATCTAACGAGCCGCATTTTCTTTTTTCTTCGCCCCATTCTTCTATTTTTGTTGTTGTTGTTGTTGTTACATAACAGTTTCAAATTTAGGCACAATCATCAGTTTTTTTTTTTTTTTTTTTTGGCGTCGAACTTGTAACCTATCATCTTTTAACAGTGGATCTTGTTTGGTCAGGATAAATAGATTTTCCTTACTGCACTCTATGATCTTTAAAATTACAAATGTTGTTTCATCAGGAATTTCAAATTATGAGATGACTTTCAGTCTTTGAGCCGATGTACCTTTCAGCATCATTTGCTTGTTTCCTTGTCCTCATTGTCTCCTTACATTGCAACTACTCCTCCGTCTTTAGTTGTATCACTGACATTGCAAATAACTCCTTACCGTACGTTGCTCAATTTTTTCAACTTAAAAAATTCGTTTTTATGAACCAAAGCCTTCTGATCGACTTCAAACCATGAACCCAATAGTGCTGTGTGATTGATTGAACGCTGAAATGTAATATTGTTCCCTCTTTTCATTTTGGCAGGGACATCAATTGACCAGGGCATTGCTTATCTCCTAATGTTGGTGGCCTTGGTCCTGACCTACCTCATCCACCCCTTGGATGCCTCCTCCCCCTACAAGTTCTTCTAAGCCTCTCGGGAGTAGTAAATTTTCTGCTTGTGAGGGAGGAAATGCTTCTTTTTTTCTCGTACTGAATGTAATCTGGATCCATGTGGTTGTGTAGTGTTGAATTTGAACTTTTAATAGAATCATCATCATCTTGATTTGTCCCTAATTTTCTTGTTATCGATGTCACTTATTATCGTTTGTTCACTCATGAAATGGTTTGGAGAAGTGATTTGCAGCATCAAGTTGATTTGCCCTTAATGTTCTTTGTTATTCATGTCCCTTATCATATCTCCACAAACGTAATATTGCGCAGTCTTGAGGTTTAGAGCTTCGATACTGAAGCATCATGTTGATTTGTCCTTGATGTTATTGTCATTCATGTCTCTTATCATTTCTTCACTCATAAAATGTGCAATCCTGTGGTTCAGAGATGTTATTGTCATTAGTGTCTTGAGGCAGCAAGAACTGCAGTTATTGGACTGTTCTTTTCCCTGGACTCATAATATTATGGGTAACTCACCTTGGAATATTGTCTATAGGATATAATAGATATCTGAGTCTTAGTCAACCTGAAGAGCTAGGACATGTGGGGACTTAGGAGCTGGAAAATTAACGTCTTATAATATTTTGAAATTGGAAACTTAATACTCATAAACTCTTTGAATATTTCTTCCTCTTGCCACCACCATCTTGATACTCGACAATTAAGTATCCTGTTCGTATCAGGTTTAGAATTTGCAACTATACTGAACAATCGGGTTCGAGTCCATATTTTGAAATTGCATGTAAAGCCACACCAAGTTTTTCACTAATCCTTTAGCCTCAGTTTTGCAAGAACCAAATTTCTAATGCCAACTGCTAATGGAGTTGTAGGCTTGCTAAAACGATCGAACCGCCTATTTTCGGCTGGAGCTATCATTTCTAAGGCTCTTATTTTATGCATCTCGGTTGCTGGAGAGGACTAATGCCAGTGCAGAATTGACTGCAATTATAAGTTTATAGAATTTGTTTGTTGGTATTTATGTAATTATCTTGAACATCCACCGAATGCTCACTGTATGGATGCTGGGACTAATTTCTTTTGTCCTTTTCGACGGATAACAAAACAAACATGTATATGGAACGCAATTTAAATGGAACGCCTCCTTTGTTCACTGTGCTAAGTACTTTTGTTGTTTGTATGTTCTCGTTATTCGACATTAGATGCATCCATCCAATTACCAATACAACTCGTTCTTCAATAATACGAGTGTATATATCAATAAAAAAAAGTGAAACGCCCCAAAATTAACACGGAGAAAACATGATTGATTATTAACTTGAACAATGATTAATACATGAAAAAAAATAGAAATTCAGTTATCAACCAAAATTTAATCTCCAAATTTTATGATAATAATATTTCATGTACTAATTAACAGTATGTCTAAATTATATTGAATGTGCTGGAAGCAGTCAGTTCTAAATAAGAAGAAAAAGTGTTGTTGGCAACGCAAGGGCTGTGAAATTACAGTTGCTCCTTACAATTTTAGTTAATATTTTCGTCCATACTATTGATAATATTAAAAGATGAAACAAGAATTCAAGGACCGTTTCCTTCTTTTTTGAAAACTACTCTATATTTGTGTGGTATCATCTTTGTGCTATCATCATCCTAACCTCACAGACAAGTGTATATATCAATCATAACTCATAAGGTGGGGGCTGTCACATGTCGAACACGGCTTTCTGTCAGCTTCACAGGATGCTGCTGTGACCCACCACGGCATGTGCTCCTGCTAATTTTATGGCAAATGGCAGTCTCCAACGCTCTTGCATTTCTATCGCAATGCTGTCAGGCAGATGCTACAAAATGCACACACTATACCCATGATGTCTCTCACATGGTGGGGGAGGGAAAGCACATGGCTGATGTCTGATCATGATCATTTACACTGTTGATTCTGAAGGATGCACAACATGATGACACTGCCCTCTCCGCCAATGAGACTAGTGGTCTGTGCACATGCAACAGAGAGCAAAAGAATTCATGAGTTTAAATTACATTAAATCTCTAAACTCAAAGTCACGTTATAACAACTTTGCTATTGTAGCTACCGGACTTCCTTTCAAAAGAATTCACAAAGATGATACCACAAAAATGAAGAGCAGTTTTCAAAAAAGAAGGAAAGGGTCCTCTAATTCTTGTTTCATCTTCCAGTATTATCCATAGTATGGACGAAAATATTAACTAAAATTGTAAGGAGCAACTGTAATTTCACAGCCCTTGTGTTGCCAACAACACTTTTTCTTCTTATTTAGAACTGGCTGCTTCCAGCACATCCAATACAACCTATCGACCCAACCACCAACACTAAACAAAACAAAACATAACAAAAACGCTGGACCTTACATTTTATGACGCTGCCCGCCTAAGCCTAACAACTGAGAATTCCTTTTCTCTAAACAGTTACTTTCTGGACTAAATCCTCGCAGGAAGCAGAAAGGCTATCATCACTACTAGTACCCGCATCTTTCATTAGATATTTGTCCACCTGTGCAGCAGCTTGCCGGCCCTCGTTGATGGCCCAAACGACCAGCGACTGGCCTCGCCGGCAGTCCCCGGCTGCAAAAACTCCATCTACGCTGGTTGCAAAATGACCATACTGCGCCTTGAAGTTAGATCTGTTGTCTCGCTCTAGACCCAATCGATCAGCAATTGTCTGTGAGGTTAGGATGATGATAGCACAAGTCAGTGATCAACACTTGTTGATCAAGAAATGGAGATCACTAAATGATGAATAACTTGATTAAACGAATGATTTGTGTTGAAGATATTTAGTAATAAAAACTCACCGATTCTGGACCAAGAAAACCCATAGCTAACAGAACCAGATCAGCTTCTATAGTCTCCTCGGAGCCCTTGATTTCCTCGAACTGGAATTTCCCACTGCTATCCTTTCCCCAACGGACACGGACCAACTCAAGGCCCTTCACTACTCCATTTTCATCTCCCACAAATCGCTTGGTCAGTACTTCATATGTCCGTGGGTCTTTTCCAAACTTGGATGTTGCTTCTTGATGACCATAATCTACGCGGAAAATACGAGGCCACTGAAAGGAAAAATAATTAGTAAACTGTGTCGGGTGATATTTGGAAAACTAAAACAGGAATTGGCAACAAATAGTAAGTTAAAATACTGAAATTACTACACAAAAGATGTTTCCAAATAAAGCTCGATGTTTTAGTGTCTATGAGGATTACTAAGTTGAAATACAATTGAAAATACTGCATGACCAACAATATTCAACTAGCACAATATTATGTTTCTTCAATGTTTATCCTCATAATTGTGGAAAAAATAATGGGATTGAAGGAAAGAGATGAACCTGTGGCCATGGATTTCCTGGTGCTCTTTTCTGAGGTGGCTCAGGTAGAAGTTCTAGGTTCACAATGTTTGTACAGCCATGTCGAATGGATGTTGCAATACAATCCGTTCCTGTATCTCCTCCACCAATCACAATCACTTTCTTCCCTTGAGCTGACAAATACTTACCATCCTGTAGATTGCTATCGAGCAGGCTTTTAGTGTTAGCATGGAGAAATTCCATTGCAAAATGAACTCCAGAGAGTTCTCGTCCAGGAACAGGAAGATCCCTATACAAGAAATTCCAAGGAATATGATTCAGTATGTACCATGGATGGATAAGATGTGAACAACTTAAATAGCAACTACAAAACAAAGACCAGAACATTTGATAGAAATCTTAACCAGCTTAATTTGGACTAGGATTTCATCAACCCTACCAAAATTCATTACTTCATTACCAGGGAAAAGAGCATCAATATCTATCAATAGATGACCAAAATGCATAGTATAGTTTGTCCTGGCATAGTGCCTAGTTTATGATGCTATCTCAAAACACGTCCACCTTATCAATTCAATCACAGTTCCATTACTACATGGAGAAAAAAACTTTCTAAACAATAAACCAGTTTTTCAAAAAATTGTCAATAAGGATCATGTATTTGTTAAAAATAGTAACATGAGTTAAAAGATAATAATGAAACAGTATTCAAAGGGCAATTTACCTTGGCTTAGTAGCTCCAGTAGCCAAGACTATTGCATTATTCTGAGAATGGAGATGGTCAAGGGAGAACTTAGGATCTGTTCCGACATTAGAGTTTACCACAAAATTAACACCTTCCTTGGTCATTAGGTCCACACGGCGTTGAACTATCTCAACCTTGTCAGCCTTCATGTTTGGAACACCATACATCATAAGTCCTCCAATTCGGTCAGCACGCTCATAAACAGTGACTAAATGACCCATTTTATTTAACTGATCAGCAGCAGCAAGTCCAGCTGGACCGCTACCAACAATGGCAACTCTCTTCCTGCATCGGTTATACAAAAGTTATCAATACCTCAAGTATCTATATTCACTATACAAGTCAGGAAGTCTATTCTTTCTCATTAATAAGTAACAATTTCATCAGCACAATATATAATCAGTCACAAATTATTATGGCCACAGCCACATTTCTCGTGTTAACAAAACCCATGAAACAAAGAAAGATATTATAATAGTAGTCAGTGTACTAACTGGAGATCAGAGTGACAATTTAGCATCAGAACTATTACATGCAAGGACATTATAAGATGACATTGAGATCCATTTCAAAACATGATTGTTTATAATTTAACCTGTCAAAGTCACAAATATTAGTCATAAAGTATCAAGCAGATGGTAGTAAAAAAAACTACATTCCCTACTCATCAGGCAACTGGAAACAGACACCCTAACTGATAGATTTCGACATATAAATGCAAAAAACTCAACCAAGGAACACTAATGCTTTGTCCTCGACTGAACCACTAGCTAGGTTGTCACAAAATCTATCATTAAATGAATAAATTGTTCAGGAAAGTTGTTTACCCGGTTCTTTTTTGTGGAGGACGAGGGACCATCCATCCTTCTTCAAATGCTTTGTCTATGATTGCACACTCTATACTTTTAATAGAAACTGGGTTCTCAATGATGCCAAGAACACATGACCCTTCACAAGGAGCAGGGCAGACTCGGCCAGTAAATTCTGGAAAGTTATTTGTCTCGAGAAGTCGATCCAATGCTTCACGCCACCTATTTTGATGAACCAGTTCATTAAATTCAGGTATTTTGTTTCCCAGTGGGCACCCAGAGTTTTCCTGCAAAAAAAAAAACAAAAATAATTTAGTAAAACGAACAAAATTGCTATGCCAGATGATTGAACATTCCCAAGGTAAGATATAAATGGACTAATCATACTTTAGCAGTGTTAAAAAAGGAAGTAATAACAGAATATGACACCAAAACATCCAGGAAAGACAGCTGAGTTCGTGTTGAGCCCAAAAATACCAAAAGAATGAAGGATCTAAAGGAGTGTTCTGGTCTGACCAGGCGACTCTTAGGTCATCAAGTGTAGTATCAAAATGGTTGTTCTGGTTAATGCCTTTCGAGCATTTAAATACACTCAAATCAGAAAAACTTGTGTAATAAGAGAGAAAGAAAACAAACTTTTTGACTGAGAAGACAAATAAAAGTGTCACATCATGTGCCATCCAGAATCCAGAATATTGTTCTCTGCAAGCTCACCAGGATTAATATTGGGTTCTCATCTTTATAGGATAAAAATGACTCTCATTTTATGCACTTTATGCTTTAGACTCAAGTACACCTTCATGCACTTAGCTTTAAACACTTGATCAATGTTCTCTTGTATGAATAATATATTTGTCTAGGAGGCCGATAAATGAACACTGACCATGGTAGAGTTTCCAGAATATATTGATAGCATTTGGAATAGCAACTATTTATACAATTAAGTACATAATCTGTTAATTATAAACTGTCAAATGAAAGGTATAAGCAGAACACAATAAACTGAAATGTATCAGAGCCCCAAATCTTGCAAGATCATCCAAGCCATAGCTTCAAGATTCTAGAGTACTAACATCATTAAAATTGAAATATGACAACAAAACGGATCATCACTATTTAGAACATAAAAATTGGAAAAACACAGTTGTGAATAATCAAGTCAATCTTCTGATAAAGATAAGTAATATCACCTGATGACAAAAAGGAGTCCCACAGTCCATGCAGCGAGCAGATTGTGTTTTCATCAGTGGCCCAGGCTTCAACTCATTAGCAACTTCTTTCCAATCTCTGATTCGATCATTAGGATCCCTATATGAAATACCTTGTCGCTCATAAGCAATAAAACCTCGATGCTTGACAGCATTGTCTACCAGGGTTGGCCTTTTTGCTGCAGCACAATCTTCTTTCTGCAAAATTCAATGAATTATTCTTCTTTGCTACGGAACTATGAATCAATTCCAATCAGAGAAAATGCCATCAAACTTGAATATCAGAATATATAATGCACACAAGGTAACCAAATCAAAGACAAAAAGTACTTAACATTTACCTTTGCAATCAAAGATGCTGCAGCCAGTTTCTTGAGTTCTTCAAATGCATCCTTCTCCATCAACTCTTTTTCTTCTTGCTCCTCAGATTCTTTGAGATCTTGTTCATTTTTAATTTTCTGAAGAACCCTCCTATAATCCCTTGGAAAGACTTTCACAAACTTGGGCAGTAGAGATTCGAAATCAGAAAGGACTTCCCTTGCCAGAACACTGCTTGTATGACGTTGGTGTTGTTGAATCATCATTCTCAATGTTGTGATGTCTTCTTCATCCTCAACCTTTTCAAGATCAACCAACTCAGGATTGCATCGTGTCTGAAACATCCCATCCACATCAAAAACATAAGCAACTCCGCCACTCATACCAGCAGCAAAGTTTCTCCCAGTTTTCCCAAGAATAACAACAGTACCACCAGTCATATACTCACAACCATGATCGCCAACACCTTCAACAACTGCTCTAGCACCTGAGTTACGGACACAAAATCTCTCAGCAGCCATTCCATTGAAATAGGCCTCCCCATTTGTGGCGCCATATAATGCAACATTACCAATGACAATATTTTCTTTTGGATCAAATTGGCTTTCTCTTGGTGGATAAACTACAATTTTGCCACCAGATAATCCTTTCCCAACATAGTCATTGCTGTCACCTTCAAGCTCAAGTGTAATTCCAGCACAGAGAAAAGCTCCCAGACTCTGACCAGCACTTCCAAATAGCTTAATATGGATTGAATCTCTAGGCAACCCTTTCAATTTATAAAGTTTACTGACCTCATGGCTAAGCATGGTACCAACAGCACGGTTTAAATTGCAAACTGATGTCTCAATATAAACAGGCAAGCCTTTTTCAAGAGCAGCTTTTGATGAAGAGATAAGCTTCTGATCCAATACCATGTCCAGTCCATGATCTTGCTTCTGAATGCAATATTGAGCCGTTCCAGGCCGAATATCAGATGCAGGCCTAAGAAGCAATGAAAGATCGATATTTCTCAATTTCTCATTGCTGCTAGCTACTTCCGTATCAATCTCAAGCATGTCGGCACGACCAACCATCTCAGTCATGGTCCGAAAGCCCAATTGAGACATTATTTCACGGACTTCCTCTGCCAACATAAAGAAAAAGTTTATAACATGTTCAGGTTCCCCAGCAAATTTTTCACGAAGAACAGGATCTTGTGTGGCAATTCCAACAGGACAAGTATTTTTGTGACACTTCCGCATCATGATGCAGCCAAGAGTTATCAGAGGTGCAGTGCTAAAACCAAACTCTTCTGCACCAAGTAGTGCTGCAATTGCAACATCTCTTCCCGTCTTTAACTGCCCATCTGTTTGCAATACTGTTCGTCCACGAAGGTTATTTGCCACTAGAGTTTGGTGTGTCTCAGCCAATCCAAGCTCCCAGGGCAGACCAGCATTTTTTATGCCAGTCCAACGAGAAGCTCCTGTGCCTCCATCATGCCCAGATATCAAAACATGGTCGGCATGCCCTTTTACAACACCACTGGCAACTACACCAACACCAGCCTCAGAGACTAGCTTAACACTGATTCTGGCACCAGGATTTGAGTTCTACAAAAAAATAATAAAAAGGAATTTTTACAACTAGTCAGCGATATATAAATAGGAAACTCTTCATACTAGTGAACAAAGATTCAAAGTACACTTACAATGCTTCTTTTGTTATTTTTTATAATAACAATAGTTCTCATTGAAAGGAACTAGAAAAGGGACCAGTAATGTAGATTAAATACCTTAAGGTCGAAAATAAGCTGTGCAAGATCTTCAATCGAGTATATGTCATGGTGTGGTGGAGGACTAATAAGACCAACACCTGCAGTGGAATTTCTTGTGACAGCAATATCACCAATAACTTTATGGCCTGGAAGTTCACCTCCCTCGCCTGGCTTGGCTCCCTACACAGCAAGAGAAAGTCATAAAACAAAAGGTAATGATAAGAAAAATAAACATTAGAAAAATATGGCCTCACCAAATTGCAAAGGTATTCATCATTACAGATACAAAGACATAATTAGTGCTCTGTGGCTCGGCATCCATCTGTCCATGAACAGAGATTCATAAACAGTAGGAACTTACGTTCCAATAGGTGGAAAGGAGGTAGAGCATTTCCATTGTTTAAGTATCGGGCAGTGAAAAACTACTGGCTAGGACACTAAGATTGTTGTTATTACCTGAGCCATCTTTATCTGGAGTTCATCAGCTTCACTCAGGTAGTAGCTTGTTACTCCAAACCTACCACTTGCAACTTGTTTAATAGCACTCCTCTTTGGATTCCTCGAACCATCCTGCAGAGGCTCCATACGAGAAGGTTGCTCGCCTCCCTCACCTTCAAAAAGAGCAAAATATAATCTGGTAGAGCAATATAAATAATAAACCATCCATCTCTCAACTCCAAATGTTGCCCGATCATTAACAAGAAAGAGCATAAGATCCATAAGGCAAGCAGACAGTAGTCATGGAAAAAATTTCAAGTGCTATTAGCAATATATAAAAAGAAGCACAAGACCATACATATCCATGCATGCTTCAGATTCAAAAGAAGGATCTAAGCTGACTAAAAAAGTCAAACAGCTTTCATCTGTTCAACAACTAGCAGCAAAATATACAAAAAAAACTGTAACACATCACAAAGAAACATTTCATGAATGATGAACACTTAATGTCCTTTGTCAGAATAAAATGATTTATCAAAATGCAGGATTAACTAAAGCTACAAATTCCAGTTAGTGTATACTTAAAACAGTTGATGCTAGTAATCTGCTAATAAATTAGACACAGGATCTTAGGTAGTAATAAGGTCATACCAGTATTAGATTTGCCTCCAATTCTATTCATTGCAATTGCAAGGGTAGTATGTGCTTCCAATGATATTGAACCATAACTCATAGCTCCAGTGCAAAAGCGTTTGACAATCTCACTAGCAGGTTCAACCTCATCCAAAGGAATCTTCTCAGTGTCATCTTTAAACTTCAGTATTCCACGAAGGTTGCAAGCCCTATTCAGCTCCTGTATACGCCTGGAGTATTCTTTGTATGCTGCAACACTGTTACCTCTGGCTGCCTCTTGCAACTTAGCAATTGCAAGGGGATCATTAAGGTGAATTTCACCTCCTTTTCTCCAATGGTAATCCCCAGGATTAGGTAATGCTTCAGCACTACAGAGTGGTAGTGGTCTGGTTGGAAATGCCAACTCATGAAGACGGAGTGCATCTCCAGCAAGCATTTCAAATGTTGCACCTTCAACTCTACTTGGTGTTCCTTTGAAGCATTTCTGTATAACCTCAGAAGAAAGTCCTAGAGCTTCAAAAATCTGTGCACCCTTGTAAGATGCTAGGGTGGATATCCCCATTTTAGCAAGAACCTTCATCATTCCATAGTTGCTTGCTTTAAAGTATTTCTTAACAAGATCCTCCCTTGAATGGAATTCTCCATCTTCTTTAGGAGGGATTTTGCCATCAATTTGCAACCGCCAAATTGCTTCTATGGCCAAATATGGGCAGATAGCATCTGCTCCAAACCCAACAAGAGTACAAAAATGATGCACTTCACGGGGCTCAGCAGATTCAATCAGCAATCCTACCTGTGTCCTCTCAAGTGTAGAGACTAGATGTTGATGGACAGCACCAACCGCCAAGAGGGAGCTTACAGCAACACGGTCAGAAGAAACACCTACATCATAATCTTGCGATCAGACACTTTTTACAATTTCTTAAGATAAAATGTCAAATCAGAAAGATAATAGTGACATAGAAATTAAAACAAATGAATAAGTTACATATGTCAAAATATTAAAATACCAAATAGCACAAGATAGTTATCATAAATGAACAAGATCATTAAAAGGACAATCCAGAGAAATCATGCTAACATGACTTAAACAGTTGAAAAAGACAAGCACCGTGAGTTTCTGCAATTCTCACCTCTGTCAGACAACACAAGAGTTGTATAACCCTGATGGATAGCAGAACGAGCTTCCAAACAAATCCTATCCAAAGTTTCCTCCAAACCCTTTCGGCCTTGCTGTTTTGCATATGTGATGTCTAGTACTTTGCTGCGCCAACCTCTGTAGTTCATCTTTTTCATAGCTTCCATTTCATTAATGGATAGAAGAGGCCCCTTCAATGACAGACGATGGCACTGCTCTTCAGTGGTTTCCGTAAGATCACCTTCAGGGCCAATCATACACTCCATGGATGTAACTATTTTCTCTCGAATCGGATCAATTGGAGGATTTGTAACTTGTGCAAACATCTGCTTGAAGTATTCAAAGCTAAGTTTCTCTCTATTTGACATCACAGCCAAGGGAGCATCATTTCCCATGGAACCTAGAGCTTCAGTAGCATCTTTTGCCATTGGCAGCAGCAGCATTTCCAATGCTTCAACAGTATAGCTGGAAGAATAGGGAGAGAAATTTTTCAGTGAAAATAGATAAAAACAGAAGAAAGCTGCTTTGCCAGATGTAAGTTACCCAAAGGCTTTGAGGGGTGCCAAAAGACCACGAAGTCCCATGTTGTCCATGTCCTCATCAAGAGTTTGAGACTATGAACAATTAACAACCAAACATCAGTCTCTTGTATGCATAGCCAACACAAATGTAGCCCTCCTCCAATAACATATAAACTTACTTGTGCAGTTCCATAGATGCTAGGAGGAATTCTTTCACTTTTAGGGATAGAATTGACAATGTCTTCAAGGCAAATTTTCTGTCTCCCAAGCCATTCTCCATATGGTCTAGCTTGTGAGTATTGCTTCTTAAGTGCCTCATCATCGACAACACTATGATTTTCAAAATCCACTAGCAACATCATCCCGGGGTTAAGCCTTCCTTTCCTTGCTACTTCAGCTGGAGGAATGTCTACGACACCTACTTCACTAGCCATGATAACACGACCACTATGAGTTATGTAAAAACGTCCAGGTCTCAGACCATTACGATCCAATGTTGCTCCAAGATAACGACCATCTGTAACTGTAAGAAAAAAGTAGCATGCATCTTCAGAATCAAAATTCTGCTAGAACAGCTTCAGTAAGAATTACCATAGAATCTCACAAGATATGAGAGCAGGTCCATCCCAGGGCTCCATGAGAGCTGAGAAATATTCATAGAGAGCTTTTCTATCAGGATCCATGTTCTTATCATTCTGCCATGCCTCAGGTATCATCATCATAACAGCTTCAGGAAGACTTCTGCCAGCACGAACCAAAAGCTCAAGGACGCCATCAAATGCCCCTGATATAAAATGAATTCAGATCAAGCTTCCAAACATATAAATATACACACAAATTGTGTGTGTATGTGTGTGTGTTGGGGGGAGGGAGGATGTCAATTGATACCTATGGTCGCACAAAATTGGATCATTTTAACTACACAACAAACAAGCACATCAAATAATAAGTCCTACCAAATGCTAAATCCTACCAGAATCAGATGAGCTAGCATCAACAATTGGCAAAAGTTTCTTCATTTCATTCTTTGACAAGCCTAGTTCCTTGCACTTCAACAATCCTTCGCGTGCCTTCATCCTTTACAGAAAACAATAACACGAAGTGTCAAGCTAATTTATTGGCATTCCAACGAGCACATGCTAAAATTCAGAACACCACACTTGGCTTCAAAACATACCAATTCACATTGCCCCGCAATGTGTTGATTTCTCCATTGTGTCCCACGATTCGCATAGGTTGTGAACGATCCCAACTGGGAAAAGTGTTTGTAGAGAATCGAGAGTGAACCTGCACATTAACATATTTCTCAGGGATCTGAATTAAGGCTATCTAAATTTGTACTTGGAATCTCTGCTAAGAATGTCATGTAGCTTCTATCTGCACTCAAAAGCACTGAGTTCTGTTTATCGTCATAGTCAATTCAAAATAACACGGGAACCTAAGCTACCTTCACTAACAATTCTTTTCACCTTCAAATTGAACTCTCATCCCAATGACCATGGGTAGCAGTGCATCATGATTCTGCAACATGGTTTACTAAGTTATCGACCATATAGATCTCGCCAACCCGCCCAAGTTATTCAGTACTCAAATTTAAGCAGTACCAAATACAGAAGAGTGCAAGATACAATTCAGAGTGTAATATGCCTCAAAACCTTATTTAACCTTAAGAGGGTTCCGCTACCAGTCTTCCCTTGCAGTCTGCTGTGATCAGAGTTCGTACGTAAAGAAGGAAGTCAGATAGGGTTGTATTTACCAGGGCCATGTAACTTGTAAACCTTTCATCTCCAAGATCTGCATAATAGTAGTCCCTTAGTTGAGCAGGCTTCAACTGACCTTTATAGACAACAGTCCTGCCAAAACCAGATAAATAAGAGATGCCGCTGCCCATAAACATCATAAATAAATTAAACAAATCAATACATTAGAAAGTTTATATTGTACTTTTGACATAATTAATTGTTTCATACATTGAAGAGAACAAAATTACTTGGAACAAAGATTGGGCATATGTAGAAGTTAAAACTAACCTTGAGGAAAGGGAGCATATATAGAAGTCCTTAGCTCCACCATGCTGAAGATTGAGAGCAGCGCGGATAGCTACCATTGAAATCCTCCGTAATATATACATCTAGATTTATTCAGATATCAAAGTCAAAACTTATGATAACAAGTAATGAGAGAATTACTATCAAATGGGCCTGCATTAAAATGGATACAAAGTTAGAGCCAAACCTGTTGCTCAAGATCAGCACTGGACCGTGGACTTGGAGTGAGAAAAACTTGTTCAACAATTGGCTCAGTTTGACGAGCAGATTCACCAAGATCTTGATTATTGGTCGGTACTGAACGCCAGCCAAGCACGACATGTCCCAAAGATTCTGCAACCTGCAAGCAAGATCAATTATCAGGACGTTTTTCAGGTATAAATCATTTTCAAAGATACAGATGTGAATTGTAAAGAAGGAAAATTAATCAGATGTGAAATAAAAGAAAGAAAGGGGGAAAAAATTATACTCCAGGTGACTATCAAATATCCACACACAATAAAATTAACCCTAGCATCCAATAGAAATCGTTGTTGTTATCAAGCCATTAGTTTCAGCTATTTGGAATCCGCTACGTTGATTTTATTACTAGTATTCAGGCCATATCGAGTAATACAAGCCATTAGTTCCATACAAGGTCATACCACTAGTAAGATCAAAACCTTTATTATGTTAACTAAATCTGCCTATGGTTTTCACTCTACCTCATACACCTTCAATCCTATCAATTTGACTCATCTAACTATTAAATCTATTGATGGTGACTATAGTTGGAAGAGTTGAACCAACAAGAAACAGAAGATGTAAGGAGTAAAAAGAGACCAAAAATCCTAATTAATGTAATAAAAATAATTTAATTTTGAATATTACTAGTGCTACGGCCTTGCATATTGCTCAGTGGAGGGAAGCAATGAGATCCATGTGGCTGATCCAAATAGCTGAGATAAACAAGGCTGGAAAATGAACAGTTAAAGATTCAATATGACTGATAGATTCCATTGTCCAAAGTTCTTATAATTCCATGTATTGCAGAATTTTCTGTGTAAGTGTTAGTAGTTCTTGTAGGTGAGCTATTCTCAATTGGTACCTTAGTGAAAACAACTTTGCTTTCTTCCCTGCGACTGTCATCCTGTGGCAAGAAAAACATACCAACTGCATACTGACCAGGAATTGGAAGTTGAATGCCAACGTCCTTCATGACCTGAAAAAACATAGAACAGAATCAGAGCAAAGGCATAAAAGAAAAAAAAAAAAGAATTAGCATTGCATATGTTGAACATTTTCATTGATTAAGCTAAAGTACCAAGCAAGCGTAATTAATCAAAGGCTGCAAATCAAAAAACCAAATTTTGACAAGAAACATCATGGCAAAAAAGTCCACACATGCCTCAATGAAAAAGCAATGAGGTAATGCCACTAGTATGCCAGCTCCATCACCAGTGTTAGTTTCGCAGCCACAGGCACCACGATGGGCCATTCGAACAAGCATCTCCAGAGAATCCACAACCTGCAAAGTTTATCAAACAAAAAAAAAAGAAGCAAAATCAGATAAATGTGCACTGCAAGAGATGGTTATTCTCCTATCAGATGATTTGATAGAATATAGAATTGACATGGATCGAAACACACTGTTTTCCTGTTGTAGTCTCCAGATAGTTCAGCAATGAAACCAACACCGCAAGAATCTTTATCTAACGATGGATCGTAGAGGCCAAGAGGCTTCTCTGGCACCTGAGACATAGACATGGATGGAGCAACGAGTCTTAGCTTAGGTGAACGTCCTGGACCATCGCTCCTCCAAAGCTGAACGCGCTCACAAGCTCGGAGCTTTGCTCCGACAAACTGGCTCTGCAAGGACAGCCTTTGAGAGCGTCTAAGGCCTGAAAATCGTGCAGCTCCGGCACCACCATAGGCGTTGTGCTTATGGTTGACAATAGACGAGAGCGCCAACGATTCGCTTCGGAGCTTAAAGGCTGAGCCTGGAACTGCAGCCATGGCCGACGTCCTCTAGCTTATAAACAGAGGATTAACGCAAAAATGATTTTTTTTTTCTTCTTCTGAAGATTACAATGAAAGATTGTATCTGTGCAAGCCTTGCAGCTTCAACCGTATTCAGCAAAAAGGAAAACGATTTATCTTCAGGAAGTATCAGATCGATTAAGCTGTAGACGAAGAAAGAACGGATTCAAGGACACCGCTTTGTTACGGATCGTCTTTCCTAGACGATGGATTTCCCTGCACAACACAAGGAATAAGAAAAATAAACCTCGATAAAACATAGATACCATAGAACAGCGCCAGATAGATCTGCAAACACAGAATCTACAACTCCAAAAACTACGAGAGCAATAAAAAAACAAAGGAATCTATGCTTCCCGAACATCAACAAGCAGACCAAAGTGTTTCAAGACAGACAAAAAACAGAGAAACGGACATCACATAAATCTCACAGAGATAATGCGATTTTTAAATAAAAACCAATGTTTTTTTTTTACCTCTAAATGATTAGGTAGGTCGATAGATCTCTTCTCGCCACCCACCCCAGAGGACTCCTCCTTTCCCACCTACCCAACGAGCTCTGCAGGAAAGAAGCTATGCGAACAAACTCCTCCCCCTTCGGATCTGCCACCCTCGCAGACACTGCCGGGCCGACCGCTCCACCTTGATTGTAAAAGAACGACGGAACAAGACGACAGAGAGCAACAGCGCCGCCAGACCAGCAATCCAATCTCCTCCCCCTCTCGAGCCTCTACCTCTTTGCACTCTCACCTCGCCTCCTCGGGTTTATTTATACTGAAGGCGTCGGGTTCTCCGCATCGTCTCGAACCCCCATTTACCCCTCTAATCTCCTTTTTTGTTATATTTTTCATTTTCATTTTATTTATTCCACCCAGTTTATTTTGAAATTAGATCATTTTTAATCCAATCTCGCGGCCCCCTCTTTTAATTAGACGCATCCATTTCACTTTTATATTTAATTATATATTAAAAAAAAAGGAGGAAAATTAATCTCTTCCATCCTTCTTATCGCCGCACTGGGGAAGGCTTCCATTGACCTGGTTAAAATAACGGAAGAAACGTGGGCCCGGCTTGGTGGAGACACGTGGGAGGGAAGGGTGCAGTGCAGTCCCTGGCTCGGTTCCGGGCCTCCGCAGCATCGGTTTCCTTAGTTTAACTTCCGTAACGGAAATAGTTTCCCGATTAAATTAATCGAGGCGCCGCATGCTCTCACCCACCGAATCACCGCGCCTGCGTTTTACCTAGCCCATTGACTCACCTGCCAATAGAATTAATTAAAACCAAACTTTAAAAGGCAAACGCGTTTTACAAAATAAAATTTGATTTTGAATATTCGAGTTTATTAAAAAAAAATTGCATTTTTTATTAATCATTAGAAATTTCTAAATTAAATACTCTGAGATTTTTATTTTAAGTATCGAAATATATAGAGATTATCATTGTTCTTATCTGCTTAATATGGATGGATTTGGATCGGCCTCCTTAATTACATTTTTTTGGAGAAATTTATTAGCCGCGTAAAATATTTTTGGAAAATATAATTTGGAAAACAATAGTCCATTTATTTATTGAAGATAAATACTAAAGACAAGTCATCACCGCCTGACGTGGTACAATGATAAAATATCTAAAAATAATTTTTAAAAATTAATTTAAATTTTAAATGAGGTCAATATTTTAGAGGTTAGATTTTAAATATGTATACAAAATAATGCTGAAGTAAATTAAATCGTGGTGTTTTGAAAAGGTTTATTATTTACACATCATTATTCTTTTAAAAAAAATGATTAATCAAGTTGATCATATAAAAAAAAATATCGATCATAAAAATAATCATTATTAGCTTAGTTTTGACACAAAGAGTTTAATACGTCGTGAATGTACTAATATATTTTTTGATTAAAGAGAAAATATTGGATCCATAAATGGATGGAATTAAATAAAACACCAAATTTGAAGTACTGGTAGATTTAAGTTGATCTAATAAATGTTAATTATTACTAAGAGATCTAAAACTATGCTTTAAGAATCGGACGAGCCCTGAAAAGAATCAAGTGTGGTAAATTACATGTCTAATATTTAATTTATTTGAAGAATCCCTTTAAATCAAAGTCTGCTCAAGCATGTGTGGCAATGATATATGTCACTCCACCGACTCGTTAAAATTTTGACTAAAGTATAATCTCGGAGATGATGCTGTTTCAACGACCACAAAGTTTGTGACTTTTTAATGGTATTTATTCGTTTTAGATTAACAATCAAATGCAGCTAATTAACTGTTAAAAAAAATAGAAATAAAAATTACTTAACTTATTGATAGGTAGTTGTGCTACTGCATGAGAATTTATAGTGGAAGCCTTTTGAGCAAAATCCCCTTCACTGACATGAGAAACGTGTAAATTGCTCATCGAAAAGATAGTGCGTTGGAGAATCATTGCTAAAGTTTCTAATATTTGCATGTGTTGGCATCGATCTTTAACAACTTTTAGGGGAGGGGAAGCTAAGGAACAAAGGAATACGTACCTTTGTGTTCTTGGATTACGATCTCCACTTTGTGCATGCTCCTTATATATATATATATATATATGGTCTCGCCATTTAGTGAATCGAACTACATCTTTTTCTCTCTCTATATATACATATATATATATATAATTATATTAAATTGGATTAGGAAATTTCTCCCAAAATCAACACCCACACGAACTTTATCATCACAAACGTTTGTTCTCCATCGAGCGAGAAGCTGCAGTGAGATTCTTGTCGTGCATGCATGAGATTGACGTCGCCTAAATCTTATCTTTCCAAGCTAGCTATCAAAAATCTATCCGTTTACAGTTTGCAACAACATAACGCCAACACCTTCGCTTTCAAACATCGATCGCTACGAGAGCCTGCAAATTTAACATATATGGTTCTCTTACAGTTGGTCGTCCGTCTCTTTAATATATATCGATCGAGTTAATTAATGTTTTGCTTCATATATTTTCCTGCCATTATTAGTTAGTTATGAATTATATTCCATCATTCGAACCACCTCATAATAAATTAAATTAAACAACGATACTTGTAATCTTGGCTCCTTATCATCCTCATCTACTCCGGCAAAGAGACAATTAATTGAAATATATATACAGCTAGCACAAAAGGCTATATTTGACCTTTCATAAAAATTCAAAAAAAACGACAAAAGTAATTTAATTAATCTCAAACTTCAATTAAAATTTATTTGGAACAAAAGTTGTGTTTTTTTTTGGTTAATTAATTACTAGCAAAGTACTGCTTGCGAACGTATTATTTTTCCGGAAGAGAACTGCAAGATGAGCTAGTGGTGTAATTAATTAATTAAGCTGATTAATTTTTTATTTTTGAAGATAATAAGAAATATTTATACAGCGTCGATTAGCCTCGTCGAAGAGGCGGCCAATATTTAAATACTTTTAGTTCAATCCGACAAATCAATTTGTTATTAAATTCTTCAAAGAATTTAATATTAATTTCTATTGTTGCACATAGTGCGTGCCAAAAGGAAGTACTTTAAACTAGATTCTTCAGTTGGCCAAAATTAAATACTATTTAATAACAACAACAAGAAAGTTGTGGACTGAATCCAGGGAGGGGAGAAAACCAAATTTATGTTTTCAGGAAAACATCACAAGTTCTTGTCATTAACAGCTGTCGAGGACTCCACATTTTTTATTATCAGCCACCTCAGCTGGAGGCACAGTAGATATAGGATTTTTATTCCTTTTTCGGGGATACTGAAGCGAGCGTTTCGTCTTTTGTCACAATAATAGATATAGGATTTGATGATCAAATCTTAATTAATAATTAGATTTTTATTTTTTATATATATTAATTATTATTCAGATTAATTAAATTAATTTTATAATTTACTTTTTTTATATTAATCTTGAGACGAACTAATAAAAATATTAAAAACGAATATTTTATTTTTTATCATCATAGCAAATCTAGGATTTCACGTCCAATTTGTCTTCTGATGCTAAATATTTATATCATTTACAATATTAATAATTCATTAACATTGGCTATTTAATTTATTACCGAGACAGCTATAACTTAGTAAAATAATTATCAAAATTTAAATTAGAAAGCTAGTTTACACTTTATAAAGTAAAAAAAAAAAAATCATTAAACTCATTCATATATATATTACTCAGATTTAATTTAACATGGAAAGGATTCTCAAATATTTCGAAATACAAAAGGCTGAATAAATTTTCGACTAAAATTTAAAAAGAAAACTAATTAAATTCTTGTGGGCCATGATTTGACATTTCGAAACATGTGGGCTCTTCCACGGACCCACTTTGTTGGCCCAATCTGATATATATGATAATGGTGGCGGGGTGATATCTGATGAGATATATCGGCCATTGGAGTTCCTGAAGGACTCACAACTCCTAATCCTCGCCAAAGGTCACTTGTAATCGATGCACATGTATGTGTCGAATTTGCAGCACAATAATGTTGTAAATTGATCTAGGTCAATAAACAACATTGCAAAAAAGTTTTAAAATTTTAATTTCTATTTTAAAAAAAAATACAAAATGACATTGAGTGGTACGACATCATGTCAGGAGCGAGGAGAGCTCATCCGAGGTAAATTCGATCCTACCCGTAAAGATAATATCCTAACTTCACTGATTGATCATCATGTGTGCACCAAATATTAATTAGGGCACTATCTTTACCAGTAGGATCAAATTTATCCTCATCAAAAAGGATTTAGGTGGTGTCATATGCATATATACTAGTAATTAGCAGCTTTGCAATAGCATTAGCAAGTTCGAATGCGCATGTAAACCTGTAAAGAGTAATTGATTATAGTAAAGTAGCTCGGACAAGGTTATAATTTGAATCCACGGGATGAAAGACTAATGAATTAATAGAGAGAAAGCAATAATATCAATTATCTATGATAAATCATAGAGTTATACAATAGCAATACCTCCACAGTACTGAAACAAGTTCACTCTTCGATTGACAATCGAACATTATTTATCTAGCACTCGGAAAGAAGGTACTTAATTACCTCTCAAAAACATAAAACACTCTTTAGACGAAAGAAGGGGACACTGATGATACTTCAAATCCTGGCATTTGGCTGCGTGGACACATGGTTGGTTGTTCCTTGTTAAAAAACTGGAACCAACAGTAGATGTGGCACGCACCAAATTTAAGTGTATATCATCTCCTTGATTACTGCTTTGGTTGAGTACTGTACAGGTTATCTGGAAGAACAACTGCACTAATTAAATACTATCACTCGTAGTTAACAGGGCATGCAGCAGGCCATTCGTTCCCGTTTCCAATTCCATTTGCAAGGAGTTTTCCGTTGGCTAGGCTCTTGGGAGATTTCTTCATGCTCCCGTTTTGATAAAATTTAGTGGCGAAGAAGTCATTGCTCGCTGGAGATTGAGGGATCAGATTATTTTTCTTTTGGCCGGAGACTTGCAGGCAAGCATCCAGTTGACCGCATGATGCTGCTATAAGCCCTATCAAGAGATTTTGCAACAGAGAAGGAGATTTTTGATTAACTTCTACTCTCCTAGACAGCAGATAATTTAGATAGCACAAGTAATGCAACTACAGTATTATCAGTGCATTTGATATGTAGTTTCATCAGTATCTTGCAACTAAAAAATATTGGACTTGGGATCTATTTGTTTCATGGAAAAAACATTTTTCTAAAAACATGATTTGAAAATGTGAAAGTTTTTTCCGACTCTAATCCCTCCTAGAGTAGGCTACAATCATATCGCCTTTTCACTCGATCAGATAAAGCTCCCTCAAAGAGGAGCTCCCAACACCCTAGTAGGTGATTTGCATCTGGGCCAAGCACAGCTCAAACTATGTTTGTTCAGGCAGGGCCTAGTTGATATACCTCTACTACTACTGTTCGATTTTACAGGATCTTGAGCAAATTTGCAAGTTAAGGCATTACCTGAGAAAACAGCAGAGGGCTTCCACGGTCGTGATTTGAATTCTGGATGAAATTGAACACCAAGGAAATAAGGGTGTGAAGGCAACTCAATGATCTGCATCATCCATGAATAAAAAGTTAGGAACATTAATATATTCGAAAAGGAATTGTGAAACAAAGAGAAATGGAAAAAAAAAAAAAAGTTTCAGCTTCCTACCTCCATGCGTCGACCTGTCTCGTCTTTTCCAACGAAAGTAAGACCAGCTTTTTCGAATTCTGGGACCATGCTAGGATTCACCTGTAAGAAACTAATGATCTGGGGAAGAAATACTTAATAATGCAACAGTTAAGTGACATTTGGGTGAGGTGAAAAACCTCGTATCTATGTCGATGCCTCTCATCCACAAAGCTAACATTGCCGTACCTTAAGAAATGAGATAGTAAAAATTGATATTAAGAAAGCATCTAAATATTGCAGTTGCACAAGGCAATGTCTATTGTCAAAGGAGACTTTTGTGCTTACAACTTTGCAGATTTGCAATCAGCAACCTGGAAAAAGGTCCTTCTTGATCCAAGTCTCATTGTGCCTCCCATGTGAGTCTTGGAGACCTTTATGTTCGTTGAATGAGTAGATGTTAAGGCAGACCCATGATTTATTTTATGCCGAGAGTAAAAGATGTTAATTACCTCCGGCATAAAAATGACAACAGGAGTAGATGTATCAGGATCAAATTCCATGCTGTTTGCCTCCTTCAAGTTCATGACAGAACGAGCAAACTCGATGACAGCAATCTGCATGCCAAGACAAATGCCAAGATATGGAACTTTGTTTTCGCGTGCGTATTTAGCAGCTAGGATCTTCCCCTCCACACCTCTGTCTCCAAATCCTCCTGGAACCAATATGCCATCAGCACCCTGTAATATGAGATTGTCGACTTGAGAAACATATTTTATGAGACTAATCCAAAGAAAGAAGGCGAAGTTTTTCATCCTAACATAGAAATTGGCAGCATAAGCTAGGGAGTACCTTCAATAGGGTCCATGCAGATTCATGTGCCTGTTTGAAAAGAAAAAAAAAAACTTTCGTGAAAAATTCCCAGAATATTTCTAGAAAAAAAGTGTTTATCTTGTCAAAAAATGGACCTCTGATGCAGTAGCTTCTTCAAGATCAGATGAAGGGACCCAATCTACCACAAGTTTTCTTTGGCAAGCAACAGAAGCATGCAAAAGAGCCTGCGAGGTTCACATAGTAAAGCCTTTAGGACACCAGGAAAGAAAAGTATGAAAAGCATCATTTATGTCAATTCTTGCATGAGAATAAAGAAAAAATTATATTGAGTAACAGGTTCTGGCTTTCAAGGCCAATTGTGATCCATGTAATTCTTGAGAAAGAACAGATTAAATAAAGCACATCTAGCAATTACTCATTTTATCTTCTAAATGAAAAGAAATAGAAACAAAGACCAAATTGGCTAAATTGATTATCGCTAAACTTTTGTTAAGGAAAATATCTTTAAATATGTTTCACAGATTTCACTTGCAATCCTGATTCCGATTCCAAATGTTATTCTATTTTCTAACAATCATTCTATACAGGGGATGCTGAACTAGACAAATGTTATGTGATGGATTTAGAGTCCATAGCTTCTCCAAGAATGTTGTCCTTGTTCATTTAAATAAGTCACTTAGTGTGTGGGACTGGCATGGACAAAGAACCAATTTATAAGCACATGGAAATGAAGGGTATGAAAGAGCATCTAATCTTAGCACCGTATCAACATAGGATGATATAAAAAATCTGCATCTTAAAACAACAAAATGATCACAGATCAGTCCAGCTAATACGCGAATCAAGAGCATAATTGAACTTATAAGTTGAATATGAATTCACCTTCAATACAGAGAGGTAAGAATCAGAAAGCCCAGTATATTTTCCTACCATAGCAATCCGGACCTGAAAATTAAATGACAGCTCGATTATTAAGGTTTCAGAATTTTCCAGTGTAAAGCAAAATACTGAGAGAGAAAAGCTCCACACAGGATCATCCAATGTATCACAGAGTTTTGCTCTACCCATCCATTCTTGCAACATGGGTTCCCGGGCATATCTGTACAAAGAAAAGGCTTTTATCAGCCCATGAGGTGGAAAGGGAAACTGCTGAACACAAAGAGATCAAAAAAGCAAGCCAGTTATCACACACACCCTTGAAGATTCAGTAGTTTCAGAAGCGCTTCATGTGTCTTTTGCTCCTAGAGGTGAAAAATGTTAGTGACCAACTGAAACAACCTTAGAGAGTGATTGATTCCACACACTATTGTCAAAGTAATATAGTCTACCCTCAACATCAAAGGAATGTGCCAAATGTTTGCAACATCGTGAAGAGTGACTATGTTCGCTACCTGAAAAAGAAAATGGTCGGACATGAACTTCAAAGCTATACACCTGCTTTGCCATTGCAGAAGAAATAATGGAGTTGGAGATTGAAACACTTACAGGAACATGGCAAAATTGTGAAAGTTTTTCTTTGACATTCACATCCAAAGGCTGTCATTAACCAAACAAGAACAAACACATATCAACGCAATGAGAATAAAAAAAAACTCAAATGGAAGAGATGTAGCAAAATGATGATATGAGATTTTATCTGTAACCTTTTCACAGCGGCAGGCAAGAATATTTGGTGTGAGCCCAAGTCCTCGTAGATTCCTAACACTATGTTGTGTAGGCTTTGTTTTCTGAAAACAAAAAAATTTATTGTCCATAATAATCTAATATAGAAAGAAGAAAAATTAGACTCCAATATGGCCTCATTATGTTATCTGGCTGATAGTCTTTACCTGCTCGCCCACTGCTTTAAGAACTGGTATAAGACTGACGTGAACTAGACAGAAATTTCCTGATCCTGACCAAGGTACAGGCAGAAATCACATTATCGAAAAGGACCAGTACCTAAGCTCTAAAAATCATTATACTTTGACTGGTTTTGGCAAACTTTCCTCACCTACACGATAAGAGAACCGTCCCAAAGCTTCTATAAATGGCATTGATTCGATATCGCCTAGACACGAACACAGAACCTCGATATTAATTATTGTGTCAAGTAATGTGATTATGGAAGCACATATATATGAACAGACTAGAAAATGTTACCAATAGTTCCACCCAATTCTATGACGCAGACATCAGCTGGTCCTTCTTTACCGTCCACAGGTATCATTGCTACACGTTCGATCCACTCTTGTATGGCATCTGTGATATGTGGCACAACCTTCAAAAGAAAAGAATGGCAAGTAATGCAAAGATGGTATTGAAAACAAAGACTCCAATTGGCTTAATGGTATGGAGAAGACATACTTGGACTGTTTCCCCGAGATAGTCACCCCTCCTCTCCTTGTCAATCACAAACTAACAAAGACAGAATGTCCAAGGCAAAGTCAGTATATCCGTTAAGAACAGAAGTGTGGTGGGAAAACTACCAACACAAGTCCAACGGCATTAGATGTCTTGGGATCATAAGCATTCGAATGGCGAGTGGCACCTGATAGATTTTTCCTGTAGTTATATTGTTGTCACGAGTTAATTTTATATCAAGGAAGCGCTCATAGTTTCCTAGGTCCAAGTCCACCTATTAGAAAAGGAGAACCATCAAAATAAGTGAAATAAATACAAAAAACCAACATCCAATTCTTTCATAAATCATAAACATGTAGAAATTAACTAGAATTAGAAAGATATTGCCTTTTAGATTGTTACAAAGTATAATAGATAAACACCAATGTACTTTACCTCGCCACCATCATCTAAGACAAAGACTTCACCGTGCTCAAAATGAGACATAGTCCCAGCATCGGTGTTCAGGTAAGG
>JBBUKS010000001.1:36892-77994 GCA_038050645.1 Hedychium gardnerianum | reverse complement strand
GAGGTGGTTGGGAGTCATGCTCAACCATAGGAGGGAATACCTCTATTTGAGCTGACATACCTTCCAATTGTATTGGAGGTGCCATGAAAATATCGTGGTCAACTATTCCTTTTAGTTGTGCAGCTTCAACTGTATATAGAATGATGATCATTTCACTATCAGCATCAGTAGTTATCATATTAGGATCACTAATGTTCTCCTCAAATGATATTTCCTTAACTTTATCGCTCCCACCATCCTTAATAAATTTGGCATTACCCGTCTCGAAAAAAGATCTACTCAAGGGGTTATAAAACTTGAAGCCTCTTGAATTTTCAGAGTATCCTACAAAATGATAGCTAATAGTTCTTGAATCCAATTTCCTTTTGTTAGGCCTATAAGACCTAGCCTCAGCTGGACAACCTCAAACATGTAGATGCCTAAGACTAGGCGCTCTACCTGTCCACAACTCATATGAGATTTTTGTTACTACCTTACTAGAAACTCTATTGAGTAAGTAAACCGCAGCCTTGAGTATCTCACTTCATAAAGACTCCAGTAGAGAAGAAAATGCAATCAGACTTCTCACCATGTCTTTTAGGGTCTGGTTTCGCCGCTCTACCACACCATTCATTTGAGTTGTCCCAGTATGGTGTATTGCGCCACGATTTCGCACTCCGCAAGATAATCCGCAAATGACCCAGGACATTGTTCACCTAATCCATCAGATCTACCATAGTATTCACCACTATAGTCTGATTTTATGATCTTAATCTTATTACTAAGTTGATTTTTAACTTCAACTTTGAAAGTTTTGAACATGTCCAGGGATTGCGACTTCTCATGAATAAGGTACAAGTATCCATATCGGGAATAGTTATATATAAAGCTTATAAAGTATGTTTGACCGTTCCAAGAAATCTTAGGGAATGATCCATATATATCCGTATGAATAAGTTATGAGATTCCACTATTCTTCCTTAAACCCTTATTACTCTTGTTAGTCATTTTCTCCTTGATGCACTCAATACAGATTCCAAAATCTGACATATCGAGGGAATTGAGAATTCCTAGTGACATTAACCTTTCTAAGCGTTGTTTAGAGATATGTCTTAAACCCCTATGCCACAATATGAATGAATTCTCATTTGTCACACCACGCTTCACACCTATACTATACATCATAACATTATTTGTATGAGTTTTAGTGTTCAATCTGAATAGTTTGTCAATCAAGAAACCAGTACCACACAAGATAGAATTTTGAAAAATACTAAACTTTCCATTTCCAAATGAACAAGTGTATCCAGATTTGTCCAAACATGAAATAGAAATTAAGTTTTGTCTAAATGACGACACTACAAATATATTTTCCAAATTCAAAAGTACGTTGTTCCCTAAACAAACTCTAAAGACACATATTGCTTCTACTTTTACCTTCTTGCCAGGTCCAGTATAGATGAATCTTTCAGCATCAATTGACATTCGGCTCCTGAGGCAACCCTGTTTAATTACACTTATGTGAGTAGTTGCACAAGTATCTATCCATCAAGTATTATTAGGCACAGTAGCTAGGTTGACTTCTAAGCTGACAAGTTGAGAAGTATATATTTCTTGACATGTCAGTTGACGTATCTAGGGCAATCCTTCTTCAGATGACCTTTCTTTTTACAAAAGAAACAAGTTTGATCCGGATCTTGTTGCTTTTACACCTTATGCCCTGAAGCCCCTATAACTGCAAGTTGTTTGTCCTTACTCATACTTTTATCCTTTCACTTCTTCTTATTCGAATACTGAGATGAGGATGCAAAGTTAGCACTGTGAGATGTGTCACTCCTCAATCTCTCTTCTTCTTGTATACACTGAGCTATAAGCTCATTTAGTATTCATTTCTCCTTTTGATTATTATAGCTAATCTTAAAAGGAGTGAACTGTGTTTACAAGGACGCTTTCAGACATTTCCAACTTTAGTGTCCTTAGCTTTGTAACCAAGTTTGACATCTTCATGATGTACTCCCTAATGCTACCCTTCTCGGTGTACCGTATGGACACTAACTTCATAAGAAGTGTAGTAGTCTCGACCTTTTGTTTGAGGCGAATCAGCCTGCTAATTCCTTAAGGAAGGTATTAGCATTCTCCTTCTTAGTTATTGAACCTCTAAGGGATTTCGGAATAGACATGCTCATGTTCATCAAAATCATGCGATTTGATCACTCCCACTTGTCAAAGATTACCTTTTGATCTGCAGTGGAATCACTAGTCAAAGGTGCAGGACGATCTTGCCTAAATGCAAAGTCTAGATTCATGCAGCCTAATAAAATTGTTATATGCTCTTTCCATTATCCAAAATTTGTGTTAGTAAGCATGAGGATGTTGTTTAGATTAACAGACATTGAGAGCACTATATAAACAAAAGCAAAGAACATAACTCAATTTAATTAAACAATACATGTATCTTTATAGTTGTGCAATAATAAAATGCAACAAATAAACATGCAACTTTATGGACATTAATTGAGATACCTAGTGTAACATTACATCAAGTCTTTAGACTAAATTGTAACTTGCTATTGATACTTTTCAAACAACTCACAATTACTTTCATCTGCCACATAACTCGCATTCCTTTGGGCCGACGCATTATGTGCATGATACTTTATTTATGAGTTTTTTTAGTTAGCTTATGTTTTCTAGTATCACTCGCAATATTTCTAATCGACCACATAGTGTCTCTTCCTTTAGGTCGACACACTATGTGCATGAATTAGAAAGCAATCTAAATTTGTGAGCTTCCTTAAACATACATCCATCATAAACAATGACTTTACTTTAGGCCAACCATCTTTAGCATATATATACATCCATCTACGCAAATACCCCTAGCCTCCCCGATAGTTCTTGCTTTGGCAATAATATTAGATTGACTAAGTAGCAAGTGCGAAGAAGAATCTAGGAAAAAATTGCTGAAACTGAGCTAAATTCAGATATTAATAGATTGATATCAATTATCAATCTATTGATACATTGCTTAATCGATTGACACGCACGATGTGTCAATTCCAGGTCACGCTAATCGATTGCCCACCAATGGCAATCGATAAGAAGGTTTCTGTTCCCGAGTTCATCCACTCCAATCGATTGGCTTAATCGATTCACTAATCGATTCAGAAACCTTTTGTAGACAACCCAAATAACTGTAATTGATTGGCTTAATCGATTAGTGAATACCAATCGATCAACCGATCGATTCGGAAACCTTTTGTGGACAACCCAAATAGCCGTAATCGATTGGCTCAATCGATTGGTGTACACCAATCAATCGATCGATTCAGAAACCTTCTGCGTCTGACCTCAAATTCAGTAATCGATTGGCTCCTTATGGTAATCGATTGATAAGCATCAATCGATCACCCAATCGATTTGGAACCCTACTGTTCACAAATCAGGTTTAGTAATCAACTGACTCCTCATGGTAATCGATTGATGAACACCAATCGATCATCCGATAGATTCCAGCCCTTTCTGTGTATAATTCTGGGCATCATAATCGATTGACCCTCTTGGCAATCGATTAGTGTTAGCCAATCGATCACCCAATCGATTTGGGAGCTTTCTTTGCCTAAAATCGCGATTATCAATCGATTGGTGACCTTCACCAATTGATTGATATCAGAAAACCTGATTTATGAATGCAATTTTTTTCAGCTCGAAAACCCTAAAATTTCGTCGTAATTTGCGTTCTTCACGGATAATATGAAAAACTCAAAATCTAGGTTATATCCTAGGGTTTTCCAATGCTATATTCAACGAATATACATCGATTCGCTTATGCACATGGAATCGAATGCAAAATCAATGTATATTCGTGAATCATCGAAAATAATCCATATGCCTTAAAAATTGATGATAAGCTAATCCTAAGCTCTGATACCAATTGAAAGAAATTGTTGTATACATAAAACTTAATTTATATGCATCAACAATAACAAGATGTAGCTATCATCAATCATAAGGCAAAAAAAATAAAATCTATGTTTGATACAATGGTAAACTAAATGCTGACATGAGTCCATAGCTAATGTCATTGTATCTCTTACTTGTTGCCGGAGTTCCTGCAAGCGTGGAATGACCTTCTACAGAAGTGGGCGGCAATCAAAATCTTGATCTCAAATGGGGAAAAATCCAAGAAAGAAGAAGCTCTCAAAACCCTCTTGATTCAAGAAGATGCTCAAATAAGTCAAGCCTCTTCTCTTATATGCCTTGAGTCCATCCTATAGGGACCATTGACATAAAAGGTCCATCTATCATTAACAACCCATTAATGTTAATAAACCGGGCTATTGGATCTCTACATTTAATCCATATCTATTATCTTAAACTCTTCTCATACATGAAGCATTAGATCATTTAATTGAGATTTAGTTCCTTAATAATAATTAATTATGTGTGTTTAATCAAGTGTAAATCTATTTTATGAAAATTAAACTCACTTAATTGGATTAATTTGACCCATGCAAACTTAATCCTACAGCTTCCGGCATCTATTTTCTCTTGGAGCAAAATAATCTAAACTGTCAATCTCATCATTGTTTGCAACACCAATGAAAGAAAAATTGAAATACAATTTCATAGTATTTTTAACCAATACTGAAATCTTAAGAATTTCATAGTATCTTTTTTTCAGGGAAGAAGACTAACTTTGTTGATGACTCTGCGGATGGCAACTTGAAGATTTAATTTAAGTGGTTATTTGTGTGTTCCAGGCGAATGCGTTGAAACATATCGTTTCAATAAATCATTAAAATTCAATATCGATTCGGTACTAAAATTTCAAATTTCAAATCATGCCATAATGTCATCTTTGACTAGAAAATATTATTTCAATATAGTGTCAAAACTTTGATGCATAGTATCGATGTCATATTAGAAGATGAAAAAGAAAGTAGATGGAACAAATAAAGTGATAATATTGAATTTTGATAATACAGTAGAATGATATATTTCAATCATTTTTTCAGTATGATATAAGATTTAAAATTCATGCTCGGTATAAATAATATTTCCTTTTTATATTTTATCTCATTCCTTTTTCAACTTCAATTCATTATCGAACATTGGCATGAATTATTTCAATCAAAAGCTTAAAATTTTCAACCTTAAAACGCACTGCATTTCTCAGAATTTTTTTTCTCAGCTGGGCCTTCTTATCCTTCTTTTCTGAAAGGCATCTCAATGTCTGCTTCACTGAATCAAATGCATCCACAGCAGTAGTCGAGATGCACAAGTGGCACAGGCGCTCCAGTAGTTTCAAAATACTCATATTTCGATTTTCAATTATGACATAATACAAAAAAATTATTTATGAGATGAGAAATTATTTATGACATTAATTATGAGATGAGAAATTATTTATATTTTTAAATTTATTTTAATGATCAATAATTTTTTTTTAATAAAAATCAAATCAATCATTTTTAAAATTAATTGATTCTAAAAGCTATCATTAGAAGCCATTAAAACTCTGTTGTTTTCTGCTCCTGCTGCCCTTGGAAATGAGGGCACTGGCACATCAACATGCCCCTCCTTTCACGTGAATTCAGTTGATTAAGTGACATTCTTTTCTTCCTTGTTTTTTTTTTCCTCTTTCTTTCTTTCTTTCTTTCTTTCTTTCCACAGCAACAGTTTTGGATGATGATCAAGTGACAAAACTCCACTTTTTATTAAAGTTTTGGATAACGTTTGGTGCATTCCCTGTTTGTCAGGGAACTTCTCAACCTTCAGCATTTGGATTTAAGTGAATTATGGTAGATGATGTTTTATGAATAATAACTAATTATTTTTTCATATTTTACATGAGAACATTCTCTTTATTAATTCTATCAACACAAAGTCTGAAACATATTTATCAATTTATCAAAATAGTTTGTTTTTTTCTCTTCTTTTCATTATTTAAAAAAGAAGAAGGTCCTCCCTCTTTTTGGCTTCTCCAGGGCATATTAACTGGGGGCTTATTTCAGGCACAAACCCTCCATTCCCAAACTAACCCTTCCCTCTTTAGCCGCCTCTTTTGTTAGTGAGTGTAAATTGCAATGGCATTTTAGTAATAAGTTTGACTTTGATGTGCTTTTAGGTATCCCTCTCCCCTATAAAGATCCTCCCCTTGCTTGCAATAGGAACTCAAATTTGTGAGTCCGTGACATGACCGGAATGAGGTTTGCTTCCTTCTTTGTTGAGGTGGCATCGAGCTCTTCTCGGTCGCCAAAGGTTCCATTCTCGGCGGTGGCACCGTGGCGGCGGATAAGTAGCATTCAACAAAGATTGATTTGTTCGACTACACTCGATACCATTGTCGAGGAAGAGAATTTGGATTCAAAAGAGTTCACCTCCTCTCGTCTTGTTGCCTTGACCGCATCTACTTCGAAGGCTATATTACCTTTGCAATCCAAAGGTCTAGTGATGTTGCTTGTCATTTTAGCATGGTTACTGAGGTACTACATGTAAATTATGTCGATGAGCTAAATCATTGTTCTCGCTTATGTTTTGTTGCTTACATGATAATTTTATCTTTTTGTCATAAACTTTTTTCTATTTTACATAATATTTTGTAGCTTTTTATATTTTAATTTTGTAATAAAAAAATAAGTCAATTTTAATAACATTAACCAGTGCTATTAATTACATTTTTTGTTATTAAAAGTGATGTGTTTATTAATTACACTATGTTTAATCAATAGCTATTAATTATATTCATAACAAACAAATGTTAGATTAGAAATGGTTTATAGTGCTCAGATGCAATGGTAAAGTTTTCAGTAGACTAATCAAACATAACGATATTATAATAATTGAATATAATAACTACTAATTAAATAAATAAGAATCATTATCATTTGATATTCCCAATATTTCTAAATCAAATAATAAATTGACTTATCTAAATTTAGACCAAACAATTGTTGGTCCACTTATAAATAATATTCCTAAATTAGAAATGAAAATATAATTGAGAAGGGAGTAATTAATGACGTCATGCGTGATGAGAGTCGACGTTGGCAATGGCAGCATTAGTGTAGCCGATCCCCCGCCGCCTGGTGGGAAACACCAGGAACACCAGCGTCGACAGGACGCCGGCGCCCAGCGGTAAGTTCACGAGCAGCTCCCTCTCGCTCCTCCCCGCCGCCGGGAACAAGCACTCCTGTATCATGCCGTCGCCGAACGCCACCGTAAGGAACACCAGCACCGCCAAGAATGCGTGCACGTAGTCCGTCGCCCGCAGCCAGTACGGCTTCAAGTCGCCGAACACTTGGCCCCGCGCGCCGTCGTCGCCGTCGTAGTTGAAGACGTAGAAGCCGCCCCGCGTGGCGAGGCCGTAGTACAGCCGGCCGTCGCGGCCGGTGAAGCTGTCGGTGAGGGAGAATAAGGCGGCGGAGGCAGCGCAGAGGCCGATGAGAGCAAGGGTGAGGGTCCTGCTCGTGGCGTCGCAGGTGCCGCGGTTGGAGAAGGAGGGCGCGAGGGCCTGGAAAGCGAAAACGGTGCCGGTGGGCAGCAGCTGGGCCAGGTTCGCCACCGTCGCCAGAGTCTTGTTGCTCGCCGGCGCCGCCGACGAGGTTGCGGCGCTCTTGGTTTCTACCTGGATTATGGTTGAAGGAGAAGAAGCCGCCATGTCGGCGGCGGCGCTCTTGGTTTCTACCTGGATTATGGTTGAAGGAGAAGAAGCCGTCATGGCTAATTATGGATGTGCTGTGCGTAGTAGTTTGTTGGCACTTAAATACAAGTGAATTTTGACTAAATATTAATTTATAGTAGAAAATTGAAAATCATTAAAATATATTTACTGTTTTAAATTTTATAAAATAATATTTCATCTATAATTTAATTTTTAAAATACTCCTATTGCTCCACTTTGAAAAAGTTTTAACTAAAACTATTATACCTACGAATAAATTTGATTAAAACTATACTAATTATATCTTAAAATTATTTTACGATATATTATTTTAAAGGCACAGACAACTTGCACTATTTTAAAATAATTTTAATCAAAATTACATCAACTTTTATAGACTATACAACTACAATATATATGACTTAATTTCTAGAAAATAATTTTTTCTTGGCCATTAAGATATCAAAAAAATATATTTAAATTTTAGTTCATTTAAATATTTTCAATTATTTAGTTTTATAATATTTTTAGATATACATAAAATTTTCACTGCATCTAGAATAAAAAAGACTAGAGGATCACGTGTTTTGAATAGTAGAAAATGTTGAACAATATAAACACGACTTTCAACTCATATCAAATTTCGTGGGAATGAAAACACAGTTAATTTGACCATTTTTCATTTTATTTCTTTTCATATTTCTTCATCTTAGGAATAATTTTCTTTTTCTATTATTTTTTATGAATAGAAATTTTTTGGGAACAAGAAGAAGAGGAAAATAACAAGAAGGCTTTTTTTTTTATATATAAAAAAATTAATTAGATAGGATAATATCAGATTTAAAGTGATCGATTTGGTCCTACGAAATTTTTTTATCGATCATTAAAATAAATCAAAAAATATTAATAAAAATTTATTCAAATAATTAATATTCTTAAATTTATTTTTCATTAGAAAAAAAATTCTTTATAATATACCATAATTAAAATTTAAAATTAAATTTTTTAAATTATTTATTAAAAAATTTAATCATATATTATTATTCCTTATTCCGGAGTAAGACTTTCTTTATCATCGGATGCTTACTGTTAGCTTCTGGTTACCTTCCTCCTCACGTCTCTAAAATTTTAGCAGAGGTCTGATGTGATGCCACGTTGAGGATTGCATGCCTCAGGAAATTTAAAATGCGTGTTGCGTTAACTTGGCTTTGGTCAACAAGGGAATCAGAATTTATAATTATTACTAAAATTACATAATAATATCTAATTAACACACTGCATAGTTTATCTGTAGGTGTGGGTTGGATAGTAAATAAATCGAATATTTGTAAATAAATCTAATATTCAATTTGACAAGAGTTATTTATATTCATTTAATATATATATAATTAATTAAATAAATAAATTTAAATAATTCATTAAATTAAATAAATAAATTTGAACACATATGAGTTCAGTTTGTTAATATTCATGAATAACATTCGTGAACAACGTTCGTAAATAATATTTATGAACAACGTTCGTAAATAATATTTGTGAACAATATTTATGAACAATTATATTCATTAATAAAACTTTTATTCATATACTAAATAAATAAAATCAAATAATTAAATAAATTTAAATTATCAAGTTCAACAATCAATTAAATAAATAAAAAATTTAAATAATCAAATAAGCTTGAATTGAGAACTCGATAATATCTAAACGAACTAAACTCAAGTCAAGCTTGAAGTGAGAGCTCGATAACATCCAAATGAATCAAACTCAAATCAAACTTCAAACAAGTTCAAGCTTATAAAAAATAAATCAAACTAAGCTTGAACAATCATTTTAAAAACTTGGTTTATTATAGGCTCGGCTTGGCTTGGCTTGGCTCGGTTATTTTATCAAACAAATTTGAACACCTCAAAATTTGACTCGGCTTGACTTATTTACCGCCCTAGTTCCAATACATATTAAAATAATTAATGATAATTCGAACCACCCGGTTCGGTGGAAAACCGGACCCGATTTGAATTGACCGCTCGCTCATCAAACCGTCTCCGAAAGTGAACTCCTCGGGTTGGTAACTCGTTTTACTAAAGAAGGTTTAAGGCAATTAGAATTAGTTAATGGACGATTATAGATCCTAACATTGTTCTTATCTGCTTAATTATTGTTGATGGATTGGACAATTAATCTGGAAGCCGGCAATGGGTTTTGGATCGACGTCCGTGCTTAATTATATATTTTGCATGATCATGAACAAATTAATTAGCAACATAAAACATTTTCGGTAAATATAATTTGGTTAATTTGCAACATAAAATATTTTTACATAATATATATATAGAGATAGAATTAATGAGAGGAGTTGGGTGAGAAAATGGTTAGGTAAGAAGAGTAGTTGACCGTTAATTATTTTATAATTTAAATGGTATCAAAATATTAATTAGCGACCCTGTCATTGACTACGATGCCACAACAAACTAAGGAAATAATTATACAAGTTTTTGTTACACTTAAAATTATATAAATTTTAAAAAAATATGAGATAAAAATATTTTTAATTTGTGTTGATATATAAATCAACTTACACTACAGCTTGAAAATTAAAATAAATACACTTTCATTAGCAATAAATTAAATATATTTCGATTAGAAATAAATCATTACTTTGGAAACAGTGCAAAGCAATGCTGCAAAATAATTAAATATTTTCAAAAAGTTAATATTTTTTACCACGCTCAAGTAGGGATGACAATTTATTTCGAATTTAACGAAAGATCTGATATTTGATTCAAATGAAGGATAGTATCAAAAAAAAAATTGGATCAATTAAATAATTAAGTAAGGAGATTTACATATACAGATATAGAGATGAGTCTAGTAAAATTATTTATATTCAACTCAAATATTTAATTAAATAATATATATATATATATATAAACTCACTATTTTTTATTATTTTACCGTTAACTAATTAACAAAAAAAATAAGAAAATAAATATAATTTTCTCATTCTCCTTCTCTGCTTCTCCCCTCATATATTTATTCTATTTTTATTAAATTATATTTTTTAAATATAATATTAATTCTAATATACTTTTTATTGAATAATAATAATTAGATAAAATGTAAAAAAATATTATACATAGGATATCCAAACTATGATGAATATGGGGATGAGGATAGATACCCATCCTCCGGTGGATATAGGAATGAAGATGAACTGTCTTTTTTTATGTATTAGTCATTGTTCGGGCTAGTTAGATTAATTTTCGTGATTTATCTTCTTCGTGTTGATCCTGAGACGGACTGGCGGAGGTGCTGAGAGCGAGCGTTTCATCTTTGCCATTAGGAATGAAGATGAAAATTGAATATTCAATGAGAATGAAAACGTATATGATAATGGATATAATAAATAAATAAAAAATTTAATTCAAATCTAATTCATTACCACCCTACTCGAGTGCTTCATTAGTACCTTTATACCTTTATTCCTTCATCATTTGTGAATTTTTTTTATCCGGTTATTATTATTATTATTTCACTTTAAGAATCGATCTTGCTTAATTTGATTAATTATTTAGTTGTCTTCACTCAAAGAATCCCTAAGGCACTCCACTAACTAATTAAAAAAGATTTTCAGCTGTAGAATTTTGACTAAGATCTTGGAAATGATCATGCGATTCCAACCACCACAAAGTTGGTAAGTTTGAGAAAAATTTAAATAACTTACAAGTGATTTTATTTAAATATTGCAAAAATATAAATTCAGTTTAATTTAATTGAGAATTGATTAATTGACTAAAATACTTCCTAAAAAATGAAGTTTAGAATTAATTTCTCTAGCTATTCTTTGGAAATCAACATCTACATCGACTTTGTCGTCACAAATACTGTTGTTCGCCGTCAAGCAAGAAACTGCTGTCATTCTGGACATGCACTCCAAATTGACCTTGACTATTAACTTCTATTCACACTTCTTTTACTTTGTAAATAGAATTTAAAATTCCACATAAATGCCAATAAAATTTATTACTTCATTATAATAATAATGAAATATGTTAGACTTATTTAATGTCTTAAAATGACATATAAATGGCATTAAAAAGAGGTTTTAGATATATAGTTTTAGTATATGTTATTTCTTTTCTTTTCTTTTTTTTTTTAAAAAAAACGTAGATTAGGAACCTTGCTAATCAAAGAAGAGAATTGCAAGAGGACTCTTTCTTACTTGATTAGGATATTAATTAATTGATCCTGGTTAGATACTTGCTTACGTATTGTATGACTTATGAATGACGATAATTTCTTTATTAATTTTGACAACATTAAATTATTTGAATTTTAAGTGAACAAGCTTCTCAAATATTCCTAAATTCAAAAGCCCTTTTTTTTAAAAAAAGAAAAGAAAAGAAGAAGTCTAATGAATAAATTCTCATTGACCTTGTTTTGCGGACGTGTCGATCGAATCTATGCTGGTGTTGCGTTGTCATTGGTTGCGCGCCCCCACGTAGCCTTCTCTTCTCCCAACTGATTTTTAACGAATAGCGGTGGAATCGATCTCGCTATCTATAAAATAAAAGACGTTCGGATGCTTCTCCGGCATCTGGTAGAGGTTGGGACGGGTGACGTCATGTCGGGGCGCGAGGAGCTCAGCCGCCGCGGATGCTGACGCCGACAGCGTACGAGCGGTGTCCGAGGAGCGCAACAGGACATGGCTGGATTCACGTTTCAAAAATAATAATAATTAATCAAATTGAATAACATCAAATTTGGAATGATCGATCCGACCTCATAGAAGTTTTCTATTGTGAACGAAGGCGTGATCCTGAGCAAAATTTGTCCAAATAAAATAATTAATATTTTATCACGAGATTTAATGATCGAATATTTATGTTTCGATCTCGATGAGTAAAAATAATAAATGATTTTTAATCAGTTAATTATAATTTTTTCTCTAAGCTCTTATATAAAGAGATTACGATCATAGAAGAAAAAAAATACACATTAAAAGTAATAGCAGAAGAATTCCTCCGCCTTCGTTTGCTTGGCAGAATCATCATGATAATCATGTTGACTTGTGTGTGAGCATAACTTGCGTACGTCAAATATCAGACCGATCAAGGAGTTTACGTTTTGATTTCGACGAGTAAAAACAATAAATACCTTTAATTAGTTGATTGTAAATTCTCCTCTGAGCTTCTGTATAAATAGACTATGACCACGAAAGAAAAAGAAAAAAGACACACTAAAAGTAACAGAAGAAGAATTCCTCCACCTTCGTCCGCTTGGCAGAATCATCATGATAGCAGTCTAGTACGATCTCAGTTCACCGTGATTCACCAGTGCTCAGTGACAATCACGATCTGCCACTCTATCCTGGGAAATATACTACCCGAGAGAACCTCGAAGCACATCCGGAGGTGGGGCGAATCTATTTTAAAGAAACCGCATTTAGCGTAGGCCTCGGCATCTCCCTCGGCAATCAACTCCCGACTCGGCGACTCACTTCTCGACTGAGGGAAGCAATCGGATACTTCGCTTCCCGAATTAACTCCCGACTCAGCGACTCGCTTCCTGCTTGAGGGAAGCATTCGGGTATTTCGCTTCTCGACTCGACTCATGACTCGACTCTCGACTCGACAGCTTCTTTTCCGACTCAGCGTTCACTCAGTCGGGGACGGTTCATTTCCCGACTCGAAGTTCTACTCAGTCGGGGACGGTTCATTTCCCGACATCACGTGAAAGCCCCCTCCGCCCCGATTGAAAATGTTTCAATCAACCACGAGAAAAAGCCAGAGAAGTTCACTAGGTTGAACTTCAAAAGGTGGCAGCAGAAAATACTCTTCTACTTGACCACGCTCAATCTGGCTCGATTCTTGACTGAGGACCGTCCCAAGCATGCTGAGGATACTGATGTTCAAACTATTAGTACAGTGGAAACATGAACTTATTCTGAGTACCTTTGTAAAAACTGCATCCTCATCAGCCTTGCCGACTCGCTATACGTTGTGTATAGTATGAAAAGAATGGCTAAGGAGCTGTGGGAGTCCCTGGACAATAAGTAAAAGTCGGAGGATGCAGAGGTCAAGAAATTCATTCACTATAAAAAAATATACATATACCAATGAAATTCTCAGTCGGTATTCCGTCGGTAAGTCACACTATTGACGGAATAACGATTGAACCTAAGACGTCGAAATTTATTGGGTCGTAGATGGAAAATTCTGATGGAATTTGTATTCTGTCGGCAATTTTCAACAGAAAAAATTTCGTAGCTAAAATTTACTGACGGAACCATATATTTCATCGGTAAATACCGACGGGAATGCATTCCCCATCAGTGTTTCTCATCCTCATCTCCGACGAAAAATAATCTTTCACCTATAAAATTAGTTATGATAAAAATTAAGACCGAACTTAATTGAACGAATAATTCTTTAAGAAAATTCTCTAACTTACAAATATTTGAAATCACAATACAAATTCGGTCTCTAACTTTTTAGCTACCTGACTTGCACTCAATGATGAATCTTGTATATGTAGTTGTTGTTCGTACAAGCTGTGAAAGGAGATAATTTTAAGACAATTGTTATTTTGCAGCAAACAAACAAAACAAGATAAATATCTAATTAGAGAAGTCAACTTACTTTATGTAGAGTTTAACATCATCATAGTTTAAGAGTATATATGTTTTTACAGCATGATATTCTTATTGAGTTAACCATCTAAAAATAGATACATCCATTAGCTTCCCAGGAAACTTGAAAATAGAAAGCATCGATGGGTTTATCGGCTAAGCATCATTAGAATTTTTAGGACACTTGTGTTATCTGATTTTCACATTATCAGCAAAATAATAGGAAAGAAGATGTTTCTTCAACCAAATAAGCATTACATATTGACTTATCAACTCTTGCTTTGTTATGAACATTATTTTTTAATTTTCTCAAAAATCTTTTGAATAGATATATCCAACTGTACTGCACAGGATAAGCTATTCATGCCGCATTAGGTAAATATATCGGTAGATGTTCCATTGAATCAAAAAAACTGGGTGAAAATATGTGCTCCAGGTTACAAAATATGAGAGGAATGTCTGTTTCTAGACGAAGCATATCGACTGTCGTAATACACCTTGCTGTCAAATCTTTGAAAAAATAGACTCAATTCCGTAAGTGTTTGTCAAACATTATTAGGAAGTAGGTCACGAAAAGTTATTGGAATAAGTCGTTGCATGAACACGTAACAGTTATGACTCTTCATTCCAAACATCTTTAACTTATTCATATCAACGCATCTAGCCAAATTCGAGACATACCCATCTGAAAAATTTATTTCTTTCAACCAATTACATAAAGTTTGCTTATCATTTTTGTCCAATGTATAACAAGCCTTTGAAAATTTATTTATTATTTTATTCTGATGTAATTATGGTCTGTTGATTAATTTTTTTAATTCCTGACCTGATTTTACAAACGCAGGAGAAGAAGCTTGATACTGGCGTCACCGGCACCGGCGACGGAATTTAAGTCGTGCAATATACTACTAGTTATAGAACAGTTATGTAAACTTGCAAGAGTAATAATAAAGTAGATTGGACAGAAAGAAATGAAATTTACAATCGTGGCAACACAATGCTTGTTCCTTGAAACTGGAACCGGCAGTAGAAATCATGAAACGCACCAGAGCGCACCAATCATCTCCTTGATTACTTCTCCGGCGACTGTACAATACATTTGGAAGAATAACTACGCTAAACAACCTCACTCGTAGTTGTAGTTATTAGGCATGCAGCCGGCCATTCATTCCCATTTCCAATTCCATTAGCATGGAGGAGTTTCCCATTGGAGAGGCTCTTGGCAGGTTTCTTCACCCTCCCGCCGTTTGGATAAAATCTAGGAGTGATGATGCCATTGTTCCTCGGAGAATGAGGGACGAGGTTGTTCTCTTGGCCGGAGGCTTGCGGGCGATCATCCAGTTGGCCGCATGACGCTGCTACAAGTCCTGTCAAGTGATTTCGATGCTTCTACTCAGTTCTATAGCTATTTGTGCGAATTTGCACGTTAGGAATTACCTAAGAAGACAGCAGAGGGCTTCCCGGGTCTTGACTTGAATTCTGGATGAAATTGAACGCCAAGGAAACAAGGATGCGAAGGCAGCTCGATGATCTGCATTGTCCACTCAAAGAAATTGTAGCAATCCAAAAGGAAATGGAACAATATTTTCAGGTTCCTTCTACGTACCTCCATGCGTTGCCCCGTCTCGTCTTTTCCGACGAAAGCAAGACCAGCCTTTTCGAATTCCGGGACAAAACTAGGATTCACCTGAAAGAAACTGATGATCAGGGAAGAAATACTCAAATTTTGATACTAAGAAACTGCACTCGGGTAATGGTGAAAAACCTCGTATCTGTGTCGATGTCGCTCATCCACAAAACTAACATTGCCGTACCTTGAGAAACCAGATATAGTTGAAGTTCTTAAACTATTATACGATATTGACAAAGAACTGGATCATCAAAGAGACGTGTGTGCTTACAACTTTGCAGATTTGCAATCAGCAACCTGGAAATAAGTCCTCCTTGATCCAAGCCTCATTGTGCCTCCCATGTGAGTCTTGGAGCCCTTGATTGATGTTCATTGAATAGATATAAGACAGATCCAAGCAGATGACTGAGAGTAACAGATGTGAATTACCTCGGGCATAAAAATGACAACAGGAGTGGATGTATCTGGATCAAATTCCGTGCTATTTGCCTCCTTCAAGTTCATGACAGAACGAGCAAATTCAATGACAGCAATCTGCATGCCAAGACAAATACCGAGAAATGGAACTTTGTTTTCGCGGGCATATTTAGCAGCTAGGATCTTTCCTTGCACACCTCTGTCTCCAAATCCTCCTGGAACCAGTATGCCATCGGCACCCTGTAATATAAGACTATCGACTTGAGAGAAGAATGTTTTATGAAACCAACCATAAAATTACTCTCACCTTCAATAGCGCCCATGCCGCTTCATGAGCATCAGGTGCCTGTTCAAAACAAATCCTTTCCTGAAGAGTTCCAAGAATATTTCTAAAAAAGTGTTTATCATGTCAAATGAATGAACCTCTAATGCAGTAGCTTCTTCAAGATCAGCTGAAGGGACCCAATCTACGATGAGTTTTCTTCGACAAGCGACAGAAGCATGTAAAAGAGCCTGGAGGTTCACATAGTAGAGCTGGTTAGAGCACCGGAAAGAAAGTACTGAAGCGTCATTTATGTTATGCTTCCATGAAAATCAAGAAAAATAAAATAAAACCTATTGTAGTTCATGTACATAGTGAGAAGATAACATAACTAAAGCATATCTAGCAACTATTCATTTGTCTTTTAAACGAAAACAAGCAGAATAGGAGACCGAATTAACAACAGTTGCTTCATATTGATTGTGACAGAAATGAGGGAAGTTTACTTAAAATTTCTAGCAGTTTTGGGTTCTCTTTGTCATCCTAATCTAGTAATCCTGACCTCCTATGGGTGGATGCAAATGGATTTTTACGAACTTGTTTGTTAAAGAATGAAGTATGAAGAAACTTACACGTAAAACTGCTAAAGGGTTAATTTAAAGAAAGGTAGAGAAAAGGACTACGAAAATGCTAATTCATATGCCAAACTACAAACAATTTTCTGGTAGCGACACATTACACTTGCAACGTAGTCCCAATTACAAACAATTTTCTATTTTCTAGCAATCATTCGCTAGCACCAAGGATGTTGAACTAGACAAATGAAGGGTAATGGATTCACAGTCCATAGCTTCTTCACAAGAGTATTGTTCTTGAGAATTTAAATAAATCACTTCATGCATTCTCATGGCATGGACAAAAAATCAATTTACAAGCACAGGGAAACAAAGGATAGAAAAGAGCTTCCATTCTAAGCATCATTATCGTCGTAAAAGTGATATAAAAGCAACTACATCGTGAAGTAAGGGCATAAATTTGTAACTTGAGTATGTATTCACCTTCAATACAGATAGGTAAGAATCAGAAAGACCAGTATATTTTCCAACCATAGCAATCCTGACCTGAACATTTAATGATGGTTCAATTATTAAGGTTTTGGAATTTTTCAAGGGTAAAGCAGAATAGCATAAAGAAGAGCTTCACACAGGGTTATGCAATGTATCACAAAGTTTCGCTCTACCCATCCATTCTTGCAACATGGGCTCCCGGGCACATCTGTACAAAGTAAGCACTTTTATCAGCTTATGAGTTGGGAAAAACAACTGTTGGACTATAAAGAGATCCAAAAGGGTTACAGACAGACCCTCGAAGATTCAACAGATCCAGAAGCGCTTTATGTGCTTTTTGCTCCTATAGGTGAAGTATGTTAGTGATCAGTTGAAACAACATTAAAAAGTTATTGATTCCACACTGTTGCCAAAGTAGTATATACTACCTCCAACATCAGAGGAATGTGCCAAATGTTTGCAACGTCGTGAAGAGTGACTATATTTGCTACCTGAAAAAGAAAATGGTCGAACATAAACTTCAAACCTACGCACCTGCTTAGCAGAATAAGAGACTGAAAAACTTACAGGAACATGGCAAAATTGTGAAAGTTTTTCTTTAACATTCACATCCAAAGGCTGTCAATGAACCAAACGGGAGCGTACACATATCAACACAATGCGAAGAAATAAAATTTTCAAATGAAAGATATGTAGCAAAGTCATCATATGAGATTTTGGCAGTGACCTTTTCGCAGCGGCATGCTAAAATATTTGGTGTAAGCCCAAGTCCTCGTAGTCCCCTAACACTATGTTGAGTTGGCTTAGTTTTCTAAAACAAAAAAAAAAGGAATTATTTTTCAGGTTAAACAAGTTCAGTAAAAGACTTGTTATGGAAAGACTCCAACATAAAATCATATGTTATCTGGTTTATAGTCTTTACCTGCTCGCCGACAGCTTTAAGAACTGGCACAAGACTAACATGAACCAGACAGAAATTCCCTGGTCCTGACCAAAGCATAGGCAGAAATCATATTATAGAGAAGGATCAGAATAAAAGCTCTAAAAGCCACTGTACTTTGACTGGTTTTGGCAACCTTCTTACCTACACGATAAGAAAATTGTCCCAAAGCTTCTATAAATGGCATTGATTCAATATCCCCTGCATGAACATAGAATCTCAGTGTCAAAATTTCGTCAAGGAATGTGCCTATGATTGCAAATATGAACAAATTAGGAAAAATAATGTTAATCATAATTCTCTCAAGCTGAGATTAGTCAAATGATTTTTTTGATTAATCCTTTCATTTGATACAAGAAGACATTACGGAATGTTACCTATAGTTCCACCCAATTCTATGACGCAGACATCAGCTGGTCCTTCTTTATCGTCCACAGGTATCATTGCTACACGTTCGAGCCACTCTTGTATGGCATCTGTGATATGTGGCACAACCTTTAAGAGAGAAGAATGGTAAGTAATACAAAGAGGGTGGGTGCTGAAGACAAAACATCCAGCCGGTTTAATGGTATAGAGTAGACATACTTGGACTGTTTTCCCCAGATAGTCGCCCCTCCTCTCCTTGTCAATGACGAACTAACAAAGACACAGTGTTGAAGACAAAATCAGTCTATTGGAAAACAATCATTATTCCGACATCACCAGATGTCTTAAGATCACAAGCCTAATAATCGTGAGTGGCACCTGATAGATTTTTCCGGTAGTTATATTGTTATCACGAGTTAATTTTATATCAAGGAAGCGTTCGTAGTTCCCTAGATCCAAGTCCACCTATTAAAAAAGGAGAACCATCAAATAAGTGAAATAAATACAAACGACTAATCTTCCATAAACATTGGAAGGTGAAAAATAGGTAGCAGTGAATTAGAGTTAGAATGATATTGGCTTTTAGATTTTTATAGTGTAATAGAAAATTTCAAATGTGCTTTACCTCGCCACCATCATCTAAGACAAAGACTTCACCGTGCTCAAAAGGAGACATAGTCCCAGCATCGGTGTTCAGATAAGGATCTGTGGAAGTCCACCAATGGAAACAATAAATCATTTGGATTAAAGACGAGAAAGATGGATATATGTAGATAGAAAATGACAAGAACCGAAGACTTTTCTTTTTTCCTGTAGTTTGGGGAAAACTGGAAGAAGAAAAAAAGAACACAGTCTGAAAAGAAGCGATGGCGAGAAAATCTTGGCATTTGACTGAAGATGTCCACAGAAGGTCCTTTTTGGATCACAGTGTACGCAAGCATGCATCATGATCGCTAAAAATAAGCCAAAGAAGAATTTAAAGGATGACCATCAACATCCCTGTCGATAAAAGTATGCAAATTTTCACTTGCCCACTTTCTCTCTGCTTTCCCCCCCCAGGAATTAGGAACCTTATCGGACATAGGATACAAAAGGAGCGCTTTTGATCACCCACTCCTCATTGGGAAGTGGCAACAAACCAATCGACAATTAAACGAAGTTACGACAAAATCGATAAAGCGAGTAAAGATCCAACTTTTAACGAAGAACAAAGAGGAAATTACAAGGCGATTTCAGAAGAAAAAAAAATTAACAAGAAAGAAAGGCGAGAAGCAATATGGATCGAAGGGGGTGAAGCTGACGCCACGGTTCTACCGCGTCAGAACGAAACAATGGCCATTTTCCACCCAAAACGTGAAAGAAAACCACAGTTTGGAACGTAAACTTGGCGGAATCAAGGCAAGCACCGATTTTAATAAAGGTGACGCGGACTCCGCACGACTTGAGGAGGACTCCGATGCTGCTCGCCGTCACCCCTTTCCCAAGCCCACTCACCACTCCCCCTGTCACCAACACGTACTTCATCACCTTCTCCGGACCGTGCGACAGCAACTCCAGAAGCCTTGCTCACAGAACAAGAAGCAATGCCTTCTCTCCCGCTCTCGAGTATCAATCAGCCTTCGTCCTCGAACGAGGGGATTATTTATAAATCCCTTCACCGAACCTTTCATTATTTTTTTTTTACCTCCATTTTTCTAAAAAGTGAAATAAAGGTTTAAGTTCGTGAGGGAAGTCAAACTTAATTATGACTATTTTGAACCGATTAAAAATGCTTAATTTGTTTTCTTTTTTTAAAAAAAAAAAAATCTAATCCGATCCGATGCAAATTCAGGGATTTTAATATATAATAATAGACATTAATTTAGATTTCTTTCTTTTTATATAAATTTAGGTTTTATATCGAATAATTTAAAAATATCTTTTATTTTTTAGTGTGTTTATGTATTTCTAGTTATTCATAAAATGGAACGGTTGGGGAAACAGAATATTCCAAGTCGAGCAAGAGAATTCTTAGCCTCCGTCGACGATCGGCGGCTGCGAGTTGTGCTCGCACGAGGCTATAAATAGGTGCCGTCGCCTTCGCACTTAATCAAGTCTTTGTCCGACCCCTACTGTTTGGATAAACATATCCATCGTTCACATTATTTATTAACAACTTAATTACAATATCCACTATTGTGGATTTAATTAGATTATATTTGTGGCTGAAATACCATCATTCTTTATCCTTTTTTACTCGTCTTTGCCCTCTCGATCGGGTATATCTAAATCCGATGAACCGATAAAATTAATTGACAATAAGGAGTTCAATTGTGGTTTGGTATCTGACAAAAATTTGTCGTTTTATATTTCCTGCCTTATCTAAATATCAAGGTCATTGTCTTGATTTATATATGTGCAATTTGAAAGCGAATGAATTGTCTTAAGATAATATATTTATTTTATAATTTTACGGAAAAGTAATGTGCGTGTGAATCATTTATTGTGGGGAATTAATACATTTGACTAATTATTGATTTTAGAAAGAAAAAAAAGTGTGTTAAGATCACTCTAGAAACATGACATCCGTGTATATCGTATATGTGTTTATCACGTCGAACTTGGAACACACCAAACTAATTACTTAATTACCTATATATATATTTTTAATTATTTATTAAAATAATCATATACAAATACTAACTGTGTTAATCCCGGGATATTATTATATTCATACAGTGTAAAAAAGCAAAACGTATTACCTATATTCATATGTGCGTACATATGCACGCAGGTCAAATTAATTAACATCGGGTCCAAAATTGCAGTCGTTCTTTAAATTATGACTCAGCTCCACGTAATTTCTGCACATGTTGCTGAATGTTTATAACCCGACAACACGTACAGACAAGGTGTGATATATTAATAAAATATTTGAGAGAATAAATAAAAAAAATAAAATTCAGAATAAATATTTTAAAAAATAACTTTACTGTATAAATTATATTTCCAATTTACTTGATAGATGAATTTTAAAAAAAAATACTTTAAAAAGTAATATTATTTAAATTATATATATTTATTTGTTAGATTAAATTAAATTAAATTAAATCCATTTTAAAAGGATCATGCCGCATGCGTCTTCGACCCTCGCATTAGGATTAGGAATATGTAACAGGAACAGAAGGGGATGCAACATTCACGATTAATTATGCAGTGCATTATGAATTATTTTCGTGCCACATGAGCAGCAGGAGTTGGTCTGTGCGACTGCTCTAAATATAATTAAAAATATATTTAGGTTAACTACCGATTCCAATTATATATATATATATATAAAAAAAGACTCAGGCGGCGCCATGCATGCTGTGGAAATGGAATGCGTGGATTCATGCTTCGACAATTACATGTGTTTATCTGACAGCCCTCGTGTTTCTGACGAGGATGACTTGGTTTTCTAATCTAGCAACTGCTGCAGAGACACTGTTTGCCCAGTGGGCAATTCGTGTATTCAACTCGCAGACATTTTGCCCGAAGGAGGAAATTGAGTTTATTCTATGGACAGGAATTGTACGGTTGTTCCTCCGTCTCCACGGCCTAAGCAAGAGCAGTTGGGTCTCATACGCCCTTTTTCATTATTTATGTTGGGCCCAATATCAATTTTGGAGAAGAATCTGTAACCGAATCAGAGGCTGAGCGGAAAGAATGAGAGAGATAATAGCAAGATTACTAGTATTTTCCTTTTTTATAATTTAGCTTAACGATATTAACAAGAAATTAGTTTCAGGAAAGCGAGAGAGAGAGAGGTTGAACAGAGAACAGGGAGAAGCAGGAGCAGCACTATCGTCTCGTCCTGTAACATCGGATACAAAGGATGAAGAAGCTGAGGAGTCTGTAGCCGCCGATGAAAGCCAGCATCACGCCGACATGGCTCCACCTCTGCGCTTCCTCCACCCCCTGCTGCCTCAACAGCATCTCTCCGTCGAAAACGCAGTGACCATGGAATCCCCTGCTCAAGCACTGCCTTCTCCCCCTATCCCCGCCGTACTCGTTCAGCACCAACGCCTCGAAGGGGTACTTGAACAAGCTCAGGTAGTGCATGAAGATCCAGTACTTGGGAATGCTGTCCTTGCTGATGAAGTATCCGGAGAAGAGGAAGAAGCCGCCCATCAGCCCCGAGATGACCGAGTTTCCCATGATGAAGCTCGGCACCAGCGCGCTGAAGCAGGCCACCAAGGAGTTGGCCATCAGCATCACCAGCCACACCACCAAGGCGAAGTAAAGGAAGCTCTCCGTCTCCCCCCGGAGTCCCACCAGCCAGTACACCGGCACCGCGAAGAAGAGAGCCGCGGCGAGAAGGAACGGCAGGAACACGAGGGCGTTCGCGATGGCGTAGGAGGAGACCCGGTAGGCTCCTCGCCGCGTCTCCATCTCCAGGATCCGCCGCTCCCGGAGGAAGAGAGGAAGGCCTTCCGTAGTCGAGGAGAGCAGGAATGTGAGGCTGAATGCGAAAAATCCGATCTTGGCTTGCAGGTTGCTCACGCTCATGAATATTGTACCGAGGGCGAAGCCGGCGGCGACGGATTGGAGCATTTTGGCCGCGAATAGTTCGCGTGTTCTCGCCACGTTGTGAAAGAATCGACTGGCGAGGATGGAGATTTCCCCAATTCTGGAATTGGCGTAGTAGATTTTGTCTTCCTTGGTGCTTGGATTAGGGATTTTGTAGGCGGCAGAGGCGGCGGTGTCTTTTTGGGGAGTGGTGTCGAGAAAGTCAACGGCTTCCATGGCGAATTCTAAAGCATTGACATGGGGAGGAATGCAATGGCCAGTTTCCTTAAGTCGGCTCTGCAGTAGAGAAATGGAGCCCTGATGTCGCAACGAGCCGCCATGGATGAGCAAGAGCCGGTTGATGAGCTCCAAGATTCGAAAACCCGGTTGATGGATAGTGAGGATGACGGTCTTCCCTTGTACCAGCGCCATGGACCGGAGCAGCCTCACAATGTGCAGTGCCGCGGCCGAGTCGAGCCCGGTCGTCGGCTCGTCTAGGAACACCACCGCCGGGTCGTGCACCAGCTGGACCCCGATCGACACGCGTCGCCGCTCGCCGCCGGAAACTCCGCCGTTCCCTCCGCCGCCGACTCTAGACGCCGCCACGTGGTCCAGCCCCAGGTCCTTAATCAGCTCCCGCACACGCGCCGCCGCCTCGCTGGGCGTCGCTCTCAACCTCAGCCGCGCGCTGTACGCCAGCGTCTCCTCCACGGTGAGCAGCGGGAATAGCGCGTCCTCCTGCGTGACGTACCCAGAGACACGGCAAAGGCGTGACACGTCCATCGGCCGGCCGTTGATGAGGATGAGGCCAGAGACTCTGGTCGGGTGTATCACGCCGGCGAGCGCGGATAGGAGCGAGGTCTTCCCTGCTCCGCTCGGGCCGACGATCGCCGTGAGCTCGCCTGAAAGAGCCCTGCAACTCACATTACTCAGGATGGGCCTGGAAGCAGCGGCACCCAGTCGCAACGTGCGCGCGGAGGTCGTGGAGAGGTCGTAGGACAAGCCCTTAGTTTCGATGAGGTATCGATGGCGGTAGTCGTCGAGCGGTGGTATCGATGGAAGCTCCATGAAAGGTGGAGGATGGAGATCAGAAGAAAGCAGAGGATTTGGATGGGACAAGTAGAAGAGATGGAGAGAAGCCGGAGAGGATGAGCTAATTCACACCAACTCTGCTACCATCGCATTCGCGTCCTTCATGCACTGTATAATTCCTTCCGAGCATTGACTATAATCAACCTTCATTAAATTTCGTTCGAATAGAGAAGGTTTAGTTCCACCAAATGTTTTCGCTCGAAGGGAAAAAGTTGCACCAAACTGCACCAAATTCTCAATGAAGAACTGGTGGAGTTTGGCCGGAAAAGGATGAAATTTTAATTTCCAGTCTTTCCAAAGTAGTTGATGCTTAGATAGATCAATATCAAATTCAAAACAGGCTCTTGTGACGACAATGACAGACAGGTTTAAAATAAACAAAATGCAAATTAATATTTGATCTGACCTAGCAAGTTAATAGAAATTTCTGACAACAAATTTAATTTACTTGAAAAATTTACACGAGGAAATATTAATTAATACATCTAAAATTATGTTATTATCTTAGTGATTAAGTTGTACGTATTAGTCAGTACTTCACTGATTTGTATCACAAATAATGGTATCAAGTATCAACATCTGTTATGGCGATTTTATGTTTTTTTTTTAATATTAAAATGCATTTGGATTTATTTAGCATCCTATAGTTAGGCATCATCTCGCCATGATATCATGCATGGAAGTTAGTTAGTTCAGCGAAGGGCCTGAACGAACCAGGATAAATAATTAACTAAAATACAAAGCAAATGAAAAAATATATATATATAATCTATACGGAGATAGTTAGTCCATCAAGCGGCAACTAATTAGTCCTCCACTGCCTTGAAGTAAACATATTATCGAAGAACAGATTGAAATTAGCAAAGTTTAAAAATTCCTTTAAGCTGTGATCGATGGAACAAATTTTTATCTTAAAATTTAGAAAGGTCGATTAGAATAAATTAGGATAAATTTTTATATAAAGAAAAATTATTCGGTATATTAAAGTTGTTGTCATTATAAATAATTTAAATTACTCATGTCGGCAAAACAATCATGGTGCTCCCTCCGGTCCAATTCTCTTCTGATTCTCCTCCTTGTTCTGTACGTGTGTAGCAGCAGCTGCTCGTAGGCAAGTGCGTAGCAGAGAAGGGCAGGGAGTAGTGCTCTGCTTTCTCTAATTAATGCCAGTGTGTTTCCGTGACTCAGTCACAGAGTTCGTACGCGTTCACTGCTCATTGCTCGAAAATGCAATTAAACCACAAAAATTATCTCTTCTGATTTGAGTTGGTACTGCATCATTGTCGAGATAATCGTATCTGTCGCCTTCTGATGATCTTAACTTTAACCCATTCTTTGTGGCAAAAGGCGAAACGCTCGTCCCCAGCACCCCCGTCAATCCGTCCCAGGATCAACACGGAGGAGATAAATAACGAGGGCTAATCTAGCCAGCTCGAACAGTGACTAGTGCATAAGGAGGGCAGGAACTTGACTACTAGATCGCCAAAGCGTAGTTGATGGCTGGTCCCAAGTCTTTGAGTTGATAACAAGCAATTGCTGGGAAAATGAAAAAAAGCAATGTAGTTTTTTTAAGTACTGCATAAAAATTGTAACACGGAGAAAAAAACGAAGAGGTTGGGATAGGAAAATAGAATTAGCAATATCACTTATATACGTATGGTGTCAGGGTCGGACCTGAGGCGAGGCTAAGAGACGATTCTCTCAGGCTCATTTTTTAGGGATTTAAAAATTAATCCATCATTTATATTAATATAATAGATTTAAAATTCTTAATTTATTTTAAATTATGTTAAATATTAAATTTTAAATTAAATAAACGAATTAAATCATCGAGTACGAAATGAAAATATAAAATTTAAATCAAATTGGGTCCAATCTAAATTCATCAAGTATATATGAAAATAAAAATTATATTAGTTTAAATCAGAATTAATTTGAACTTAATTTGATTAAATTATGTCCGAACTAAGTTTATAAGTTATTTAATCGGTTTAAAATAAATTATAATATTTTTTTTAAAAAAAAAATTCCTTTTTTTTCTCTCATCACAAAATAACCCACAACCTTATGACGTCAATTTCTTCTCCTTTTTTTTCTCTGCGGTAAAAACAGTAAATTTTTATTTCCTCTCTTTATAATAGCAATTCCTCTTTTTACATAAGTAACAATTATTTATAACCATCATTTCCGTCTTCTTCCTTCCCTTATTCAGATTATTGTTTATTGTTCAATCATAATTTATAGAATCGTGATCGTATGCAGGATCTATTTGGGATCAAGATCGGATCGGTCAAGATCGGATCGTAGAATCACATGATCCTATCAAAAATTCTTAAATAGAAGATTGAAAACATGATTCATATTGGATAATAAATTGTGAATGATTAGTAAGGAATATTTTTTTAGCTAAAATAACAGTAAAATATTATAAGCGGATCATTTTTTTTATACTCGACTCATGCCATACAAATTTCAGGTACAATACTGTATGGTGTTGTCGGGTGAAGAAAGTGATATGAGCTAATTTTATTGAGTTGCAATAGATATTTTTGTTTAATTATCATTAGATGCATCCATTTAACATGTAGATGAGTAAAATTATAGTGTTTTGGGATAATGATTCGATGATTAGGTCATTCAATAATTAATCAAGGGGTCTAAGATTCGAATCTTAACTATGGCATATTGTAAAGAATTTTTCCTCCAATGAAAAACGGACCTTAAAATACTGGTCATTTAGATGAGCCGGGCCTCCATTAGCACTTTTCGATTTATCTTGGTGGTCGGTGGGAAATTTCCATGCGACCGGGCCGGTTATCCAGGTCTGACGTTATCCTATCTGATTAATCATTTTGTTCTCACGGGATAAACTGATGGCTAGTGCATGGGGTGTTGCCACTAGTTAGGTTCCTGCCCTTTCCATACATTGATTATTGTTTGGGCTGGCTAAATTAGTCCTCGTGATTTATTTTTTCTATGTTGATCCTGAGACGAATTGACGGGGGGCGGAGATGAATGCCCTTTTGCCATCACGAGTAAAACTATAGTTTAATTTTAAAACGACTAAAGCGTAGATGAGTAAAACAAGATTAAGAGACAAGTAATTAAATATCATATCTTTTTGGTAACTCATTTTCCTTTCTTTTATTTTCCACAAGTTAAAAAATAGCTCCTTCCTTTCCTTTGTTTCCGTATTTAATTGAAATAAATTTTAATTTCCCTTCTGATTTTTATTAAACGAAAACAGTCTGTTTTTCACCTCACATGAATAATAATAAATTCTGCCTTCATTTCTTTGTTTTTATATTAATTTCTTTTCCTTAGAAATATATATAACTAAATAAAATACCATTTATATAATCATTTTTAAATATATTTTTTCTTTCACTCCAATTGGCCAGAATTTAAGAGTCGATTTTATCAAATTTTCTGCCAAAAAATTCTCTAATGCCCTTCATTCCGCAAAGGGTCTCGTCAAGATTTCACAATAAAATGGTCAATATTTTTCCCAAAAAAGAAAATAAAAAATAATAAACTCCTGCCATTTACCTTTGAATCATTAACCCCCAACGATATCAGCCGCCCAGATGCGCCGCACAATTTCTACACCAGCCAAATGTAGCGCCCGATTTGTTTCCTTGCTCTGACGGCGTCAACATTGATTATAAACAAATCTCCACATTCTCACCAGCACCGCGGCACTCTCTGCTCTGCTCCGCTCCATGGGAAACAGTGTTCGATCGAGCTTGCTCCTCTGCTGTTGTTCTCTGCTCGCGCTTTTACTCTCCGCCACCGCGTATCTCCCCTACCACCGCGACGGCGGCAATGGCCTGGCGGCGAGGATGGCGAGGGGGCGGAGGGCGCGTGCCGCTGCCTCGAGTTGCAATCTGTTCCAAGGCAGCTGGGTCTACGACGAGTCGTACCCGACCTACGACTCCGCCGCCTGCCCCTTCATCGACCCCGAGTTCGACTGCCAGCGATACGGCCGCCCCGACAAGAACTACCTCAAGTATCGTTGGAACCCTGATTCCTGCGACCTCCCAAGGTTCGTCATTAATTTAACTCACCACTATCATCATCTTCTTCTTCTTCTTCGAACTACGACAATTCAGCTTCTTAATTACTCAAAACAATAAACGCCGGCCGACAACTGGAAGCGTCGGTAATTAATGGTGAAAATAACACGCGATGGAATATGAAATTTTGTTGCATTGCTCGTCTTCGTCTTATTTTGTAACTCGTATTCATCCATATCTGCTTGATTAGTATTTGTTAAATTGGATTATTAATTATCTGACCACATGGTGTCTGTCCGATTCAGATTCAACGGAGTGGATTTTTTAACGAAATACAAAGGGAAGAAGATAATGTTTGTGGGGGATTCGCTGAGCGAGAACCAATGGATGTCACTGGCTTGCATGATCCACGCCGCCGTCCCCGACGGCAAGACAAACTACACAAAATCAACCCCTCTCTCCTCCATTACGTTTCAGGTTTCTTCCTCCCCTTTCAACCCCCTTAAATCTCATTCTCAATTCCATGAATCAGAATTACTTTTCATCACAAATTCTTCTAGTCTCTTGTTTTTTGGCCTGCGGATGTTAACACCGTAAAGGTCACGTCCACTGCCTGATCCTTGGAGCTAGTGCTCGTCTGTTTTTGTGGCAGTAGGGTTCGCTAATCAAGGAAGACAGCGGAGCTTGTCGTTCCAGCGCTGTTTTGCTTGTTCTTTCCTGCTTAATCGTCTTCATCCATCCATTTGTTTTGAACTTTGTTCATGTAATTACTCTCTCAATAGGACAAGCTCTCGGAGTACTACCAACACCTATCTATCTATCTACCTGGCTGGAATCTGGCTTTATTAGCTCATCCATTGAATCTGAATCTCTCATAACTTTTCTCTCTGACAACATTTCTACTCTGCTATTGGCAATGAGACGCCGCCTCAAAGGTCCACTTGGATTCTTAGTATTTTAATTAATACACGCAGGAGTATGGAGTGTCGGTCATGCTGTACCACAGCACCTACCTAGTCGACATCGTCAACGAGACCATCGGCCGGGTTCTGAAGCTTGACTCGATACAATCCGGTTCGGCCTGGACCGCAGCTGACGTGCTGATCTTCAACACATGGCACTGGTGGACTCACAAAGGAACGAGCCAACCGTGTGAGCTCGATCCGTCTGCCTACTTTTCGATGTCGATTTACTTATGCTGTTGATTCCGAATCTTGTGTGGACGCAGATGGGATTACATAGAATACGGTGGGCAGACGTACAAAGACATGGACCGGCTGGAGGCCTTCAGCAAGGGGCTGACCACCTGGGCCAAATGGGTCGATTCCAACGTCAATCCTGCCACAACCAAAGTCTTCTTCCAGGGCATCTCTCCCACACATTACATGTATGTATGATGTCCCACGACAACAATCAAGGAATCATGCACTTACTTATGAATTCATGCTCTGTAATTGACTGTTTGATCGATTGATCAGCGCAAGAGAATGGGGCGAAGCGAGCTCAAAGGGCTGTGCTAATCAGACTGAGCCTGTGAGTGGATCCACCTATCCGGCCGGTCCGGTTCCGGCGCAGTCGGTGGTGAAGAGTGTGTTGAGCGGGGTGTCTAAGCCGGTGTTCTTGCTCGACATAACTCTGCTCTCGCAGCTTCGGAAGGATGGGCATCCATCGTCGTACAGCGGAGAGCACTCCGGGATTGATTGCAGCCACTGGTGCCTCGCCGGCGTTCCGGATACCTGGAATCAGCTCGTGTATGCAGCACTGACATTATAGAAGGCGGCGTGGCGTCGTCGTTCTTCCTGCTCATTGTTTCCTTATTTTTTCAAAATATTTCCATTTTGGCACACAAAGTTTACTTTTTTTTAAAAAATAAAATAAAATATCTTTTGCATTTTTAATGTCATTGTTTCCTAGGTTAACTTTTTTAATGGAATTAATTACAGTCATTTGCAATTGTATGATGATGAAATAAATTACAAGTTCAATAATTAAAATTTCTACTTGTTTTTTTTAGAAAAGTCTTATATATTTGTCTAACGATATTTACAAATTTAATGTCATTCAAATGTTTTTTAATTGATTTTAAATTAGCGTGCGCTACCATAAATTTCATACGAAAATATCTTTTAGATAAAAATTAACGGAGCATCGATCACTTTTATTAAATTATTATCAAAAGAAGATACCACAAGTTTATCGTTTTTTATTAAATAGTTGGCCGTTCCCACCTTCCAGGCTTTCAAATGTAGTTTTAGCATCTAAATTCTACAGCAGATAGTTGATTCTTAAATTAATTTATAAAATAAAAATATCACAATCAACAGGCTGCTGAAAAACAATCGGGATCACTTTTGATAAACACACACACACACACACGTGTTTCGTTGAGACGCTTGTCACAGCACATCGATGATACGATCATGATGATGAAATTCTTGGTTTCGTCACTGCTGCTGAGTGCTAACCGAGTCTGTAAATATTTGCTACTGATGATGAATGATCGACACAATCATTCCTTGTGATCTTTTGTCTGTATAATTATTGGTCGGTTATGGCTGATATATTACAGATTTTAATGTTTATTCCTAGCTTTGATCTGCAACTGAATTTGTCCAGCTTTTATTTGCTACCGATCGAAGCCAGAGCGAGAGAGATGATTAGACGAAGTAAGAAGATAGGCGTTCTTAATAAATTTGATGAATTTTTTGTGACGTCTATCACACAATTAGGGTTTTGATTTGATGATTGATTCTTGCTCAGACCAAATTCTTCGTTGGAGCAAGGTTTCGTGCACTGATCTTATAAAGTTTTATTCCTGAGGACTGGACGTGCGTTACTCAGAGTGCACTAGCTAGTGATACCTATATATTAAATAGTAAGCTGTTGAACTGTAACAGGAAACGGACAAGAAGAACTCTGTTCATGACATCTGCGATTCATGATTAGTTCGAAAAAAAAACATGGTTGTATATCATAATCATCAGTATCATCAAACCACCACCAACATTTGTTGTTAACTGCATGAATCTTATTTTTCGGTTGAGCATTATACAAGCCAAATATTCGCTTGTGATATTCAAAACAGTTAATCAATTTGGACTTTTCGGTGAGGTCTGAACCTCCCCTCCTTCCTCACATGGCTTGTCCTCATCACAAATATTTTGTGTTTTTGACCAGAATAGTGGTCTGTTAATTCGTTTGTGATATCTGCTTCCTTACTGCTTTATGTCCTAGAATAGTGGTCAGTTCTCTCTCCACTCCAGTTTAAAATGAACAGGCATCCACTCTGTTTTAATCTTCTGATGTCTAACACAGATTTATCCATTCTCTAATTTGTGTGCTACACAGGAAGATTGTTCTGAAATCGTTTTGGAGGTGAAATTTAGTTGAGTTGGGTGTTATCATTGTTTGAAAGTCAGAGGTCCAAGTAATTGACTGAGTTGGAAAAACTTTCAGCAGACTAATCATTTGAAGCACCAAGTTCATTGGCACAAGATGATTCTCCCATTAGTTTCATTTTGTGTATTTCACCTTGACAAACTGCACTAAGAGCATTGGAGTTTGGCATTGCTGTATTTTAATCTTGTGAATTTCATTTAACTTTCCATTTTCCCACCACCAAATCTGATATCTTGGATATGGTTCTACCCGAATTTATAGTGGAACAAGGCATCTTCACATGGCAGCCAATACATCTTTCAGTGGTGACAACAAAAGTATGTGAAGTCTTGGCTTTGCAGATCCAACTGTATGATCTTGAATGTCTCCCAGGTTTGTTGTGCGATGAAGTATGTGATGTCCATTTTTTTAGAAACAGTTCGAGCAACTAGAATATAATATCATGATTGGTGAAGAAATACTATCATAGTATTATGAAGAAGCAAAACGATCCGCTTTATTTTCTTTAGTCAAAGTTCTTTTGCGTGTCCCACTTTGTATGGTTCATTTAGAGTGGCCTCTGAGATGCTTTGATGCATATTCACCCTAGCCAACAAAGAAACGACAGGTTTCAAGCATGACATATAGTGCGCGAACTATTAAGGATTGTCCTTCGCATTTTGTAGTGGTACGGCACCACGGCATTGATCTTGTAATACTAGTTGCATGATGCTTCACATAACAGGCCAAAAGTTCTTCAGTAATGAAGAACTAGAACATAGTATTAATTAAGTGTTGATGGTCACTATACTAGAGATGCAAATCTACATATCTTTTTTTTTTTTTCTGTCAATGAAAGCTACATTATATTGTTAATCTGCTTATATTTTTATGTACAATGTAATCAGAGACACCCCTTGTAGGAAATTTGTTATTATAGTTTGGGCAAAGGTCAACTATCACAGCCTTTTTAAAGAAGCCTTCAAATTAGCTTATGGTCGAAACTGAATTACTGATAGTGATCCGATGACTATTGAGTTGGGCGATGCAACAGATGCAGCTTTGGTGGAGAACAGGCAACTAAGCAGTAATTTTCAAATAGCCGAATCATTGAGTTGACTTGTAGCTAGCTGATGAATTTCATGGTTACTGTGGGGGTCAATCATGGCTAACGTATGGACCATGTGAAAAGTTTGCATTCGCCAACCATAAAAGAGACCTTCGTTCCCGTTGAAACCCCTCAAAAGTCTTCCATGAGAAGAGCAACCATGGCATTTAGACTCGGATCCTACTTCACTATCCTTCTGCTAATTATTCTCCTCTTTGAAACATCTTCATGTATGATGCCTTTTTTTAATATATATATTTTTTATAATTTTTCCAATGCCGTTTGCATAACACTAGCTAGTGTCTCATCTGTTCAGGCCTGCTTCAAAGTTCCGAAGGCGGAAATCAACATCCCTACATGATGGCCAAGGTAATTTGCAAGTTTTTGTAGGCTGGCCAAGTAGCCCAAGTAGAAGGCCAAAGCATTGAAATTATTCTAAATTTCTTAGTTCCTGCAATTACACGTTTTCTTTCAGAAAATGCATTTCAAAAATAGATCTTACAGTACTAGTTCATGGAGCATACGGAACATGATTCAGTATAATTAGAATAAAGCGCTGAAGAAGAGTATCAACTTCTTGGATTTGTACTATTACTGGTCCAACTTCAAGATATGAACTAATACTCTTGTTGTTTGATTTTTTTTTTCTCAGCATGTGCACATGAGAAGGGCTTTGCAAGAGTTCATTCAAGATTATGAGAATGGGGGACCGAATCCCAAACATGACCCCAAGAAAGGCAAGCCAGGTGGCAAGGGTCCCTAACTTTGATCAGCTACCCATCCATTCTCCAATGCATAGGAACTAGCTAGTTACTGTATCGTCGTAGGAACCCATCTTTCATGTCTATGCAGCAAACTCCTGATCAAGTTATGATAAATATTAAGACTTTTCACTTTTTTTTTGTCCAAGTGCTATGTTTAACGCTTTACGGAACGACAGAAATGTAAAACAGGTGTTGTCTGTGCATGAGATGCTTCCAAGTTAACGTCTCTCTATATATAACAGATAGAGCTGGATAATTAAATAAAGGGTTGAGAGTTTATTAACCCACGCGGGTTATTTTGTCGATTACATTATGATCGATCCGAATGCAAATATCTAAGTATTTGCTACTGGGCTGGATTTAAGGAATCAAGTGTCGTACAGATATTGTTGGAAATTTGGAAATGCAAATGAAAAAAACGGCCGAGAAGAGAAAGACTTTATTATATATGCATTTAGTTTCAATTGAGAGTTTTCTAATTTTATAATTTATATTATTGCACGTGAATAAATATATGAAAAGATGCTCTTTTCACGCGTGAATATGTAGAGGATGCAAATCTAGGATTCGGATGGTATTGAATCAAATTGATTCTTGTGCGAGCATGACTTGTGCACATCGAATATCAGACCGGTCGAGAAAAAAATTATCCAAGTGGATGAATCAATATTTTATCACATGAATAATCTTCTGCTCAAATATATAACGGATGAATTAATTGAAATTAATTCAGATACGTAATTGACATTCGAAATAATCGATGAGTAAATGACCGACGAGTAAAAATATTGAATGCTATTTATTCGGCCATTTATTATAGTCAAGAGTGGATGCTTCTATATAAAGAGGTTGTGACCTTGGACAGAAGACGACATGAGTTAGAAACAAAGATTTTTCTCCACTTTCGTTTCCTCAAAATCTCCTCTTCGTCGTGCATGTTCACTCGGTGGTTTGTCTGTGATAGCAATCGGATATTTTCTTAGTTCACCGTGATCCACCAATGCTTGGTGTCGATCACGATTTATCGCTGTATTCTGGGAAACAAACGACTTGAGAGAATTTCGAAACACAACCAGAGATGAGACGAATTTGTTTCAAGAAAACTACATTAACCGCATGTCTCAGCATCTTTCTTTCCCAATTTGGGCGACGTGTATCCTGACTCGACTCCTAACTTAGAAGTTTCCTTTCTCGACTCGGAGTCTTCGCTTCCCGATTGAAGGAAGCATCCGGATATTTCTGCTTCCCGATTGAATGAACCATTTGACAGAGTCTTCTCTTCCGACTCGACTTGGCTTCCCTTCGAATACTCGCATCCGCTCGGAGACACTCGATCGAACTAGTTTCGCTAATAGCCTGAGATTATTCACTCAGATCATCTCAATAAATAAATTGAAATTGATCTTGTGCAATTTCAATTCAATTATAATTTTTAATATATTCGATAAATTGTCCAACATATATTTAAAGAGATGTCTGTATATTTATTTTTCATCTTTACCTCAATTCTTACATATTTGTTTTTGCAATCTACTGTTTTTTCAAAGAAACACACACACCTTTGAAATGGGATCACGTTTACCTAACAATGAAAAAGAGCATACTAATCCTAATATGGAAGCATTAACTTGTATCAACTATGTTCACCAAACAAAAATGTACAAATTTGTTTGCCATTACTGTTTCCATTATAGCTATTATTTTCATTGCTTCTTGGAAAGGACCTCATACATAGTCTCGGAAGAAGGAATGACCGGCCCAAGAACAACGACTCATATTTCAATTGGCGGAATGATTGATCCAAGAGCGCAAGTTGTTTTATTAAGCGCCTGGTTTTCTTCAATTTTTTTGCTTTTGTTTCGACACCTACAAAGATTACGTTGTCGTTTTCAAGTTAAGCAAATGTATTGATAAGGTTGATATATGAATGCGTTTGGTGAGAAAGCTAAGAAAAGGCATGAGATTCCAGTTCACGTTTCTAAAGACTTGGACTCATTTCTTTCTAGGATATACTCGAGTCCACTTAATCTATGTGCTACAATTAGTTTTTGAAATCCAGGTGCTTCATCTCAAATCACATTGTCTTATTTCCAGGGGGGGTCAGGGTGGGTGGATTCTCGTCCTATTAGATGATCAAACACCTGATATTCAATCTACTCGGTTCACCAAATACAAATACATGAGCAAATACTCGCTTCCCAATTTTTAGTTAAATTTACATTATGCACCCTGTATTTTTTAAAAATTTCTTTTTTCCATTCTGTTTATCTTTATTATATTCCCTAAACTCTGGGACCAAAGTAAGTTTTTTTATTATCCTTTATTATTTTCTAGACTAGATACGCAATACATGTATGTTGGAAAGTATCGAGTTTAAGTAAAACCGGCCATCATATGCTGCTGACGTGCGGCAACCGGAAGGAAGAGACGCCATCCTCGTCAATGTGGGTACCTGCAACACGATTAGATAAGGATTTCTCGATTTATTAGTGCGAATGATCGCGTAAGAGTTAACGTCTGCCGAGCCTTGCGCTGTGGCCCATTCGAGCGAACTGCTCCCCATAAGAGATATATTTTAGTCGAGAAAGGAAACATTTGGGAGAAGAATATGATTAGGCTTTTATCGATTGCTGGATAAGTTGTGAGATGAATAAAGTGTCGAACGGAGCAAACTGTCGCGATGCCACTCTTTTCTTGTTTGATCCTTCTGCTTCTTTTAACTTCAACCATCTCTGTTGTTGGATCGTGGTGAAGCGAGGAAGTTGAATTCTCAGTTCATTCGTCTCTGGTCACGGATCACTAGTTTCGTATGGTTCGTGCGAAATGTTCCTTTTATTTCCATCGTAAAACTTTGTGTTCATTTCTTGCTTGCTCTTTGGATTTCGTAGTGGAGTTAGGTTTTTGGTTGCGCCTGTTGTTTTTCTTCGACTTTCTGGTTTTTGTCCTTGGAAAAATGAGAAATTGATATTGACGACGTCGTCGAGGTAGGCTTAAGTTTATTACTATATTGTTGGTCAAGAGTAGCTGAAAATTGGTTTTTCTTCGCTCCATCTGGCAGATTTTTACCTGGAGGAGTTTTCTGTTTATTCAATTTGTTGCTCACTTTAGCTCTTTTGTTCATTGTTTGTTCGATCCATGGGCTTCTTATGTACATTTTTTGCGTATGTATGGGATAATTTGATCACTTTAGCTCTGTAGTTTAGATTGTTTGATTCAAATGCTTGTTAATTGTTTTGCACTATTTTAACATACCGATGAGATTTGTTTGAGCTTTCCTCGCCATTGTCCATTTCTTGTTGCCGAAATTTTGTTAAGGGAGTATGTATGTTTTTGGGTTTTACCTCTATTGAATTTTGCATTTATTGGTAGTTTTGAAACTCATTTATACAAAACCAATTCTTAGAATTAGAGAGGTCCACAAGTAAATAAGACTACTCTTTCTAAGACTTTTGCATCGGACGAGACCGAGGTAGATTGAAATCTTCCCTACAATCTTCTTCAGTCTGTACTCTGTAAAATCGATCCAAACTTATGTGCCCTCTATTTATTTAGTCATAGAGGTTTATGACATTTCAATCAGTGGATAAGATTTGACTGTCTGATTTTGTTAAATCCTCCAAGTAGTCATAATGAAACAAAATTGATGCCTGAAAAAATGTATCTATGATTCTCCTTTTTCATTCGTACAATACTCCAAGTTTCAACTGATTAGTTTTCTTCTCAAACTCAATGCATAGCTTAGTTATCTGCCATCCACACTTTTCTTATATAATAACTTCAGATTAGGCCTAGGTTACACTTTTCTATGCATTACTTATTTTAATAAGGTTGCTTTAGATTGATTGTATTGTTTCTTTTTTCTTATAAATTAGGACATGCTGTTGACTCATTGGCTTGCAGCAGATTAAAAATTATACCTAATGGTTTGAGAGAACGAGATGTTCATGGCAGCTGCAGAAGTAAGGACTACTTGGCAGCGTGCTGCAAACCGTTGCCTGGTACAGGAAGATGCAAAGCGAGCTCCAAAACTCGCTTGCTGTTCATCATCTACTCTACAAAGTGATTCAGGCAGTGGAAGTACAATAACCGTCCAAGATTATCTTATTCCTAATTTCATACCTAACAGAAATTCCATGAATTCTATTCTGTCACCTGAAACAAAATGGTGGCTTCAGATGCAACCGAACTTTGGATATCATAAGGATTTTATTTGTGAGCAACTAAGCTCTTTAGAAGATGAGGGTGACGCTGAGGAAGTTGTACTCACAAATGAGAACTCTTCGGCAAATGACTCTAGCTACTTTGTTGCTAAAAAGGAAGACTCTTTTCTGAACTCTTCTGAGGTAGTCTCATCAGTTTTCATGACACGGGGTTCGGATAGAACGTTCAAAGAGATTAATACAAAAAGTTATTCAGAACACTCGCTCAAGAGAAAGATAGCCACTGAAGATTGCCTTCATGAAGGGGAACTTCTGGGTTCAACAGTTGATCCCTTTTCCCTGAAAAGAACAGAAATTTTTTCGTTAGATCTTGAATCACCCTCGGTCAGGGCTAACGAATCTGAGACATGGTGGCGTATTGCAGACAAAGATGAATTGTCTTTGTTGGTTGCCCAAAAATCTTTGCAGCATATTGAAAATTGTGATCTTCCTAGATCTAGCCAGACAGTTCATGTCCCCACGAGAAAGCTAGATGCACGTATATATGGTACTTGTACGTGTGGTTTTGATGGCAAGTTATTTTCTTCCGGTGTAAACATGCTGCACGAATCAGAGAAGTTGTACAGGCAAGACTCTATGCTGCTTTGTTTTTGTTACTTTCACTGTTCGTATTCGTTTTTTAGTAGATAGCTGTAACACTAACATCATTAGTATCCATTGCATTTCTGTAGTTGTTGATGTTGTTGTTTGGAGTATGGATGCTATACTAATTTAGTTGTTCCTGTCCATCGAATATGGAAGTTAATTTTTGCCTATGCTATCCTTCTAGTGATCCTGTAATCCTATGATGCTTTCTTTTCAGCCTCTCTGTTTCTTTGTCTTTTTTATATGCAAAGCTCTCTAATTACTCCTGACAAGCCCTTGTTAGATGCAATCTCTTTAATTGGTTACAGCAGCACGCACTGAACATTATTTTATCTGACAATCTTATGCAGTCAGGCACAAGGTCGAAAAGCTCCCAGTAATCAGACATTCAAGCATGACCTTTCAAGGTCCAATCTTCTGGATGCACTTCGCCATTCACAAACCCGAGCAAGGAAAGCTGAAATGGAGGCTCAGAAAGCTCATGATGAAAATGAACATATAATCAAGCTTTTATTCAGACAAGCGTCGCACCTTTTTGCGTACAGACAGTGGCTTCAAATGTTGCAGTGGCAGAACCTTCTTCTTCAGCATCAACTCAAGGACCATTCAATATCGACTAGAATGCCATCGAAAGGGAAACACAAGGAAGGGAGGAAAAAGCACGAGTGTGACATATGCAAATTCGCAGTTGCATTTGCTGTCGGATTGGGCCTGGTTGGCGCAGGATTGCTCCTCGGCTGGACGATCGGTTGCTTGTTTCCCCCGGAATAGAATTTTTATCATCTTCAAGTCAATGTTTGCCGTTGATTTGTGTTATGGCGAACAGGTGATTGCAGCATAGTATTGAGCCTTTGTATAGCGAAGAAAAATCAGTATCAATCTAATAATGTGGATTTATTTCCTGAGTCTGTCATGGCTGAAGCTTCAGTATCAAATCAGACTTAGTTTTTGATGGGACATCACAAATTCGTAAAATTTAATTTCATTCCGGGATGGCTTGAATAAACAAAAAGAAATACACGTATGGTTTAACCAGATCTGTTCATCCAAATAAACACCAAGTCAATTTGTAAATTTTCTAATGCTCTTGAAAGACTAATCATTTCTTAAGGGAAAAAACAAACAAACAAATCTAGTCAAAATCTTGATATATTGGATAAATCTAGTTTATTGTTGGATTCTCTTCCTCCCTCGATGTGTGTAAGTGTCCGGTGTCCCTCCGTAAGATCCAACAAGTGAGGAAAAGGACCTTGTCATCTTAATCCTTCACTAAAAAAATAACCATATATTTTAAAAATCGATCCAACATGTCAAGGTGTAAAATCTTTTTGTTTTAAATTAAATATACATTATAATTCTCAGTTGACAGTGTATAATTAAGAATACAGTTTCCATTCAATCCAGCACATATCCAACTAATTAATTAATAACCACTTCCAATTACAATACGAAATTAGCTCCTAAAGTTGCACAAATGTTGCTCCCCATTGGCTTTTATGGGGATTATGCACCATTTTCGCATTACAAGAATTTCACTTAGGGCACTAATTTTCGATAATTTAATTTAGTTTCCACTAGTTCTTTGGGCACCGCTAAACGTAAGGCATAGGACAAGATGACTGATGATTAATTATAATATTTGCACTTGTAAAACAAAGCTTGTTTATTCCATCCATGTGAACTCTTCAAAACTTAATTTATAAAGGCAAGAAGAACTTTTATATTTATTTCTCAACCATATATTAATGCTCTCTAGCAAAATTATGTGAGAATAGTTACAAAATACTTTATTAAATCACACCAATTGATATTAATTAATATAATTACAAAGTAAAAAATTATAAGATTATTAAAAAAAATAAAAATTTACATAATTATTGAGTTACTGTAGATTTACTAGCAATTAATACATTTTGTTTGTCTTAAAATTTGTTTTTTTTTTAAATGTCCTTAAGAATTCTAAAAGCTTAAAGTACTTTTTCTGCAATTAAAATTTATTATTATTTTATTTTTAATTCGTAATACTGTTAAGTGACTAAAAGACATAGCACTATGTATTCATTCTTAAAAGAGAAAAAATATAACATATCATCTTGAGTCATTACAAAAAAAGATTAACGATCGAATTAACGACGAAAAAATATTTCCGTCGCTATTTAGCGATAGAAAATATTTTCGTTGTTAATTCGATCGTTATTTCCCTGACGGGCCTTAAATCTTAATTTCCGTCGTCATTAGCGACAGAAATTTATTGACCGTCGCAAATTAGCGACGGAATTTTATTGTCCGTCGCTAATTAGCGACGGAAAATAAAATTTCTTCGCTAATTAGCGAGATTTAGGGGAGATCGATAAATTTCTGGACATTCACCGCACTCCGAGCCCGATCACACTTCGATCAGCCTCCGAGCCCCGGCCGTTGAAGGTATGTCTATCGAGGGTCACCGCAAAATAC
>JBBUKS010000001.1:18569-36859 GCA_038050645.1 Hedychium gardnerianum | reverse complement strand
TATTATTCCGTCGCTAATTTTATTAATAAAATTTATAATAAAATAAAACAATTAGCGACGGAACTTATTATTCCGTCACTAATGTATTAAATTTAGTGAAGGAATAATAATTTCCGTCGCTAAATTTATTAATAAATTCCAAATTTTTAAAAATATATTTAGCGACGGAAATTAAAATCCGTCGCTAATGAAAATCGAATAGCGACGGAAACTAAACATCTGTCGCTAATAGCGACGGATTTTAAATTCCGTCGCTATTAGCGACGGATATTTAGTTTCCGTCGCTATTATTTTTTTACGATGGGTCGGTTAGGGACGGAAATATTCCGTCGCTAATCGGTCGTTAATTATCATTAGTGATCGATTAACGATGAAAAAGTCTTCGCTAAATTTGGAATTTTTGTAGTGAGTAGTGAAATTATAATTTTGAAAAAAAAAATTGTGTTTTGATAATTTTAATACTTTCAGGTGCATTTTTAAAAAGTTAGCAATTTTGAGGGCAAAACAAAATGTTTAATTTATGAATGGCGTTTTTACAACATTATTGATTACAACTTAAAGCTGGAAAAGCATAAAATTTGTGACATTCTGAAAGTGTAATTAATTGATCCATATAAAATTATCATAAATTATATAAATATATATATGTATATATATATATATATATATATATAATTTCATCACTCAATTTAAGTTTGTGTCAAAATAGAATTAAAAATGTAAAAAAAAAATCTGCGGATAATTAATAAAGTAGATATAAAGAAGGGAAATATGTAGTAATAATTAATAATAAAAACCTTTTTAAAGGATATTTATCCTATTTTTCTCCCCAGCTAATTTGATTCTTTTGACTTAAAAATTAATTAATTAATAATCTGCATCGATAACTAGGAAATGATATATTAAAATTATCGATTTTTTTTATATAGTATATTACTGAAATATTTAATATATAAAAAATTATATCGATAATTTTTGATATACCGAAAATTATATCGAAATTTTCGATACCAAATTTTTGATATATCGAAAATTTATATTGTTTGATGTAAAATTTTGGTATCGATATGATATATCGAAAATTTTGATATAAATAATATATCGATATCAATATAAATAATTTCGATATAATATAATATCGTATATTTTTTTTAATATATCATTAAATTTATATAATTTGATATATTTTAATATGATATAAATAATATATCAAAATTTCTATAATTTTTACCACCCCTGTCCTATCGATAACCTAATTACTATTCGACTGATACATTTTATTCCTTTGTCGTTATCATCCACTTCGTTTTCCTCCATTAACGCGTCTGCCTCCTCTTCGTTTGACATCGTCACACGCTTTCCCTTCTCCCACTAGTGGCACCTTCCTCCTTCTTCCCCTTCGCTTCCTTCCTCTATATTTATTATATGCACATCAGCTAAAAATCCGTAATCCGTCGATCGGTCGCCCAAAATTCCATACAAATTTAACAGAGCAAATCAATGGAGGGCCAAAACAGAGACAACGGCACCTCGTTCCTGCAATTCAGCGACCAGCTCCGCCTCCACACCTCCGCCTTCTCCGCCCTCTCGCTCGGCGACTCAATATGGTCCGACGCCTCCATAATCTCCGCCACCGCAGCCGCCGCCGACCTCTGGACCATGACATACACCAGCCACAAACTTGCCTTCAACACCTACACCACCCACAGCAGCCGCTACAACACCGTTGAGAACCACCGACGAAACACCGTCGACGCTGGCAAAAACGTCCTCAACTATAACAACTACAGCAACAACGTCAATACCTACAAGTACGGAGGAGGAGCAGGAGGGGAGATAAAAAATAACTACTTCAACAAGGCCGTCGGCAAGCCAGTGAACACCACCACTAGTAACAGAAAGAACAGTAACGACGTAACCAACGTGGGAAAGAAGAAGAAGAATTTTAACGGCAACGGAAATCACAGTAACAATAATAGCAGCAGCAGCAACAACGACAACGGAGCAGTGGACAAGCGCTTCAAGTCCCTGCCTCCGGCAGAGGCGCTACCGAGGAACGAGGCGATCGGTGGTTATATTTTCGTCTGCAACAACGAAACTATGCCGGAGAACCTCCGGCGGCAGCTATTTGGTAGGTAGATAAAGTTGTTTTGATCCAGTTGGATCTGGGGGCAATTTTTCAGTCAAGTTTTGAATGTTTTTGCGGTTGATAGGATTGCCGTCGAGGTACAGGGATTCTGTGCGAGCAATCAAACCGGGGTTGCCTCTCTTCCTCTACAACTACTCAACCCATCAGCTTTATGGGATTTTTGAGGTGTTTTTGCGTCAAATTCAAATATTGTGTATAATATTCATATTATATGTCTATACATATACACAACTACTGTTTGTTATTGTGCAGGCAGCTAGTTTTGGAGGAAGCAACATCGATCCTACAGCTTGGGAGGACAAGAAATTCCATGGAGAATCCCGTTTCCCTGCTCAGGTTTTAACCATCCTCTGTTCTTTACTTGGGGTGCCTTTTGTCTTCTTTTATTCTCAAAAGAAGGAGAAATCATTTGGCTTCAAATAATATTTTAGTTTCTAGTAGAAAAGTTTGCTTCAGAATGAGTGCAAAAGTTACGACAACTTCACCACCAATAAACAATACGCGAGCAGAATGCATATGCCAATTAAAAAAAATACAAATCAATTAATACAATAACTCCATAAACATAATGACCAAACTTGTCCTTGCCAATCAAATGAATTGAGACTGCAACTTTCAATTATTTTTTTTTCTATTTGGGTGGTGGGTGGGTGAAATGTCTTATCTGACCTGTTCAGTAATGAATTCTTGATTAATTAGGTGAAGGTGGTGACCAGAAAAATCTGTGACCCCTTGGAAGAGGATGCTTTCAGGCCAATCCTCCACCACTATGATGGTCCCAAATTCCGCTTGGAGCTTAACGTGGAAGAGGTAGTTTTAGATCAACTTTATTGACTTGTCAGATTGTAGATATACAAACTAAACTATTAAAATCATGCTAGTTCAATAACATCTATATATATGTAACTCGTGTTTATATATCATTTGTGTGTTCAGGCATTGAAACTACTTGATATCTTTGCTGAGAACGACGCAATTGAGCTACGACTAGGAGAAGACTTTTGACATGGAATACATGATACATATATATATATATATATATATATACACGTATTGTGTACATGCCCCTCTTGGTAGAGTATAGAATAAGATCTTGGGGTTGCAGTTATTACGTTGATGTGTATGGTGAAAGGATATTGAAATTGAGTTGATATGAACTAGTTTATGTATATCTGACGACTTTACTTTGTATATATTTTGTAATGCGACAGACCGACAGTGGCTATTATAATAATTCATTATAAATTGCAGCTATCCTCAATCGGTAACAGAAAAATAGATTAATTTAGAGAAATATAATCAATTTGTTGGTTTAGGTTCATTGTCTCATAATAGAGCAGAGGCCCCTTTTGATGGATTCAGAAGGGGAAGTTATACCCATCTCAATAATTTCTTTACATGTATATATATATTTAGAAAAACATTCCACAAATTATTAAGGATGTCAATAGTAATAGTAAAGCTGATGCAGACAAATTCAAATTACGACCCCTCCCCTCCACAAGAGTATTGAACGAATCTATATATATTTATTAAACTAGAATCCACTTACTGAAATTCCTTCTCTTGATGTATGATTACCCTAAACATATTTGCAGAAGCTCTGTTCGGTGTCATTCCTTGACACTATGCATTGTCTTTCTTCATCTCTTCGCTTGAACTTAGACATGTACTTAATACTGCCATCAATTGCTTCATACAAAGGGTCCTAATCAATTCTCCAACGCCACCCACGATACTTAATCTATGAATGCAGTAGGCGCCAATCCATCCAATCCATGTACAGACAGTTCATCAGTTTCAAGCGATTTGATCTGTCTTTGGAGCTATGTCATTACACCTTCCTGACTTCCTCTGCTATTCCTCTGAAACGCATCTGTCTTTATTCCCCTCCCTTTCTCATATTTTACTTGCAATTAAAGAAGCAGTGTGCTTACTAGTAACTAGTTACTATGCAATGCTGTGGCCATTGCGTGCTTGTATTCATGAAGGGACAGTTTGCGTGATGCATGAAGACACTTAATCCGACAGCATAAACAACAGAAGCTTGCCACCACAAATTTGTCACTTTGATCCCTACAAGTTAATGCCCAGTTTCAATCTGCATGCATGTTTAATCATTACCCATAAACGCTTAAGGCCTTAAACAGTTAGTAAGTTTAGCTTTTTTCTTCTTCTTTTGATTTGGTTTATATATTTTATTAGCTATCCAACGCATCTAATTAGTTTGGTTCACGCACTGATTCCGTTCATGCCTCCTTAAATACTTCTCCCTGGATTATTTGCCCAAGCGAGTGAGGGACATCATGAAAGGTAGAGTGGGAGGAGGAGGACGAGTGAGTGCAATTAGATTTTAGAGAACTTAAAAATCAAAGATAATCTAAAAAAATGGTTGCAACTTGATTTAGTAATAACTAATAAATCAATACGTGATGAGATTTAGTGAAAAATCAATAGAAGGGTTGAATTGGTAAAATTGATAATTTTAGAAAAATAAATGTAAGCATTCTGACTTTTTTTTTGTTTATCTATTCATCGTTTCAGTTTGTGTATTTATCAAAATTTCATAGGATGCTATATGAAGAATTAAATTTTCGGTGGATTTTTTTTTTATAATTTAATATTCAATTTTTTGAATTAATTAATTTTAAAAATAATTAATTTAATCTTATAATTTTTTTATCGATTATTAAAATAAATTAAAAAATATTTATATTGACTCATTTAAATAATTAAATTTTCAAAGACCCATCAATATGCTTAAATTTATCATTTTATTATTAAAATAAAAATCCTACAGTATATCTTAATAAAATTTATGTCTGATTAATTTATTTGGAGGGTCTATAACGTAATACCGAGGGCAGAAATTATCGAGCTAGTCAAAAGAGAACTGCGTGGCCAACGTGACTCCGTGATGCGAGCACCTGCTGACACGTTGATATACGTCAAATCAATGAATACGGTTACGTGATTCTCCATTTTGACCGCATCAGATTGTCCTCCGAGGCATGATTCAGAGCAACATATCATATCATATCATTGTCATGACGTCATCCAGTTAGGAAGAGGGATTTGCTTGTCGACTAGAGGACCAGGTTGCAACGCTCGCCAGTGACCCAAGCCCGACCCACGCGCGAAGGCAGCAGTTGCCGTGTGGATCCCGCCATATCGGTGGACCCATCCATTATCACTACATCCGTTACCGTTCGTTGCTTTTCAAATTTTCTAACAATGATGTAAGAAACAGTACATGAAATTGAAAGACCGAAGAAGAATTTATCATCACAACTAAGAATGCTAAAGAAACACATATTAACATCATTCATTACCAGCCTCTTCAAATGGTCAAAAAAAAGAGACAAGATGGTTTTCAACAAAATGAAAGAAGGATAAGCTCCGCAAAAGCAATGGACATACATTGTTTTCTTTTTCCTCATCCACTTCAATTTAGCATCATGGAACTGTGGTGGTGAGCCATGTACCACTGTCCATGGTGAAACTCGTAGATATTGGTCACATGGAACGACCCCATGTCCAGATCAACGTAGGCGTTCATTGTAACCCATGCCATGTTGCCCAGAATTCGTGCTCGGACATTGCGAACTTGGAGATCAATCCCCTGACCACCACCTTGGCCCCAATTGAAGGCCAACGCCCAACTCTCGAGAACAGCATTGTACCTGTGGTATAGGAACATTAGCATGCAGCATAAACTGCTAGTGATAACCAAAGAAGCAAATCCAAAAAAAATAAATAAAATAAAAAAACTAAATACAAATAAAAAACAAACTACATGTCCCATGTATTTGGGAGCACTGTGTGGAGATGTTCTCGTTACTAGTACTTTTTAGTGGATAAAAACAATTGGTTCCAAGCTACTATCTAAACATCGACATCATTGCAGAATGCACTGCATCGATTCTTCATATAACTATCTCCATGGACAAATTGTATGACTATGAAACTTAACAGAAACCATTATCAAAAAAATGCTATGAAATATCAAGGATCCATACCAATATGGAATTTATCAGAAATTAATGACGAACTCTTTGCAACCTAGATAAGGCACTTACGTGAAAATCATGATTCTAAAGCTGCCTGTGAGAGTTTTACTTAACTGTGGGACTAGAGGAAGGTGGTTATATTTTATACTGTCCAGTCAGTCGTATCATCCTAAGAGGTGAAGAGCTAATGTGGAAAGACTGTTTCTCTAATTCCTTAGTCTCGAGTAACAACAGGTCAAACTTCCCATGGCACTGAGTGTAACATCACCCTGATAAAATCCAACTACTGCAGATATAACTGCCACCTTTGAACAGAAGATTATAAACAACATAGTTACATGATAAGTAGTATTGGTAAGAAGCGTTAACACGAGAGAATATGTACAACTTTTCAAGAATCTGACAATCTACCAGCTGCTGTTGATTTTTCTAGTCCAAGTTTTAGAATAAGAAAAATAAGTTTGCAAACATACCCTGTGAATAGCTCTCCAGATGCATGAATACATTTCACATAGTCAGCATTAAGCCAAAACCGGCTCATGTCTGGAAATGACCTTTCTCTTATTATATTATAGAATTCTGCATTTGCATTGACAACTGCTTTCGTAGTTGCATAATAAGCCTTCCATCCATTGCTTGGGTTAATATTATCCTGTTCCACTGTGAAGTCCTACAAAAAACAACTTCAGTTGATAAGAAGCTACAGAACAGGAAGCATCAGAAAAAGGATTTACTATGCATGTGTAAGAAAAGACAGAGCTACAATGTGAAAAAGAGGCACATTATGCTCAATGAGATTTTATTAGTTAATGATTAAACTAATTCAAATAGTGACATTGGCTTATGTAAAGCTCAATAGAGGTATAAGAATCACGTAATTTACCCCAAGTAGTTGGGACAAACTTGGCTTCACGATGATGATGAATTCCCTATTGAATTCTATGCAATACAATATTGCAAGCTATTCAAATCTTTTAAATCACTTTAATTGTGTCAACCTTTGATGCTTGAATTCTTTACCTACCCAATATGTCAAATATTGACACCCCAATCCAATACTCCGAGTGGACACCCGATATCACCTCACATGGAAATTTTTTTCATGTATAGTCATTTCAAACACTTAGATCCACATTCGCATCAGATATTTAAACTCAAGTCACAATAAAATAAGTCTTAATCAGATTTTTCTAAGTCTATATATATCCCTTGCACATTTTATCTAATCAATTCAACATTTTAATGTGTTTAACAGTATAATCCTTGTTTGTCTTTGAAGATGGTCATGTTATCTTAATTTATATTTTTTTCCTATTCAATTACCTATTGGGGTTACACTGAATTGCTCAAGGATAATAGTAATTTCAATTTTTCTGATTATTTCATTTGTCCGTTTTAGCATTCTCATCCTGTTAATTTTAAGTACATGTTGTATCCTAGTTACACAATGGTCTAAAATGAGTCAAATCAAGTCATGTAAAAAAATTTAGCCCAGGAAACAAAATAGAATCAATAGTTTAAAAACTTTTCCCCACTTCTCTATCCTATTAATGATCACATCAGTTATATAGATTTTTTTTTCTTTTAACATAGGAATCATAATAGAATAAAAAAGTCCAAATACTTCTCTCCATGTCAACTGCCCAATTTTTATTGTATTAATGATATCTTCATCAATGTCATATTGTTTGATCAAAATATAAGAACTCTTAAACAATTTCATGTCGTTGATTCCGTATTATCAGATAGGAAATTTATGTGTTTTTTACTTTTGTACATTATGTTAGTTGCCTTCACTAATTACAGATTCTAACTTGTCCCTGCTTTAAGGAAGCATAATCAACCTTCGTGATTACAAATATGGTAATTCACAAGTTCGAGGTGAGTGAGTGAGTGCTATTATTAATGCACAACAAAGGGAACCTGTGATATAAACCATTTTTGCATAGTAAGGGTGCCAGTGACAGCATAAGCCAAGATTTATCAAAACTTAAAAACTTACCTAAATTCATTGACACAATCTCAGTGAAGTTAACACCCCATTAAAGGGGAAAAAAAATCGAAATCAAAAAATCCAACTAGGTATAAAGGTGTTCAAAAGGGCAATGGATGATAGCAGTATAACGAGGTAAGCCTTAAGAAAAAGAGAAGACTTGATAAAAACTGTATTATAATCACAGAAAATAATTGAGCAAGTTTAACTTTGACACCGCAAACAGTCGTTCAACACTTGAAAGACATCCACATAGTTGAGCCCGAGTAGCTTGGAGTATAATCATGAAATACAATTTTTAGTGTTCATGAACCAGAGATATTGTGAACAAAATGTAGAGTCTATGAATGACGAATAATCTATTGAATGAAGCATGTGAAAAGCGCCGCTTATTTCATAAAAGCAAAAGTGACTCAATTTCTTCATGTTCTTATTATATATATATTTTTTTCCTTTCTGTATTTGAATCAGTTCGAAATTTAAACCCATAAACACTAAAGGACCCTCCAAATAATCAGGGTGAAAAGTCTACCGCAGCAGCAATCATCTATTAGTCAGATTAACAAGCTGCCAAAATGGGCAGAAACAGTTGCCCATATCAATAAAAAAAGAGAATGGTCATACCTTGTGGTATAGGGCTTTCCAGGCGCCGTCGTCGTTCGCAGCACTCCTCATCGCGGAGTTGGTCATGGATAGGCGGCAAAGGCTAGTATAGTCGAGGTAGCTAAGCGCATGCGTAGTTATCTCCGGCACCAGAAGCTCCATCATGGATGCCCCGCCCTGCCGCTCCGCCACGACCGCCTTCTTATCCCCCAGCGCCATATTTTCGTCGAAGCAGTGACCGTCGCAATCCCCAGCGTTGATGTCTCACGCTTGGCCGAGCTTGGTCCCCTTAAGCTTCCGGAAGACCCCTCCGGGGTTCGATCGGAGGGCCCAAAAGGTGCAGACGCAGCAGAATACAGCGGCTCCAGATGCGATCACCAAAGGATGAAGTGAGTAGTGGTAGGACTCGTCCATCCAAGGCACATGCAGGGTGAGGGCGGCATCAAACCCTAGATTAGAAGACACATCACGAGGACGATGAGGGCCGAACCGGAAGAACGAGGTGGTGATTGATGAAAACAAGGGTTTCCAACCGGAACGAAGAAATTTTTGCTATAATTTTCTCCTTGCAATCGATCGATCGAGGCAAGGAGGAAGGATTAGAAATTTCGAGGCGCGCTCGGACCTTCATTACCAATAAACCAACCCGAAAAAAATATATTAAAAGAGACCTCCATTTTTGTTATTATTTTTTGTGCCGAGAATTTTATTCGGTGCGGTCAGGATGAACTTGTAAGTTGCATATGTTGAAGCGGTGATGGATCCGCCGTCCACGCGTCCTAGACAAGTAATTGAACGGTGAAGAGGCTTTAGTTGGTCCAACCTCCTCCTGTGCGAATGCTTCTTCCAGCGAAGAACCTAAGCATAGAATATATTGATTTTATGTAATTATAAATGTATGAAATATGCAATTCTACTAAATGTCTTTTGATTTTTTAAACAATTACATTAATAAAAAAATTATTTTGTTTTAATCTTTGAAAGGATTGAGGGTTGACAACCCAAAAAATTTAAAAACATAAAAAAAAATGATATTGGTTATTTAAAATCTGTGATATAATTTTTCAAATCTATATAATGTATTTTGACATTACACAAGTAAGCACTTTGTCAACGATCCAAAATTTGGGGGATTTTTTTTAATAGTTATTTATAACTTTTATATGATTTTTAAAATTATATAATATGTTTAACATTTATTTAAATATTGATCAAATTTAGTTGAATGAAAAAATAAAAATAAATTAAGAATCTTATTAAGGATCATAAAATGGTTATAATGTATATTTAAAATACCAGACGCACCTTTAACATTACAATGGAAAAGTGATACATAACTAAGTTTTAATATGTAAAAGTTTGAATAGGAGAATAAATAAATACAAACTTTAGTAGAATAACATTCGATTTTGTTAGTACCATCAAACCAGTTCAAATTTGTTGTCAAATAATTATTAAGATACTTTGTTAACAATTGAAGATGCTTTAATATTATTAGAACATTTTGCTAATCTCTTTATGGTTCTATGAATATAGATTTTTTTTTAAAAAAAATCTAAACTAGTAGTAAATAGTTTGATAATTATTCTAAGATATCTAGATAACTACTCAGTAATGACATCTAAATAACCACTTTGTTGTTAATCTGATTTCACTGGAACTAAGCAGATATTAATCATATTACACCAATCCAATTGAGTGAATGAATAATGAATAGCAAATCAAAGTAGAATAATTAATTAATCCAAAACTATCAAATTGTTAGATGCATTTCATGAATGCATATTATTTTAGATAAATGATGAAATTTTGTTAACAGAAAATGATGGATACAAGTAAAATATTGATTAACAAGATGAAACTTGCAGACGTTTAATAAACTTCACCAATTGAAAAGCAAGATTAATAATCAATAAATTAGATAACATTATAATTAGATAAAACAATAATCGCATTAGCAAATTACAAAAGGAAAAAAGTCAAATAACAGAGATAAAAACTGTAATACAAAACAACAGCGCTACTCAAAATTTAAAATACATTAATATTTTATAGAGTTTAATTATTTGAAACCTATAAACCTATAAAGAATACTTTATAAGCATATATTTTATTAGTTTAATTGTAACAATACAATTAGCATGAATTGCCATCCGAGACTAAGCCGAACACTACTAAAGCGTAGTGCGATTGAGCCGATTAATTGGAGCAAAATGTAGGCAATAAACTGATACCCACTGCACGACCCGAGACTAGACCGAACGATCCAAAAGGGCCGAACTCATGGACCTGAGCGGGACTACGCCGCCGCCTGCCGTAACTCGTCGCCGCTCATCTATTTATACACCTCCTCTACTTTTCGAACCCCGACTGGTTTGAGGTTCGTCTTCTCGGCCACGCAACCCCTACCCTTCTCCTCGCATTCTCCGTCTCCTTATCGATTCTAGTCTCCTACCTTGCTGCCATTGGATCGTGATCGGAGGACAGCAACTGTAATTTGCCTACTATGCCGACCGGCAAGTACAGTTGCGTCAATATGCTTTAATCTCGATTGCCGCGGGATTTGATTTTCATCTTAGTCTAATTGTTGTCTTGTGTTGGGGAAAGTGAATTTACTAGATTTTAGTTGTTTCTTCATGTGTAGGTTCTCTATGGTCTATTTTTTCCCTTCTTCAATCACGAGTGCCCTACGTTGATTAGTGTCATTTTGGCGTTCTTGATCCCCGGTCGTTCCCGGAGTTCCTATTTGTGCTTGGCGCAAAATCCTTCTGTTTACATTATTTCTTTGATCTGTGCATCTTTGCTAGCCACTCCGAGAAACGCTGGAAACTTCTCGATTGTGCTTGATTTCCGAACACAACGCAGTACATTAGTTTGTCATTTTCACCTTCTTAGATGGTATACTCGAGAAATGGGAATCTATGCCCATCTAACGAGGATGGTATTTTTGTGTGCCGGTCGAGTAAACACACCACGCTTATTGGTAAGGTGCTTTCGTGCAGTACTAAAAAGGAATCTAAGTTTTGCAGAGTAATCGGAAATATGCAGTAAATTTTAAAATCTATGGGATACAGAACCTTGATTTTTTGTTACTAAAAAGGACCTTTTTGTGTTTTTTTGTTGCCCAAGATTATTGCCTAAAATTTTAAGTTAATCACAGTTATTAAAAATACTGGATATTTCCAAATACATAGAATATATGCTTTGGATCTGGATGCCATGAGAAAGTAGTTGACCATTTTCTAGTAGTTCAAGTATTTTGGAAAACAATTGGAGCAATAATTAAAACAGTGCCACTTATTTTATTTTTCATCAAAAGGGCCCTCTATGTAGAAAAAAATATGAAAACAACATTCCATCCTAAATTTTATTCCAATGCTTTGTAGTTTTGGAGCAGTTTTATCCTTTTTACTAGACTAGTCCAAAACTACTCTATTATAATAATCCGGCTAAAACTGCTCCAACATTGATTAAAAATGCTCTAATGTTGGTTAAAATTGCTCCAATGCTATTTAAAACTGCTCCAATTTTGGTCAAAATTACTACGACACAAAATTGCTACAACGCTGACCAATTTTAGCCAACGTTGAAGCAGTTAAAAAGTTTTAACAGTATTGAAGTAATTTTGACCAACATTAGAGATATTTTGGCCAACATTGGAGCAGTTTTGGCCAAATTATTATAATAGGCTAGTTTTGACTAGCATTGGAGCAGTTTTGACCAATGTTGGAGCAGCCTTGGCCAAAAATTGTTGCCATGCTATTGGATTAGTTTGGTAAAAAAAGGGTATTTTTGGAGATAAAAAAATAAAATGGGGTTTCCTTTTGATATTTTTTCGACATAAAGCGACCTTTCGATGATAATGAAAATAAGAGATGTCATTTTTGATCAACTAATTGCCACATAAAATCAGAAGTCAGTGTAGAACCTGTGATTGTTTGATTTGGTGGCAATTTAAGCTCATTCTTTTCTCTTTGGTTTTAGTATACCTTTCCTAAAACAAAATATTTGTTTTTTAGCATTATATTTAACGGGTGTTAGTATGTAGTTTATATTGTGTGATCATAACAATATGGATGGGGTTCTACCCTAGTGGCTTATGGTTTCGGGTTTTATAATATGGATGGGGTTATACACCTTAATAGATGTGTTGTCTTTTGTGTTACGACAAAAATCTTAATTTATAGGCCTTAACTTTGTAGGATGATTTCCTCGCCCTCACTATGAGTAGAATATTCAAAAATGATCTTTTACTTCGTTCAATTTGGAATTATCCTATATTCATTTGGTAGGTTGGAGTAATTTGTTTGTCAGTGGGTTCTTGTTATATGCATTAGCATATAAATACAAAGATAAGCTTATGACCCAGGAGAATTGTTCTTTGGGTACTACGTTTCTTGTCTATGAAAAAAGTACGGTATTTTAAACTAATTATTTGCCCGAAATGTTTCTTTTTTCCTTCACTTTAAACCAGTTGCTTCATTTTCACTCTTTTAAATTGGACGCCATTTTAGAGATGTATTGATTGAACTAATAATACTCATGCAGACTTAGTATGTATCTTCTATATATTTTTTTAAATCATGCAGTTAGTGTTAAGTGGCAAAAAGATGTCTTTCAAGCTGTGGAAATTGATACCAGCCAACCTCCTCTTGTATTTAAATGCCAGTTATATGCTTTAACTGGTGTGCTCCCTGAGAGGCAAAAGATCATGGTCAAGGGTGGCCTTTTGAAGGTTTTTGAACTTCATTTTACTTCCATGAAGATATTTTATGCTCCTCGGTGTAATAATTTTACAAATATAATTCACACTCAATAACAACTAAGAATTACTATTTTTTTAACGTAGGATGATGCAGATTGGGCTACTTTAGGTATTAAAGAGGTTGTGTGATTTTCTTGATTTCATGTTTCCTTTATGCATGTTGTACATACCCTCAGGTAGTTTGAAAATATTTAACAGGGGCGAAAATTGATGATGATGGGCACAGCAGATGAAATAGTGAAAGCTCCAGAAAAGGGTCCTGTATTTATGGAAGACTTGCCAGAAGAGGAGCAAGTAGTAGAAGTTGTGAGTCTCAATCTTATCATTCATCAATTCATGATCCATATTGGATGCATCTAGAATTATGCAGTTCCTTTGTACTTGTAAACAATAATTCCTATATTATTCACAAGCTTGTTCCTTCTTTCTTCTGAATCGGTTGTTTCCAAAAATATTTGGAGAGTTAACAAGAGTTTCCCATTAAATGCATTTCACTTGCACCATGCTAATGAGGAAATGAATAGCCTATAGTGAATGTTGTCTTACCTTTGGTATTTGTTTAATTTTTTGGTTTCTAGATTCATTAAGCAGGCCTTTTGTCATTGAGTAGTATGACTTGTGTGTATAGTAGAGCCAAAGAAATCTGTTATAGTGGAAGATTCATTTGCAGAGAGCCATTTGTCTGGTTGAAGATTTCCATACAGTCATTGTTTGTTTTTATTTACTATTTATATTTGATGTTTTTGGTTCAAATGTTAATTATATTACTGCTTGATTCATAGCTTAACATTTCTCAACAAGAGCTGGATTTTAGTCTGTCATGGTTGTAGATGTCAGGCCTGAATGTGCATATGTTTCTTATTTTGAAGAAAAATTTCCAAAGAGTTTGCAACATAAGAACACAATTAAAACATTGCAACTAAAATTCTCCCTTCCCAAACCATAAGAATTTCTTTTGTTTTTCTTCTTTCATTTACACCCAAAAAACAGGAGAATTAATGGTTTTTTCTTTCTTCCACACACATACATGAATTTGAACATTAATAGATGTTAATAGTTTAATCTTTAACATCCCATTTGTTTGTGCTTGTATGATCATATCCCTGCTAATTTGGAGAAGTTGATGGATTTTTTATTCACAGGGTCACAGTGCCGGTCTTTATAATCTGGGAAACACTTGTTACATGAACTCTACATTGCAATGCTTACATTCTGTACCTGAGTTGAAGTCAGCACTCTTGAGGTGACTTTTTATTTTACGCATCAGTTTTACATGGAGAGTTAAAAGAATGCCTAGTTCTTTGAATAATTTTAGATGTATAATTTACAGCTCAATTTGTTGTTCACCAACAGCTATACCAACTCAGGGAGAAATAGCGAGCTAGATCAGTACTCGCATCTACTGACAGTTGCAACTCGAGATATTTTTTGTGAACTTGATAAGAATGTTAGACCCATTGCACCATTGCAGTTTTTGTCGGTTAGTTTTGAATCTCTCGGTTCTCACTGTTAAATGATTTAATTCTGTAGTCGCCATTTTTTTGTATTTGGTAATTACCATTTTGGAATGTTGCCCACTCTTTTATTTTTTGAAACATATTATCTAGGGATTAAAAAATGTTATCAATGATTAGCGCTTCCAGTCAAAAGTTTGATTCTTTTCTCTTTATAAAACGATTGATTTCTATTACAAATGTGTATTCAGTGTGTGAGGGGGATGATGTTTTTAATAGATTAAGAAAGCACCAAGCAGCAGCAGTAGTTTATGCTAATTTTTGTATATTATCTTGGGTTAGTTTGTATGAAGATCAAACGTAATGTGTGGGTTTTTGAAGAATATCTTTTTTTGATAGATTGATGACAATTGATGCACATTTGTCTCTTTTCTGATTGGTTGATTACAATTTAAAGGATATAATTTGAGAAAAAAATAGTTGTTTCAGACGTAAACGCTAACTCTTGGACTCGTGGAAAATAGTGATCCACTTCTTTCACTACATTTTGCCACATTGCTTTTGGTGTTGTTATAGTTGGCAACCTAGGTCTATCTTGGGCAGTAAAAGCACATGGTAATCTATATTAGTGTAGTTATCCAACATCAGTAGCACAATAGGCAAATGCTTAAAGTGGAGAGGGGAGAGAAAGAATTTAGTGTATGACTCCCTAGTTTAGTCGCACATGAAGAATTGTGGGCTACTGGTGAGATATTGTAGGCTTAAAAGAGTGAACTTTGGCTAACTTGGTTTTAAGCATTTTGGATTGGTGATTTAGCCTAACAAAGGATAAAACAGGATAAAATTATTTAAATATAGATGAGGATATCGTAGGGGGATGAAGCTCAATAACGTAGGAGAATCCATATAGTCGCTCCCACTTAATAGAATAAAGATTTGGTTGTTGTTGTTGATTTAACCTGACAAAGTTATCTATTCGTTTTATTATCTAGGCAAGTTGTTACATAGAGGGTGAAATCTTCTATCATATGACCACATAAATCTTCTCACTACCCTATTACTTCTACCTTATTACAATCCTTATTTAGTATTTATGCGTAGTCACAAAGCAAAGTGTCGAACTACCCCTACAAAGTAAATGTACTAAACCTAATAGATAAGAGTTGCATTAGTTATCATTCCATGAGTGTTACCACTATACTTGAACATGAAACTAAGTTTATTTATGAAAACAGACAATGCTTTCCAAATGTTCAACTTATATATGGATTCATTTAAAATTTTTTGAATGTTAACTAATTGAGTTTATACATGTATGTACATATTCATTATGGTTGTTGTAAGTAGTGGTATAATTGTCTTAAGTTCTATTGACTTTTTGTCCTTAAGTGTCTATCTTTCTGCTTTTGAAAATTAATGTCACTGCTGACTACTATCTGTGTTGTGTAATGAGATGTAAAAGACACACCAAACAATTATAGAGGCCATCATCTTGGTATAATAGTCAAAACAAATTATTATTTTCTGGAGAAAATCTCACTATCTGATTTCAATAATAATATCTCTTTGTAGATTGTGGAAAATTATGTAACCCATATGAAATGCAAAAAATAAAATAAAATTGAATCTGTTTATTCGTTCTTAATTTTGTTTATTATTGATGCATAATTCAGAAACCATTATATCCATGTGACAATGCAAAAATGTTACTATAGGTTTTTTCAAGATCGTGTCTATCTAGTATATTTATTTAGTTTCTTACCGGTTTTAATTGCCACTCCATTAACTACTCAAACTTTGGGTCCAGATTTTGCGAAAAAAATATCCTCAGTTTGCACAGCAGCATAATGGTGGTTACATGCAACAGGTTTTTATATTGTCTAAATATCTCTTGTTCTTGTGTTTTATTTGATTTCTTAAGGTTGATGAAATGCGTGAAGCATGTTCATCAATGTTCTATACTATGTTCTTGCAGGATGCTGAAGAATGTTGGACTCAACTTATGTACACACTCTCTCAATCTCTTAGATCAACAAATTCAGACTCAAGGTGCATTTTATTCATTGATTAGGTTACTTAGGTTACACAATTTTTGGTTCTTGATACTTTGCTATATGCCATATGGTTTCCTTCCTTTCTGTTTTGCAGGATAGCTTTTAGTTCTTTTATTTGGTACTAACTTATGTGAATCATCACTTATGTTTGAATTATTCATATTATAACTATATTCCATAATACTGGAAAGGCTGTTACACCCTTCTGAAAGAAATTCATTGAGACAAGGCCCTTTCTTTCTTAGAAATGTTCAATTAGTTGGAACTTTTCAATATTATGGAGGAATTACTATTAAATATACTATCATAATCTGGCTCCAGTTGTAAACTACTAGAAAATTAATCACAACATATTTTTATACATTTTGAGATGAGAACACTCAGAAATTGAGAAAGGAACGTCTTCTAATGTATACCGAGTGGAATTCCTGAATTGAGCACCCAATATTCCAAGTAGTTGCTTGGGGAATTGACTAAACCCCAAGTTTACGATGTTGTTCTGCACTAGAAGTTGAAGTGGAAGAACATGTTACTACTCTAAGCCACTTTTTCTTATGTGCATGATCATCTGCCCCTTTTCTTCTGTACTATATTTAAAATGGCTAGAGATAGTTGAATTGTGTTAAAAGTAAAAGTCCAATATAGGTATATAGGCTTACACCATTTTTTTGTATTTTTTATTCTATTTTTTGGTCTTCTTGCCTCTCCTTGCCATATGATATGCTGTCTTTCTCTAGGGATTTTCAGAGGGAAATAGCTTATTAAATTCTCTATCTTAGTTTTAATCCTCTTAAGTGCTTTATCCTACCAAAAGAGTTGAAGCCCACTTTACTTCAGATGTGTTAGTTGGACAATCCAAATGTAATTTTATGTTGGAGCTACAATGATTCCTACATGTGCACTGCAACAACTGAACAATGCCCAAAAATGAACCTAAAGTTGAGGCATCTATCTTTGATGATGGCCTTGTCCCAAATTTTCTGTCTAATTTCTGCTACTCTTGTGATCTCAAGTGTCCCATATCATCCCTTTGGAGTATGGTCATTATCTATCAGTTATGATCTTGTATTCATGAAGTTAATTTTACCATGGATGTGTTAAGTTGAGCAACTCCGCCCATGACGAACTAGTCATGGCCGGTCCCAAGCCCGGATAAAGGAGGAGGGTTGCGTTAGGTTGCTAGCTAGCGTTAAACTATGACAAATTTCAATGAATGGATCAATTACACTATAATGCTAATGCTAGGATGTTCCCCGTAAGGA